>JAVJIF010007603.1:0-208190 GCA_038442645.1 Agave tequilana
ATATGTCCCCTCAGCTGAAGAGGAACTTGATCTCAGTAGGTGTTTTGGAATCATTAGGGCTCGGAGTGTCTATTAAAGAAGGTGTTCTTAAAATGACGAAGGGCTCAATGGTGGTGTTGAAGGCCAACCGCAGGAATAATTTGTATTCTTGAAGGGTAGTACAGTGACAGGGCAGGTGGCAGCTTCGACCAGTCAGAAGGAAGATCTAACCCGGCTATGGCACATGAGGCTGGGACATGCAGGGGAGAAATCTATGCAAGCTCTTGTGAGGAAAGGGCTACTGAAGGGTGCAGAGACCTGCAAACTGGATCTGTGTGAACATTGCATCATAGGCAAGAAGACAAAGTGAAGTTTGAAACAGCTTCACACTGCACGAAGGCATTCTTGATTATGTGCACACAGATGTATGGGGACCCACAAAGACTGCATCAATAGGGGGAACCCACTACTTTGTGTCGTTTATCGATGATTATTCTAGGCGGTGCTGGGTGTACACCATGCGACACAAGAATGAAGTCCTAGAATTGTTTGTGAAGTGGAAGGTTAATCAGGAAAGGAGTACAGGAAGAAAAGTCAAGGTCCTTCGTTCTGACAACGGAGGAGAGTACAAGTCAGACCCTTTCCAGAAGCTATGTCTTGATGAGGGCATAGAGGAGGCACTTCACAGTAAGGGAAACTCCGCAACAGAATGGGGTGGCTGAAAGAATGAACCGAACTTTGCTAGAGAAGGTTCGGTGCATATTGTCAAATGCAGGATTACCAAAGAAGTTCTGGGCTGAAGCTTGGGGTATGCATGCCATCTCGTCAATAGGTTGCCATCATCTGCAATAGGGGGTAAGACCCCCCTTGAAGCTTGGTCGGGTAAAGCTGCAGGAGATTATGATGTGCTCAGGATATTTAGATGTCCAGCCTACTATCACGTAAAAGAAGACAAATTGGATCCGAGAGCGAAGAAAGGTGTGTTTGTTGGCTTCAAGAAAGGAACCAAGGGGTCAAGATCTGGGACCACAGGACAACAAATTCATAATCAGCAGAGATGTCACTTTTGATGAGGCCTCTATGATGAAGCCTACAGTCTCTCAGCAGGTGGAGACTAAGAAGACCAAGGAGCTATTGCAGCAGGTGGAGAGTGATGCAGATCCACCATCTCTAGAAGACTCAGTATCTGTGAGGATCATTCCTGAGGTGACACAGGGAGGTGATCAAGTTGCAGAAGAAGATGCTGAGGTTGTTGAAGAGGATCAGGAACAGGTTATGGATACAGTTCCAGATCCCACTGCAGTTGGAAAACCAAGGAGGAATACTAGGAGACCTGGCTGTCTCACTACAGACATGGTGATTGCACATGCACTTCCAGTTGTTGAAGAAGCCATTCCATGTACTTTCAGGGAAGCTGAAATCAGTTCAGAAGCGGAGTTATGGAAAGGGGCCATGAATGAAGTGATGCAGTCTCTTTATAAGAACAACACATGGGAACTGACCAAGTTGCCCAAGGGGAAGAAAGCATAGGGTGTAAGTGGGTATTTGCTAAGAAGCAGGGATCACTCCAAGAAGACAATGTGCGCTACAAGGCAAGGCTGGTGGCTAAAGGCTACGCACAGAGAGAAGGGATCTGTAACGCCCCGATTCCCACGGATACGGGACGTCACTGCGACGTATATACGTAGGTCAGAAGGTGCCCCCACGTATATACGCTAAGCATAAAAGTACAAGCAAGGATCAGAGTACAACACAAAGCGTGGTATACACACATATGCCAACATAAAGGTACATATACAAAGTCATCACAGTTTATGATAAACATTACATATTACATATGTCTTTTATCACAACCAAGTCCAAAAGTAGAATATACAAGATAAACACAAAATGCTCACGAGAAGGGTGAAGATCCCGTGAGTCAAAAGAAAGTCCGGCACGAAAGAACTGGAACTAGGCTGCCAGCTTACAAGGAAAAGCTTGATCTACTGTGGACAGCTCCACTGCAATCCAAACTTCAAGACCTGAACATACAAATCCAAGGGAGTCAGGACCTCCCAATAAAGAACCGGCTATGTGCCAAGTGGCTAAGAGACAAGAATAGGGGTTAGAACACAAGAGTAGCATACAAGAACAGGTATAGCATAATCATGAAACAGGAAATGCAAGGTAAAGCTGATTTCAGGCAAAAGTGATTGTATATGCTTAAGTCACGGTCCCATGAGACTAATACATCGAGGGGATAATCCAAATAAGGAAACCCTCATGTATATACCTTTGTCTCATGCCACAGAAATCCCAAGCATATAGAATCAGAGTTGCAAATCATATGACAGTCAAACGGAAATATATAACAAGTGATATGAATCGTAACAAACATCAAAACAGGAATCATCACTGGAATCATGACATAACGAGTAGACTAGGGGTCATAACATAACAGGTCTCTATTATTATTATTACTCGTCTGACCCATATATCTAGGTATGTGCCCGGGTGTACATCCCATCACACATACATCCATATATAAGCTATCCGAGGTTTGTTAACGGAAGTAGATGGAGAACTGATAGAACTTCTTATAGTGGTTTCCATACACCTGGAACCGGCTTTGGAGGCCCAAAGTCCCCCTAACAGTAATATCATAACACTTACCGCCAGTATATATATACATATATATATATATACTTTTATTCCACCACTATAAGCAAGGTATCATTCCGGCATCCATCACTTCCTCCCATACCCATACAAGTTGTCCTTTTTATGGTTTATTAACAGAATTATCAGATTACGGGAAACAAATGTACATAACAGTAATAGCCCTACAGATTCAAGAGGTGGCCCCCACAGATTCAAGGGGTGGCCCCCACCGTGTATGGTGTGGCACTTTGTTCCGTGTGGCACTTTGTTCTGAGGGAGTGGATTCTAGAGGTGGCCCCCACCGAGTATGGTGTGGCACTTAGTTCCATAAAATAAGGCAGGGTTCCCGTAAACAAGATAATCATAAGGTCAAATGTATCATGCTTGGTTTTAAAGGATAGCATGACAAGGTGGTGATATATCACAAGCAATAAAACATAACAATAGATTGATAGTAGGCCGGGTCAGTCAAGACATAACAAGAGGTCTAGTAAAATGGTGGCATGTCAGGTGATATACATGTGTTAAAGGAAAACATGTACTGACGTGTCTGGATCATAGCAAGGCAAGGGGAAACATAGAAGCAAACAGGGTTCAATGACCTCGAAGGGTCTGCCACGCATGGTATAAAATAAAGAAGCAATAATATCACGACAAGGTACAAGTATAAGAATGAAACAAGCAGTTGCATGGCAATACATAAACCTGGGAATATGAAGTGACAAGAGATGATATACACCAATTAATAGATCATAAAGTACAAGCTATGAAGTATAAGTAGGAATAATATATAGTACATGTATCAAGGGTAAGATACATAGTCAAGAAGGAAATCACAATACCAGACAGCCATAAGTTAGTCGACTAGGTTGGAATAGTAGTCGACTAATAGAAGGGTTAGTCGACTAGGAAAATAGGTGGTCGACTAATAATGTGTTCCAGAGAGTTTGGGTTTCTGTTTCAGGAAGAGTTAGTCGACTAGGTAAAGAGGGTAGTCGACTAACAGGGAACTACAAGTCGACTAACAGATACTTAAGTCGACTAAGTTTGAGATACAGAGAGTTGAGTTTGTTTCAGGAGTCGACTAGGGGAATTCTAGTAGTCGACTAGGGATATCTAGTCGACTGGTAATAGGGACTAGTCGACTAAAACTGTGAAGTCAGAAAAGGCTACGTTTCAGCTAAGGGTCTCTAGTCGACTAGGTTCTAGGTCAAGTCGACTAATCATGGTCGAACACAGTGTACAGAACTGAATCTGGTGGTTGTGCTTGATAGTCTAAAAATGTGATTTTGAAGATGTAAATGTACAAGAATTGTAAATACAAGTATACTAGGAATTTGATGAGTCTTGGTGAGTAAAAATACTCACCAGGATTGGTTATGTGAAGCTTGATCCAAGGTGATAAATCCGACGAAGAGAGAGATGATCCCCAATCCAAAGGAAGTAGCTTGATTGAGGTTGAAGATGAAGATCTTGTTGATGCTTGAGGTGGAGATGATGACCTAGATGATGCCCTTGAGGTTGGTGGTGGATGTTGAGATGAAGGAGGATTTTGGAGAAGGGGATTTCTTTGTGGAAGTGAAGAAAAAGAGAAAGGAAATGTAATGGAAAGTTTATATATGATTTGTGATTTGTGAAGGAGGTGTAATTGAGATGGAAGAGGGGGGTTTTGTGTAAATGGGGAAGCATGAGGTGTCACTTGACCAATCATGGCTTGCCAAGAGAGGGGGGAGGTGTCCCTACTATGGCCACTTGGCCGGCCATGGAAGAGAGAGAAAGAGAGGTGGAAGTGTGTGGAATTTTGGAGAAAGTGGGATTTTGGAAAATTGGAAAATTGGAAAAGAGGAATTCTTGTGGCTTGTGGAAGAAGGAAAGAAATAAGGAAAAGGAAAAAGAATTTAATAAGAGAAGATATTTTCTCTTGAACTCAAATGAAATTGTTGAAAATACAGATACCCGGGTCCAGGTCAAGAATACGGAAAACAATTTGGGAAATACCGGAATCGTCCGAAATTCAAGTATCTCGGAACGACTCGCAAATTTACCCAAAAATCAATAATAATATATGAAGACTCATAGCGAAATCCTTTTTAAGAAATACTTTATAGTTTTAAAACTAAAAATCCCGGAATCAGTTACCTACCGACTCCGACGGAATTTTCATAAAATCATAAAATTCTCAGAAAAAGTATCTAAGTAGGAAATGTAATTCTAAAAGATAAAGTCTAAAGGACCATTATGAAATTCCAAACAGTTTGAGAATTAAAAATCCGGGAATCGGTCAGCGGCACTGGCCGACACCGGTTTTGAAGATTTTCAACTTAATCACAGAAAATTCCAGAAAATCATAGAAAATCCAAAATATTGGAAAACGATGTTTAAAACTAAAATCGGTCGAATCGGATAACCAGAATGTCTAAAACAAGTAAAACTCTGAGATCGAGTCCCCGGCTCAGACTAAGGCTGACTCCGAGTTCACCGATCCAAATCCAAGGCAAAACAATCATATAAGGAATTCATAATATAGAATAAATACAGGAAACAAATCGAAAAAATACGATCGAAAATCTGAATACGCAACTAAGTACGTATTCCGGGAACGGGGTATTACAATCCACCCACCTTACAAAAATTGCGTCCTCGCAATTTCATTAAGGGGTGAAATGAACACAAAGGGGACAAAGGCTGGAATAAAGGGCTCATAAAACCAAAACAGGGAATAAGATGAATACAGGAAGGATCAGGATGGAAAATGAAAGAATGACAAGAGAAAAACATTTAGAATGATAATCAACTCAAATGCAAGATATGGGGTAGGGGTTACCATGATATCCCTAAGGCTCCTGATCTGGATACTGGTCTACCCACTCTGCTGCATCGCCTGAGGTCTCTGCTGCCATGATGTGAACTTGACCTCTACCTTGATCTGCTCTAGGCCTCATTCCCCTCTGCTGATGATTATATTGTTGAGGTGGAAATGGAACTCTTCGATCAACAGGATCTGGATTCCTCCTCAGTGGCGGTGCTGGAATTGCTGGAGCTGGATGTGCTGGGGCTGGAAGAGCTGGTCTGATCGGTGCCACATGTCCAAACTTCCTGTGTGGGCAATCCCTTAGCATATGACTCCCTGACCCGCACACTAAACATAATCCCTTGGCCACTCGACAATCCCTCTTATAATGTCCGGGCCTGTGGCAGAAGTTGCATACAATCTGAGACAGAGGAGGTTGGAATGGTCTCTTCATCATCGGGCCATGGGTTGCCCTATCTGCATCCTCCTCATCCATCAACTCAAAAGGCCTCTTCTTGGCCTGGTTCCTCATCTGGTTCACTTTCTTCTTCTCCAGTCCACGCTCTACTTCCCGAGCTATGGTAAGGACTTCTGAATAAGTCTTCAGCTGTTGGGGCATCAAGAATACTTGTATGTCCATTTGTAGGCCCTGCTGAAATCTGCTTGCCCGCTTCTCCTCATCCGTCACCATATACGGGGCAAAGCGGCTAAGTCGGAGAAATTCCGCGGCATACTCATCCACGGACTTATTCCCTTGCCGAAGTCTGATGAACTGCTCTTCCATGTCTTTCTGAGCTGTGACAGGGAAGAATCTGCTATAAAAACTCTTGGAGAATGTGTCCCAAGTGACAGGCTTCTCCAGTCTTGCCTCCTCAGCTAGCCACCAAGTTCTGGCTATATCCTTCAATTGAATCTTGGCGACCTCCACTTGGTTTTCCTCTGGGACACGGGCTGCATTCAACAAGTCTGATGTGTCGGTCAACCATTGCTCAGCATCCAAGGGTTTCTCTTCACCCGTGAATATAGCTGGCTGCAGTCGTCTGAAATCTGATATATTCCCCGGCCTCTGTTCCTTAGGTGCTGCTATCTCTTGCCGGAGAAGCTCGGTCTGCTGCTGCTGGTTCTCCATCATCATCTGGATAACCCTCAATATATCCACATTCTCTCCCGCTGCTCCATTCGATGCTGGTCCAGAGTTGCTGCGACCCGATCTTCTATCCATGCCTAGTTGATGAAGAATGACTGGAAAGTGATGGAAAAATGGAAGGATTTCAGGATATGAAGGAAGGAACCAAGAAGAACTAGATAATCAAGAAGGACTAGATGACTTTGTACATTGTAGTTGGCATTAGCAAATTACTAGAATTTGCCGCTTGATTGTACTATAGGTGGGAGAGCCTAAGCTCTGATACCAACCTGTAACGCCCCGATTCCCACGGATACGGGGACGTCACTGCGACGTATATACGTAGGTCAGAAGGTGCCCCCACGTATATACGCTAAGCATAAAAGTACAAGCAAGGATCAGAGTACAACACAAAGCGTGGTATACACACATATGCCAACATAAAGGTACATATACAAAGTCATCACAGTTTATGATAAACATTACATATTACATATGTCTTTTATCACAACCAAGTCCAAAAGTAGAATATACAAGATAAACACAAAATGCTCACGAGAAGGGTGAAGATCCCGTGAGTCAAAAGAAAGTCCGGCACGAAAGAACTGGAACTAGGCTGCCAGCTTACAAGGAAAAGCTTGATCTACTGTGGACAGCTCCACTGCAATCCAAACTTCAAGACCTGAACATACAAATCCAAGGGAGTCAGGACCTCCCAATAAAGAACCGGCTATGTGCCAAGTGGCTAAGAGACAAGAATAGGGGTTAGAACACAAGAGTAGCATACAAGAACAGGTATAGCATAATCATGAAACAGGAAATGCAAGGTAAAGCTGATTTCAGGCAAAAGTGATTGTATATGCTTAAGTCACGGTCCCATGAGACTAATACATCGAGGGGATAATCCAAACAAGGAAACCCTCATATATATACCTTTGTCTCATGCCACAGAAATCCCAAGCATATAGAATCAGAGTTGCAAATCATATGACAGTCAAACGGAAATATATAACAAGAGTGATATGAATCGTAACAAACATCAAAACAGGAATCATCACTGGAATCATGACATAACGAGTAGACTAGGGGTCATAACATAACAGGTCTCTATTATTATTATTACTCGTCTGACCCATATATCTAGGTATGTGCCCGGGTGTACATCCCATCACACATACATCCATATATAAGCTATCCGAGGTTTGTTAACGGAAGTAGATGGAGAACTGATAGAACTTCTTATAGTGGTTTCCATACACCTGGAACCGGCTTTGGAGGCCCAAAGTCCCCCTAACAGTAATATCATAACACTTACCGCCAGTATATATATACATATATATATATATATACTTTTATTCCACCACTATAAGCAAGGTATCATTCCGGCATCCATCACTTTCTCCCATACCCATACAAGTTGTCCTTTTTATGGTTTATTAACAGAATTATCAGATTACGGGAAACAAATGTACATAACAGTAATAGCCCTACAGATTCAAGAGGTGGCCCCCACAGATTCAAGGGGTGGCCCCCACCGTGTATGGTGTGGCACTTTGTTCCGTGTGGCACTTTGTTCTGAGGGAGTGGATTCTAGAGGTGGCCCCCACCGAGTATGGTGTGGCACTTAGTTCCATAAAATAAGGCAGGGTTCCCGTAAACAAGATAATCATAAGGTCAAATGTATCATGCTTGGTTTTAAAGGATAGCATGACAAGGTGGTGATATATCACAAGCAATAAAACATAACAATAGATTGATAGTAGGCCGGGTCAGTCAAGACATAACAAGAGGTCTAGTAAAATGGTGGCATGTCAGGTGATATACATGTGTTAAAGGAAAACATGTACTGACGTGTCTGGATCATAGCAAGGCAAGGGGAAACATAGAAGCAAACAGGGTTCAATGACCTCGAAGGGTCTGCCACGCATGGTATAAAATAAAGAAGCAATAATATCACGGCAAGGTACAAGTATAAGAATGAAACAAGCAGTTGCATGGCAATACATAAACCTGGGAATATGAAGTGACAAGAGATGATATACACCAATTAATAGATCATAAAGTACAAGCTATGAAGTATAAGTAGGAATAATATATAGTACATGTATCAAGGGTAAGATACATAGTCAAGAAGGAAATCACAATACCAGACAGCCATAAGTTAGTCGACTAGGTTGGAATAGTAGTCGACTAATAGAAGGGTTAGTCGACTAGGAAAATAGGGTGGTCGACTAATAATGTGTTCCAGAGAGTTTGGGTTTCTGTTTCAGGAAGAGTTAGTCGACTAGGTAAAGAGGGTAGTCGACTAACATGGAACTACAAGTCGACTAACAGATACTTAAGTCGACTAAGTTTGAGATACAGAGAGTTGAGTTTGTTTCAGGAGTCGACTAGGGGAATTCTAGTAGTCGACTAGGGATATCTAGTCGACTGGTAATAGGGACTAGTCGACTAAAACTGTGAAGTCAGAAAAGGCTACGTTTCAGCTAAGGGTCTCTAGTCGACTAGGTTCTAGGTCAAGTCGACTAATCATGGTCGAACACAGTGTACAGAACTGAATCTGGTGGTTGTGCTTGATAGTCTAAAAATGTGATTTTGAAGATGTAAATGTACAAGAATTGTAAATACAAGTATACTAGGATTTGATGAGTCTTGGTGAGTAAAAATACTCACCAGGATTGGTTATGTGAAGCTTGATCCAAGGTGATAAATCCGACGAAGAGAGAGATGATCCCCAATCCAAAGGAAGTAGCTTGATTGAGGTTGAAGATGAAGATCTTGTTGATGCTTGAGGTGGAGATGATGACCTAGATGATGCCCTTGAGGTTGGTGGTGGATGTTGAGATGAAGGAGGATTTTGGAGAAGGGGATTTCTTTGTGGAAGTGAAGAAAAAGAGAAAGGAAATGTAATGGAAAGTTTATATATGATTTGTGATTTGTGAAGGAGGTGTAATTGAGATGGAAGAGAGGGGGTTTTGTGTAAATGGGGAAGCATGAGGTGTCACTTGACCAATCATGGCTTGCCAAGAGAGGGGGGAGGTGTCCCTACTATGGCCACTTGGCCGGCCATGGAAGAGAGAGAAAGAGAGGTGGAAGTGTGTGGAATTTTGGAGAAAGTGGGATTTTGGAAAATTGGAAAATTGGAAAAGAGGAATTCTTGTGGCTTGTGGAAGAAGGAAAGAAATAAGGAAAAGGAAAAAGAATTTAATAAGAGAAGATATTTTCTCTTGAACTCAAATGAAATTGTTGAAAATACAGATACCCGGGTCCAGGTCAAGAATACGGAAAACAATTTGGGAAATACCGGAATCGTCCGAAATTCAAGTATCTCGGAACGACTCGCAAATTTACCCAAAAATCAATAATAATATATGAAGACTCATAGCGAAATCCTTTTTAAGAAATACTTTATAGTTTTAAAACTAAAAATCCCGGAATCAATTACCTACCGACTCCGACGGAATTTTCATAAAATCATAAAATTCTCAGAAAAAGTATCTAAGTAGGAAATGTAATTCTAAAAGATAAAGTCTAAAGGACCATCATGAAATTCCAAACAGTTTGAGAATTAAAAATCCGGGAATCGGTCAGCGGCACTAGCCGACACCGGTTTTGAAGATTTTCAACTTAATCACAGAAAATTCCAGAAAATCATAGAAAATTTAAAATATTGGAAAACGATGTTTAAAACTGAAATCGGTAGAATCGGATAACCAGAATGTCTAAAACAAGTAAAACTCTGAGATCGAGTCCCCGGCTCAGACTAAGGCTGACTCCGAGTTCACCGATCCAAATCCAAGGCAAAACAATCATATAAGGAATTCATAATACAGAATAAATACAGGAAACAAATCGAAAAATACGATCGAAAATCTGAATACCCAACTAAGTACGTATTCCGGGAACGGGGTATTACAGGATCGACTACAACGAGGTGTTCTCCCCAGTTGTAAAACACTCGTCTATTCGGATCCTATTGGCCTTGGTGGCACAGAATGAGTTGGACCTTGACCAACTTGATGTGAAGACCGCCTTTCTCCACGGCGATCTTGAGGAGGAGATCTACATGACTCAGCCCACAGGTTACAAAACTGTAGGGAAAGAGGAGTTAGTATGCAAGCTGAAGAAATCACTGTACGGTTTGAAACAGTCTCCAAGACAATGGTACAAGCGATTTGACAGCTTCATCAGGAAGAAGAAGTACACAAGAAGCCATTATGATCCATGTGTGTACTACAACAAGTTATCATCTGGTGAGTATGTCTATCTACTACTTTACGTAGATGATATGCTAATTGCTTCTAGGTCAAGATCTGCAATTGATTCTCTGAAGAAGACTTTATCGTCTGAGTTCGAGATGAAGGACCTGGGGGAAGTAAGGAAAGTATTGGGTATGGAGATCACAAGGGACAGGGAAGCTGGCAGGATTAGCTTGACTCAGAAGGGCTATCTGGAGAAGGTACTGCAGAGATTTAATATCGGGAAAGATACAAAGACTGTAAGTACACCAATGGCGCCGCACTTCAAGTTGTCAGCGAAGATGTCTCCAAGGAGTGTTCAGGAGCGTGAGCATATGACTCATGTACCATATGCCAATGCAGTGGGAAGCTTGATGTATGCAATGGTGTGTACAAGGCCGGATCTATCACAGGCAGTTTCCATGGTTAGCAGATATATGCATGATCCAGGTCAGGGTCATTGGGAAGCAGTGAAGTGGATCCTGAGGTACATCAAGGGTACTGTTGATGTAGGCCTCGTGTTTGAGAAGGACAACACTGGGAAGCAAGAATGCATAGGGTACGTGGATTCGGACTATGCAGGTGATCTTGACAAACGCCGGTCGACGACAGGGTATGTATTCACATTCTCGCAGGCACCGGTGAGTTGGCGCTCCACACTTCAGTCCACAGTCGCATTGTCGACTATAGAGGCAGAGTATATGGCTTTGACCGAGGCCATGAAGGAGGCGATTTGGCTTCAGGGATTGCTAGATGACTTGGGAGTGGAACAGGAGATCTTGAAGATACACTGTGACAGTATAAGTGCCATTTATTTGGCAAGGAACCAAGTCTACCACGCAAGGACGAAGCACATCGATGTCAGGTATCACTTTGTTCGGGAGATTCTGGAAGAAGATGACATCAATTTATTGAAGATTCATACTTCGGAGAATCCGGCCGATATGCTTACAAAGGTGGTGTCGGGAGTAAAGTTTGCACACTGCAAAGACTTGCTCCAGATTCTTCAGGTGAATTGAGCTTGCTGAAGCTCATGTGGATGAACTACGGATGGCTTGATCCCTTGGGCAAGGGGTACGTAGGCAACCAGATTGGTGCAGCCGCTTTCGAGTCGGTGTTCGGCTCAGATTTAACAATCTTCACCGAGGTGGAGAATATTTGGAGGAGAGAGTACAGTAGAGGAAGTGAAGTCATGCCAGGTGCTGTTGAAGACTGCCAAGGAGTCTACGACGAAAGGCGACGGAACAGCAGGCAGGAAAAACGAAGCAGCAGCAGAAAAGACAGTGGTCGGTCGACCGGACCGGTCGACCGACGTGCACGAAGTGCACAGGTGCTCCCAGGTTGCTTCGGTCGACCGGACCGGTCGACCGAAGAGGGTCTTGGTTGCGTCGGTCGACCGGACCGGTCGACCGG
This sequence comes from Agave tequilana, assembly GCA_038442645.1. Lineage (NCBI taxonomy): Eukaryota > Viridiplantae > Streptophyta > Magnoliopsida > Asparagales > Asparagaceae > Agave > Agave tequilana. The sequence goes on from JAVJIF010007603.1 coordinate 12,191, forward strand.
AAAGGGTCTCTGTAAGCAACCCAACTCTCTGTTTGTTTCGGTCGACCGGCTCGGTCGACCGGAAGAGGGAGTCGGTCGACCGGCCAGTCGACCGACAGTCGGGTTTTGGGCGAAATCTGTTGTTTCGGGAAGTTATGTATTTAAGCCCTGGTTGTAATTTTCTAGGGTTAAGTGTGCTGAGAAAAATATAGCTGTGGACTCTCTTGTGTTGATAGAGATCTAGAGCTATTGTAATCCATCTTCCATAAAAAAAAAACTCTCTCCGTGAATTGCCCCGAGGACGTAGGCAAGTTGGCCGAACCTCGTTAGATCTGGTTTTTGCGATTGGCTGTTCTTCTAGTTTGTTTTCATTGTTCTTGGTGATTGAGATCAGGTTGGATCTTCTAAGGGTTGTTGTCTCCGAGCACAACACTTTTCACACACAATAGATAGTTCTTCATTTAAGGCATGGGGATCAACATAATCATTTGAAGAACTAGCATCATCATCACTATCTAATGGAGTTTCCGAGTGTACCTCAAGGGAGTCATTCCCTTGGACCATATAGCATTGTTGTGGCTCGGATTCTCCGCTAGATTCCTCTTCTTGGATTGGCAATTGAAGCTTGGAGGTGGTGGTTGTTGTCAACTTGTTCCACACTGCAAAAGCGGAATCAAGATTAGAAACACACATAAGATAATCTTTAGGTAATGTGCTTCTAATAGCCTCTAGGGCTAGTGCATTGGCCCCTATATGAGTGCAATCACCAAGATAACATCTCTTGGTGGCCACAAGGAAAACATGCAAACCTAGGGTCTTTAGGTACATGGACATCCTATACTTCCAAACATCAATGTTGGAAGGGTCAAAGCTAAGAGGGGTCATGAAGTCCATGGTAAACTATATATGAATGTGCAAACAAACAAATGCAAATGAGATTAGCAAGCAAATGGATCACTCCTAGGATGTTAAGCCTAAGTATCAGGAGCACTAGCTCTGATACCAATTGAAAAAACACCTAGAGGGGGGGTGAATAGGTGTAAGTGCTAATCTAAGAAACTTAATGCAAACTAAGTGCGCTAAATGCGGAAGCTAATGCAAATTATGCACAAACTAATACAATACAACAAGTGTAGCCGAATTCCCCTTGCGAGGCTCTGGACTAACTCCCCTTGATTCCCCTTGAAATGGGTTGAGGTGCTATGTGAAGCTCTTGTTGGATGAGTATAAGTTAGGCACACACACACAAGCAATCCAAATAATGTGCACTCACAATCAAGCCAAGCAATAAAGGATATAGCAATAAGAGATGTAAGGCACAACACAAGCAATATATGATATGAATGAATCAATGCTCAACACAAGCAAGTATGATATGATGATGAGTATGATGCTATGCACAATTATAAGAGAGAGAGTTAGAGAGACAATGGATCAAAACGCAAACACCAAGATTTGTTTCGAGGTTCGAGCACCTTGCTCTACATCCCCGCCTACACCACCGTGTAGGATTTCCACTAACTCAACTCCCACCGAGGGAACCTCTACCAAAGAGGATTTCTTACAACTCTAGGAGTACCAAACTCCTCTCTCAACAACAACCTCCTCACAACCGAGGGGTTAGGCCCGTAGCCAATACAACAACCAATCCACACACCTCTACCGAAGAGGCTCACAACCAAACTCCACCTCTACCTAAGAGGGATCCACAACACAATCACCCGATCACCTCTACCGAAGAGGGATTCACAAATATAAGGGTGTTTACAACAATGAGGTATACAACAAATAACCTCAAACACTTCTCTTTCTTTTTCTCTTATCTTTTTCCACAAAAACAAGATCCTAATAGTTTAGGATAGAAGATAGCTCAAGTGTGGAAAACAAGTGTTTTTGGAAACAAGCAACAAAGAAAAATCTTTGGGAAAATACTTGCAATATGATAGAATTGAAGATCTAAGCAAAAATCCCAAAAACCTATTTTTCTTTGATTTTCTAAAAACCCTAAAACAATAAAGATGAGAAGTTTTTGCACTTAAAACTCTTTTGAAAACTCTTTTAAACACTTCAGAAAACTAGTATTTTTTCTCTTAAAAAACTTGGCCAAAAATCCCTAAAGAGATGGGGTTTATATAGCCCCTATACAAAACTAGCCGTTAGGCTGAGTTGGCAGTCTGACAGACTGCCGGTCGACTGGTCCGGTCGACCGCCAACGGTCAGAATTATGACCGTTGGGCAACTGCGGTCGACCGGCCCAGTCGACCGATAAAACCCGAGAGCAGAGCTCTCAACTCGGTCGACCGTCCCGGTCGACCGTGTCTGTGCCTAACAGACGTGCACGTCTGTGCACGTCGGTCGATCGGAACGGTCGACCGGCCCTTGGTGCGGTCGACCGTCGCGGTCGACCGACCAGCCTGTCAGCACAAAATAAGGTCAGAAAATTTTGGAAAAATATTTTATAAAACCTTTTATCATTTCTGAAAATTTCATAAAACTTGTTTTATCATTTTATGTTGAAACATAAACATGTGATAAAAATTTCAAGACAATATATCAACATATCAATTCATTTTTGAGTCTTGCAAATTTTATCAAAAACAAAACCTTGTATTTTGTCAAACTTGATTTTTCCAAAACATGAATAGGGATATCAAAATAAGTTTGTTTACCAAGATAAAGCATGTATGTATAAATAGAAAACATCTACTATACATATAACATATGTAAACTTATTTTGATCAACTATTCATAAAAACTAAATATCAAATCATAAAACGTGTGTGTTTTGTGTTCACTTGAGCATATCAACTAAACTAAGCTTTACAAATATGGATCTAAAACTCTATCTAAACTAGGATACCTAAGTCTTCTTGACGATCTTCATCTTCAAGTAGACTCGATCCCAAACGCGTGATCCTCCAAGTGCAAAGGTATGATCTTTAAGTTTTGGCACCGGAATCAACATGGAAAGCTTCTAAACTCCTTGTTGAAGCTAATCACCAACTAATATCCTGTTAATGATCTGAAACTTAGAAACACAAGAATATTAGTAAACATAACTATATGAGTTGATCATCATCAAAACTAGAGTGGAAGGCCATTGGGCCAACAAAAAGCTCAGCAAAGTCAAAGCATATCAACATAAAATTTCTTGTCATTAAGGATAAAGTTCGGAACACATTGTGCCTGTTGATAGTGTTAGTATTATTTTTAACATTAGAGATCCACTCATTAAAAGACTTCTACTTAAAATCTTCTTAGAGCATATTGCTCATATGGGGATGGCTAGTCATGATGATATTCTGGTTTAGTAGGAGTGGATAATTTTATGTAATATACATTATTTCTAAGCGCATTTCATGTATATTTGTTAATTCCGATAATAAAGTGATAACTGCTTTCTTTAAATTCCTTTTGAGTTTAATTTGCGCATTGAAGTTTGTTAGCAGTTAAACTTGTTGGAGTTATAAGGTTAGACTCGTTGGAGTCATAAAAATGATTCATTGGAGTCATAAAGTGAAAATCAGTTAGAATTGTACCTTATTTGATCAGTGGACATTTTCATGCCACACATTCACATTTAATTTATGTCGTTAATGATCCTGAAACTTGTGATGTGGAAGGTCCTACCTCGATTATACATAAGATAACGATCGCCATGTTCGGTAGCAGAACACTTAATGGACCAGATTGTTTTGAGACGTGTTTTGTTGACGGTTAAAGTTTTGGTACCATAAAGTTATGCATAACATCCTTTCAGTATGACTTGTTTGGCCCAAGTGGGAAATTGTTAGACTTATTTAGATTAGAGTCTAAATTAATTTGGGCTTACATAAGTCTAATTGGATTTATATACCGTCTCTATAAGCCTATGTCATTGGACCCAATAAAGAATTGATCAAGCTTAATGATTTGGGTCTAGACACATTTTAATTATACTTAGCTATGAGTATATTTAAATTAAAATGTAGGACTCATCTACACGTGTGAAACTCGTATTATCAATCAAGGGTCTAGATTTATGATGAGCTGAATTAGGATTCCTTGATTTTTTTTGTGTGTGTGTGTGTGTATCATGGGTAGGATTCCCTCTCACCACCATCTATTATGACTATCTCTCTTGGAGGCCTCTCATCTCCTCTAAAAATCAAAAAAGGAGCTTGGTGGCTGGAGAGAAAAATCCTCTCCCTCAACTACGGTATTCTTGAAATTGTGCAACCTTCGGCATTTTTTTCATGATGGAAACAGGTATATCTAAACCCTCATTTGGAATAATTATTAGATCTAACAGGAAGTTGATCCCCCATAGCTGTGCAGTCAAGCAATCACACTGTTATATAACCTTTTTTTTTTTTTTTGCCCCTTTGCTTTATGATACAGATAACAAGTTGTACAAATCAACATCAGAATAAAAACGACTAGCTGGTGGCAGCAGGAATCCAATCTCTCTTGGGTTCAGTGACCTACAGAAACGTTATTTGCTCAGGCACCTTCCAGCAAAGCATGGTTTTGTTAACAACTTCCAGGTGCGCATGATGCGTGTATGTCTGTTCCCGGAATTGGAGGATGCAGAAAGCTGTTGTCGTCTACTCAATTGCCAGCTTCCTTAGGTGAAAGTTCTGGTCTCTTGGACAAAAATACAAAGAAATTATTGATTCAATGAATGAGAAGCGGAGGAATCCAAATGTGAACCTCTAACGTGTGTGTGAAGGTGAGGCGCCATAATACTACTTACTAAGATTAGGAACAAATTGTCAAAGCTCGCTCTGTGATGGATCAATCTCTACTACTATATGTATGTGCTTTCTATTACTACACACATGCTTTATGTGGACTCACGCTTGCCCTTTTCAGCTTTTGTTATCTGCTCTCTCATCAGGCTGGAAGTTGAATTGTTTTTGGTTTCTTCACCGCCACGCGGCTGCAGACTGACAATTGCGAATCACTTTGAGCCCTGTCGTTGACGATGGGATGCTGCAAGCGCTGGGACTGTACACGTCAGGCACAGGTGTCCATGTCACAAAGGTTAGTATCTTTCCAAATTATTGGTGGCTGCAAGTTGTGCTCAGCTCCAACTGTTTTCTATTAGTGTTCAAATTGTTTTCTATTAGCGTGTCGTTAGGGCAGGTGACACCATCCTCTTCCCATTGAAAATGACCGAAAAATTAGCCTAAAGACGGTGTCAGACTAGTGGACTGATCTACACAAATTGGGCTCCGTGCATGAGAATTATCGCTCCTTTTACAATTATAGACTCTTTAATGCATCAATTTATTGCCGTGCTGCTACTGCTAGATTGTTAAAAGAGAGGTTTTATAGCAGTTGCAGTTGGTGTGACTGGGAGAAACAACACATAAGAAAGGAAATATAAAGATATAACGAGGTTCGATAAGATTGCTTATATCTACTGAATAAAAGAGAGAGATATATTGATGTAAACATTACACAAGAGGGATACAAAAGTTTCTCACAATTTCTAATGATATTTTCACCCTCTACTTATAGCCAATCAGAGAGAGAGAGAGAGAGAGAGAGAGAGAGAGCATGCAATGGGTCAGTTGACAAAACCGATCTCACCTAGTCGACTATTGCTCGACAAAGATTTCATTTGAGAAATCTTTACCAAGGTGGAGAATTGTAGAGAGAGGATCTAAATCTTATTGAAAGAGTTTTTTTTTAACTCATTCGTAATAGCCTAGAGAGATGAGTAACAGTTTGCGCGAAGATACGCAAGAGAGTGTGTGATTTGAAGATGTGCGCGTACTTTCCTAGTCGACTAATTGATCAGGACAAGTCGACTGGACTGGTACACCAACTCTGTTGAGAGTTGTGCACAAAGACTAGTCGACTAGTGCACAAATACTAGTTGACTAGTCTGACAGATCGAGTCTCTATTGAGACTTCTAGTCGACTAGTTCACAATGACTAGTCGACTAGTCTGGCGCCCTTACTCTCTGCTGAGAGTTGCTAGTCGACTAGCTGAGGTCGATTTTGTCTCCCGACTCATTACAGATGAGTTAAAACACTCTCTACAATAGTTTAGATCATCTCTTTACGACAGTTACATTGTCACGCTTGCTAACATTTGCTTCTTAGTGTTTATGGCACATTTCAGATATCTTCTTCTTGCTTCTTAAATGCACGATCAAGGTGTTAATAGTCTCACTTCTTGCATGTGGTTAGATTTTGGTGAATTTTACAATGATTTTTGAAGAATATTGCACCTAAACCCATCAAATGAATCTTCAAAGATTATTACTTCCAATAATTATTGTCAGTAGCAGTTGGGTCATTGCACGGATGGCACATCAAGGCACAGCTGGCCAAAACCTCATCACCCTTTTTTTTCACCTTTTTTCAAATGATTATAAACACTAGAATTGTTTGTTGTTCTTATAACGATTGGGTTGGTGTAAGAGACCAAATAATAATAATAAGAAGAAGAAAATCATAAAATTATGCACAAAATTACAAAAAGTCTTGAAGATTAATTGCAGCCTTACTTTGATTTCATGCAGCCGCTATCAAGTACCAACACTTTGATACTTGTCTTTGTCAGGCTTCTGTAAAATCTAAGGCTTGTTTGTATCATCAGATTTTGGAATGAGGCAGTCGCTCAAATGTGTAATCCAGCTGTTACAACGTTGGATCACAGCTAACCAAATCATTCAATGATACTTGTGCTACCTAAACTCTCAGTTAATTTTTGTTTTGTTAGCTGTTCAAGTTTTCTGACTTTTGGGGGAGACTTTTATCACCTACTTGCTACATGTCTGCAAAATTATAGTGGCTACAATAATTGCCTTGAGAAACTATATACAATAGGAATATAATGTGTGTACGCTAAATATATTGACAATTACTTTTCCTACTAAAATAAGACTTGACAGAAGACCTAGAAAAATCAGGAAAATTGAAGAAAACCCTCGTATGCTATCATTGTGTTCTATTGAAATGAGTAGAGATTGTTTTTATTGAGTTTAACAAAAAAAACATTTTTGTATTAACATAAGATTTAGTTAGTAGTTCTACCAAATTTAAAAGTTCAAATGACAGATTATTTGAGTGCAAAAGTAGGAACAAGGAGGTTCACATACATCTTATGGTTCAGAACTAGTAAGTAAAAAGAGTGGATCAAATCTAGCGAGAAGAAGTGCATTGTCCACCACTTAAAAACAGAAGATCTCTTTCAAAAGATTAGCTTGCACATTTCTCTATCATTCATTGAGAATGATCATATCGCACCTATGATGCTCATATCACTTTACTTATATGGTACTCATCTCAAGCTCTCAAATCTTTAATTATTTGGATTGAATGGAGGAGGAAGTTCTTTTTATGGCAAAGCCAAGCCATTACTGTAAAAAAAAAAAAATATTAAATTTTGAAACTATATTTATCAGCTAAAAAATAAAAAATACAATAATAGTATAGATGATATTATGCTTTTTTTTGTTTTTATTTAAAGAGATTTTAACATCCTATGTTTTAGGGAAATTACATTTTTACCTTGTCTTTTACATATTTAACATGACCACGTGTTACACATTTATCTCCATGACTTTCATGTTTGAATTATTTTGCAAACATATTATTTCACCAGCCACCGACAAATGAAATGTTATTATTATTGGTGAATTTTTAAAAATAAATAAATAGTATTTAAATTGATTTTTCTTATAAATAAATTATCCTTATAAATAAATTGTCCTCAATTTACTGTCATGGATCCGCTTACAAGCTTAATGACATGGTGTTAAAATGGATAAGTTAAGGATAATTCTATAAGAATTGCAAAACCCAAGTGATACATCATTGAAATATGCAAAAAATCAAAGTTATACAAGTCAAGTCTCATTTTTTTTCCTTTTTGTGGGTAAAAAACAAGATTATCACACTATTATTCACACTAGTTTATTGCATTTGTGGTCCCTTAACAAGAGAAGAAGCAAAAAGAGTGTTTTAGATGCAGAAGAAATCAAATCAAACGTAAAGCTCAAGCTTTTATAACGCGTTGCCCGCTGGATTAGACATGTCAATGGATCGCGTTTGGACTCTTATGCGAGCTGATTAGACAGTCTGATTTTGGTTCTTATACTCGCAGGCTTAATTAAGGCTCAGATCCGTTTACATAATTAGTAAAAGGAGTCGGATCTAATTTTACGTGAATCATATCCAATTAAACCTAAACTTCTTTAATTAATGATAGAGTGTCCACAGGCTCCTCCCTCGTCTTCCCATTCTGTCCCCATCACCCTTCTTTTCTCTCTTCTCCTCCTCTCCTAAAAGCCTCCTTAAACTCTGCCGCTCTCTTCTCAAACCCTGCAGGCTCTCTGTCACTTTCCTTGGTCGTGCGTCACTGATCACGATGAGGCCATGATCATCATCGTCGACAATGATCAGGTCGTAAACTCCATCGCGTTCATTGCCCGAGCTCGGAATCAGATCAGCCTCCTCCAGAGTGTCACCAAGGTCTTCAAACTTCTCGGCCTCTGAATCGATCGCACCTCCGTCGAGTTCGAGGGAGATTTCACCGTGAAGAAGTTATTCATTGTTGATCCCAATGAGAAGAAGATCGAGTAAAGGGAGGATGTTGATTGGATCAAGAGGGCCAATGATGGAACCATGAATAAATTTTCTAGTGGGCTGTAATCTTTTATAACATATGCTTTGTGCAATATATGAATTTGTCAAAAGAACAAAACAATATTCTCCACTAAATCAGGAACGAAACCGGAAATAAATTTACCCAAAAAAATCAAAATAAAAGGGGGTCTAAAGTAATATATGAAAAGTGAAAGGAGTCTAAGACAATATAAGAAAAAGTGGGGCAGGTTATAACGTGGCCCAGCCAACACTTGGTTCCGCCCCAGGAGAGGGAGGCGCCGGACGCGATTGAAGGGAGCGAGGAGGACTCATTGGTAGCAGCGAGGTTGGAGTCGGGGAGGGGTTATGATGAGGAAGGAGGTGTTGGGGGTGGATTTTGGGGAGAGGATCACTGTGATCAGAGATGGTGAGTTAATCAAGTCAGGTCGGGTAATCAATTCTGGACCAATCACCAAATGGGATAGGTATGCGAACAATTGTTCTGAACTCGCGGGTAATCAGGTCGGGTCTGATACCTGTAATGATAATCTTGTTTGAACCTGATAACTATTGTATCCGCTCCAAACTGGACCCGTTGACAGGCCTGCGCTGGATCGTGTCTCCCGTGTGCGGCTGGTGTCAAATGATATAATCCACAATTAGTGGGGGCATGCATGATTCGTGTACCTATTCAGAAAGTGCCACGTGTCCAACATGCCAGCTCGGAAAAGTGTTAGCTTGAAGCCCAGATTTGCTTCCAGCGGTCACCTGCCACGTATCATTTGAAATACAGTTGTGTGTTATTTCTGTCTTCAATTATTGGAAGCCCACTGATTGATTTTTCAGACAACAAATTCATTCAAGTTCTTTTATGTGCCACCAAGCGACCTAAACAAAATCTGAACTCAAATCTCTTATTTTTCTCAAAGAAAATAAAAAGGATAAAATAGAGTACCCACAATGCATTCTAAAATGCGAAAAAAAGGAAACTTACGAAGATTCAAAGTTTCAGAACAAGTTTGTAAATAATACTGGGGTGATGCGTAATTTCGAGATTGATGTGGTAAATTTGTTGTTGGCTCTTTGGTTTGACAGGAAAACTTGAGTTTCCTTTTTATTTAACTTTGGTTTTAATCTCACATTGGATAGGAGATGGGATGCTGGGTAATATACATACCAACTCTTCCCATGCTTATTGTTATGAGTGTTGGGCCATGAGCCACATCCCTACACGCCGAACCAAACCAGGCTTAGCTGGGTGCTAGTGGGGCGCACTCACGACCTGCGCACACGAATGCAATTTGATGCTCTTGAACTTGAATTTTTTTTTGTTTTTCTATTTAATTTTTACTTAAAATTCTGTTTTGATTTTTCGAGATTTTTCTGTTCGGTTTTGACCCAATCTCCGGATCTACTCACGAACTGCATGATCATGTGCAAATTTAGAGCATGACTGTTACAACTGATTAACTCCGAGAATCTATAAATAGCTTCACGCAGTTCAGTCTGTTACGTGTAAAAAAAATTCTACTAAATTTTGGCTCCCTCCTCCATATTTCTTTCTTACAAAATTCTGGTTCGATTTTTAGTGATTTTCTCTGAGGATTTCTTTTACATACGGGTAAAGCATTTCCATCAGAGCAAAGGGCCTAACTCTTCGTCCGGGTTGGGTGCTGGTGAACTACCGGGGGAGCTTTTACCGTTAAGAGAGGCTGACCGTTTATCTTATAGGGAAGTGCTTCTGAACGACCGTTATCCCAGACCAACAATTTCTTTTCTTTTTAAAACTTTTATATTATTTGCATGGACAATTATTTAAATTAGTTAAAAATTTACAATTTAAATTGTTGCATGTTTTTGAAAAGTAAAAAAAAATTAAGAAAATATTGTCATATACCAATATTTTTTAGAAGTTTCCTCTTTTTTAAAGACTTTTATTACAATTCGTTGTTTTAGAATTCGTATTTCATATTTGAATAGTTTTACAATTATTTTGTTCAAGAGAGCCTTTGTAAGCTCTCTTTTGAATAATTTGTTTGTTTTGATTCTAATAAAACTTCCAAAAAAAAATATCTTCTTTCTAGTGTGCTAGAGCTCTCTTTTGATAATTTGTTTGTTTTGATTCCAAGTTTTTTTTTTCTTTCCATCATGATGTGATAACTGGTGGGAATTTAGGTCGAATAAATAGTCCCACATCGGCTAGACATGAAAATGATCTTAGATATATAAAAATTTGAGTAACTTCATCTAGAAAGCTAGTCTTTTGGGATGGTGCCCCAAGTCCTTCAATTGATATCAGTGTCATGGCCCAAACCTATGTAAAGCAATTTGGCTCGCGAGATACTTGGCAGTGGTGCTCCTTTTTGCAATGAGCGTGCCAATGCTTGTCTGCGCCACGTCTGCCCCACGCAGTGCAATGAGCGTGCCAATGCTTGTCTGCCCCACGCAGTGAAGAGTTGGATCTCGATACATCGAGTGGTGTAGAGCACAGTGAAGAATTTGTCTGTGCCACGTCTGCCCCACGCAGTGCAATGAGCGTGCCAATGCTTGTCTGCCCCACGCAGTGAAGAGTTGGATCTCGATACGCAGTGAAGAGTTAGATCTCGATCGAGTGGTGTAGAGCACAGTGAAGAATTGGATCTCGATCAAGCGGTGTAGAGAATGCGCCACGTCTGCCCCACGCAGTGCAATGAGCGTGCCAATGCTTGTCTGCCCCACGTCTGCCCCACACAGTGAAGAGTTGGATCTCGATACGCAGTGAAGAGTTGGATCTAGATCGAGTGGTGTAGAGCACAGTGAAGAATTGGATCTCATCAAGCGGTGTAGAGAAGTAATGTCTGCCCCACGCGGTGAAGAGTTGCTCGATCAAGCGGTGTAGAGAAGTGACCGGTTACAGTTGGTGCTGGGCAGTGAAGAATTAGATCTCGATCGAGCCCTAGAGTTGAATGCTAGTTTTTTGGGATGATCTCCCAAGTCTTTCAAGAGCTGAGATGCCATTTTTCTCCCAAAAAGAATACAAAAATGGTAGATAATATCTAATAAAATTAGAGAATTTTTTAACTTTTTTTTGAATAATTATAAGACTTCTTTTGAATAATTTGTAACAATTTTCTTTTTCTAATAAACTTAGACAATTTTCTTCTTCTTCTTTAGTTTTCAGTGCTCTAGGTTTGCATCGCGGTTCAATAATACGGTAGTTTTTCTCTGTTTTTTCAGTTAGCCTCTCTTTCTATTGTTGTTTTTTTTAAAATGATGTGAGAATTGATATGCGAGTTTTTTCATATATATACACACACAGAGAGAGAGATATTTACCTCAGCCGTCGTCTCAGACTCTCTCAGCTGTCACTTCAATATAGTCGTAAACTTACTGCAACATGGTTGCCGTCAATTGTAACATGGTCGCAATCCTAAAAAATCATATAATTTCTGTGTAATTAGAACTGCAATCATGGTAACAGTCATCAGAAAAAGACTGCGACCATAACAGCAGTTTTCATAAAAATATTGCGATATAATCACAGTCCTCATATAAAGCTGCGACCATGGCACCAGTACCTAAAATTGTGATTGAAATTCAGCCACGTTCCTCATATATATATATATATATATATATATATATATATATATATATATATATATATATATATATATATATATATATATATATATATATATATATATATATATATATATATATAGAGAAAAAGAAATTGATGTCGCCCCCAATATAAATAATAATGGTGTCTACGTGTGCCTAACAAAAAAAAAGACAGGTAATATCTCATGCACCCTCTTTCTCCCTCCCCCTTCACGTAAACACTTCAAATAATTATAACAATCTTACAAAAAATTATAACATTATAAAACTCATCCCATATGGTTCAGGCGCTCCGGGTGGGCTCTTAGATTTTTGGAAGGGCCATCAGAGGTTGAATTTTTAGCTACTATTATTATTTTTCTCTTTTATTTTCTTTCAATGCTCTTCACATTGTTTGATTTTTTTTTTTTTTTTTCAAGAAAGAGAAAGCAAAGTTTTTTCCCTCTTGCACATCACAAGTTTAATTAGTTGACAAGCTAAAAAAAATTAGTATTAATAAAAATTAAAAATAGGAGAAGTAGAGCTAAGGCATCCCTTTCATAGTGATTTGTTGGACATGTGTCACACTTAGTTGTAGTTGTAGTCACAAAAATCATCACCACATGCATCTAGATTGACTAATACAAAATTCTATTATGGATGTGCTGTCTATTAAGGATCCTCTCACCCAAGGGAGAGCTTTTGATGTGCAAAATATAAATTAGAAGTGAAATCAAAAGTTTTAGTAGGGGAAGAACCAAAAGTGAAAAATGAAGTGGCAAGAAAATTTAGAAACTTGGACGTTCCAAACTTATCTCAAATTTGAGAGAAGCTCTCTCCTTTACACACGAGAAAAGGATTTTTCATATGTGCAAACTTATTTGCAAGCGTACTAAATTTTATTCTCTTTTTCTTTTCTTTTCTCCAAAACATAAGAAAGTATTCGAAAGTTCAAAGCGCAAAAATAAATGAAAAGTGCAAAACACGAGAAACACAAGAAAGAGAAATTTAGTTCCAAAGGAAAAACATGAGGGAGGATTTTCCATCTTCCACTTTTCACATAAATCCTCAAAAATTTAACAAACCAAAATTTTACAAATAGCTACACAACAAATCTGACTTTCACAAAACAAGTATGGATATCTTGTGAGGAATCTCCTTGGAAGCTGAGCTCCCGTGTTTTGCTGCCACCAAAGCTTCTCCTTCTCCTTCCCCGTGCCATGCACGTGAATCTCTTTTCCTATCCTAAATAAATTCCCTCATTGGCTGCAGCTGCCAACGGCTTGCCTATTTAAACCCCCTCCGCCTCTCTCCACTCCTCCTCCCTCTCATCTCTCTCTCTCTCTATAGGAAGAAGGCCTCTCTCTTCTCACTTCCTTCTTCTTTCTCATTGAGCCTCGAAGCTCTCTGTCTTCGAGAACTCGGTATGTCTCACTCAATGCCCCCTCGATTTTGAGCCCCATTTTCGCAAAATATCCATATAGAACTCTCAAGAACAAGACTTAAAAACTTTAACTTTTGTTGAACTTGTTGGGATTTTATAATCTTGGAAATAATAAAAGAGAACAATTTTTAACTTTTGAAAACTTTTATCAGATCAAAACATGGCATTTGAGGATCTATACAGACAGGATCTGAGGTCGAACATCGATTGCCTCATCTTCGGTAATACCCCTTTCTGCTTGACTTTTGAAATAAAACTCTAATTTGAGGTGAAGATTGAGTTTTTATGTATCTGTTTATATATAGATCTTGATGATACTCTGTACCCTTTGAGCACGGGCCTGGCGAACGCGGTCCTCAAGAACATTGGAGGTAAAAATTTCTCTGTAATTTTTGTTATAGTTGTTGGTAACTTTTTCTTTGTTTCGACGTTGGCTGTAAAATTTATTTATTTATTGTTGTTATTCATTTTCAGATTATATGGTTGAGAAATTAGATATTGATAAGAGCAAGATTTCTCAATTGTGTGATTTGCTCTACAAAAACTATGGGACTACTATGGCTGGATTAAGGGTATTTTTCTTTCTTCTCTTTTCTTTTCTTTTTTCTTGAAAAATATTGGACTAAATTTTTGTTTCCTGTCCCGTTTCTTATTTTGTTCTATGGTTTCTTAATTTGTGCAGGCCATTGGCTACTCATTCAATTATGATGATTACCACAGGTTCTAATTTTTTTTCCCTTTCCATTCTGTTTTTAATCTGTTTCATATTTTTGTCGATTTACTAATTTTGATCTTCTTTGGAATTCAATCAGTTTTGTTCATGGAAGATTACCTTACGAGAATCTAAAGCCAGACCCAGTTCTCAGGCATCTTCTGCTGAGCTTGCCAATTCGCAAAGTGGTAAATTTTTTTTGAACCTGAACTAACAGTTTCTTCAATTTTCGCAGTTTAAATTGTATCACCTCATGCTTTGCACCATTCTATTCTCTGCTACAGATTTTCACAAATGCTGATAAGATCCATGCTGCCAAAGCCCTCAGAAGACTAGGACTCGAGGACTGCTTTGAAGGGATCATTTGTTTCGAGACTCTGAATTCCCCCATCGAAGGCGAACCTGTCAGCAAGGAGAAAATCTTTGACATCATCGAGCACTCGGCTCACCCAAATCCCGGTGCAGAACTGCCCAAGACTCCAGTTATCTGCAAGCCGTCTGAGTATGCCATAGAATATGCTCTGAAAATTGCCAATATCAATCCTAAGAGGGCGGTAAGACTCCCACATTTGCTCTAAAATCACTGCAGTTATCGGAAAAAAATACACTAATGATTACTGATTCTTTCTGATTCTGATTGCAGATTTTCTTTGATGACAGTGTTCGTAACATCCAAGCAGGCAAACGTGTCGGCCTCTGCACTGTGCTGGTAAGCCCACATACCTGGTGTCGAGAGATCTCAGTGATGTACTTTGCTAGTTCCAGTTACAGTTCCAATCAATTCGGCTGACCAATTGAAATCACATTATTTGATCAGTGGGGTCTCACTAGTTTTGCAGTGAGGCCTGTCTGGAACTGATAAGAGCTAGTGATTTTGATTAGGACAGAAAAAGCAATCATTGCAGGGGAAAAAAGGGAGAGAAAAGAAAACTGACTATTTTATGTTTCGCTTCCAGGTGGGGAAATCTCACAGGGTAAAAGGAGCAGATTATGCGCTGGAGAGCATTCACAACATCAGGGAAGCGTTGCCGGAGCTCAGGGCCGAGGCTGAGAAGTCTGAAGATATCCGAAGCAAGGTCACAATCGAGACCCCAGTGACAGCTTAAAAGTGTGAAAATGTAATCTTCAGCGCAATTTCTTCAGTTTGTTGTATAAATAACTATCATTTAGAAATATATATTCCATTTTCTTCTTCTTCTTGTCGAACTGTTTGATGTGTTGAGAACACGGTGGACTCTTTGTGGCTGAGACTTCCTCCAAGTCATCAAAGTGATGGTTTTGTTAGTACTTCCATATGAAAGAACATGTCTTGTGTCTAAATAAACTTTTTTCCAGATCATCATAGATGATGAGGATTGTTGTTCATTGCACACAGCTATGCATTCCACATGTTGAAGTTGTGCAATCTTATCAGGTGTTTTTATTTTATTTTTTTGGAAGCTTCCCATGTTACGTCTCCAGGTATCATTTTGCTCGTGCTTATCTTTTCCGCGGCTAATTTAAGCACTTTTCCCAAACCACGAACTCAAGAATTAAGAAGATAGAAATTTGCTAGTTTTGTCTTTATCTCCATGGATTACTGCTGATGACAGTATCCAATTCATTACTTCAAGCACGCAAATCCGCCATCTGATGCCAGCATAAGCTTTGCATCTCTATGCATCCAATGCTGCCAACATGTCTATGTCGAACCCCAAGTTGTTATAATATACCCTTTGTAGGAACTTGGAGATGGCCTAGAACAAACTCTAGATCACAAACAACCAACCAAGAAGAATAAACAGAGCATATAACGAGGTCCGGTAAGTTTGCCTACATCCCGGAACAGAATAGAGAGGGATCTATTGATGATTTACAACTTTTACAAAAGGAAAGAGGAATCTCACTCTTTCTCATTACCCTAGACAATAAACATGCTTTACTATTTATACACAAGAGGAGAGAAAGAGGGCAAAAACAAAATAAATTCGGTTCACAGCACAGCTAGAACCTGACTGCCTGTCAACCGGATGATCAACTGGTTCATGCACCCCGCTCTTTGTTAAATTTCAGAGAGTGGGGCGGTTGACCATGCGGTTGACCGACTGGTACCCCCCGCCTCTCTGTTAAATCCCAGAGAGTAGGGCAGTCGACTAACATTTCACAAAGTGCACATATATGCACGTCGGTCGATCGGACAGTCGACCGTTCTGATGCCCTGCTTGTTTTTCTGATATTTGCAACCTCAATCTCTTCTCTCTCTCCAACAAGAATTAAAAAACTCTTATCATATAAAGTTTGATTTTTCCTCTATAATTCTTCACCTCAGTGAAGATTTTTTAAATTTGAGCCGAATACTAATGAATCCATTATTGCTCAAGATCGATACATGATATCCGCTCTAAGGTCGACATATGATCCCCGCCATAAGATCGACACGCGATCTTTGTCAAGCAGACCAAGTCATCACAATTGACTCATCAAACGGAACAAACTATTATAACTGCCGACATACCCCCGGCCCAGGGGATCAAGCCTCACGTAATTCATCCAAATGAGCTCCACTGAGCTCAAGAAGCTAGAAGGATACGGAGCATTCTTACAATGATTAAACTTGACTCCGGAAGTACCTTTGTAAGCATGTCTGCTGGATTATTCTAGGTGTGAATCTTTTTCAACTCAATATCGCCATCTTCAAGAATGTCTCGCACGAAGTGGCATCTGATATCAATGTGCTCCATCCTCACATAGTAAACTTGGTTCTTCGCTGGATAGATAACACTCATACTATCATAATTAACCTTCAAGAAATCCTGCTCGATTCTCAAATCATCCATTAAGCCTTAAAGCTAAATCCCCTTCTTTCACAGTCTGTCAAAGCTATGTACTCAGCTTTTCTCATCGATAAAGCCACAATAGACTGTAAAATACAACGCCAGCTCACTGGTGCCTGTGACAAAGTAAAAACTTTCCCTAGAGTTGAACGACGTTTGTCAAGATTCTCAGCATAATCTGAGTCCACATAACCTGTGCATTATTGCTTAACATGATCATCCTTCTTAAAAACTAACCCAACATCTCGTGTACCTTTGATATACCGTAGAATGCTTCTCACGACCTCCCAATAACCTTTATCGGGATCATACATGTATCTTGCTACCATGCGCGCGACCTGTGACAAATCTGGACTCGTGCACACCATATCATACATAAGACTACCCACTGCACTAGCATATAGAACATGAGATATATATTCACGTTCATCTACAGATTTCGGAGACATATTAGTTGAAAGCTTGAAATGAGGGGCCAAAAGAGTACTCACAAACTTAGTTTCACACCCAACATTGAACTTTTGTAGAACCTTCTGCAAATATACTTTTTGAGTCAAACCCACCTTCCCCTTCACCTTGTCTCTATCAATCTCCATACCCAGTATCCTCTTCGCTTCTCCTAATCTTTCATCTCAAATTTTGACGATAGTCAAATTTTCAACTCATCGATCATAGTCAAATTTTCAACTCATCGATCAACGATCTGCTTGTAGAAGCATAAGCATGTCATCTACATACAAGAGCAGAAAGATATACTCACTACTCGGTAGCTTGTGAAATAAACACATGGGTCATAAACTCATGGTGTATGCACAATCAATCATAAACTTGTCGAAGCTCTTATAACCGTCTAGATGACTGCTTCAGTTCATAAAGTGACTTCTGAAGTTTACAAACTAATTTCTCCTTCTTATAGCTCTAAACCCCAACATTCGAGTCATGTAAATCTCCTCCTCAAGTTCGCAATACAAAAGACGGTCTTTACATAAAGCTGATCCAACTCATAATCATATTGTGCTACTAGTGTCAACAGTATACAAATAGAAGAATGCTTCACAGCATGCGAGAATACCTCGTTGTAATCAACACCTTCTCTCTGAGCATAGCCCTTGGTTACCAATCTGGTCTTGTAACGCGCAGTACCATATGGAGATCCATCCTTCTTTATAAAAAACTATTTGCATCAAATAGCCTTCTTTCCTTTGGGCAACTCAGCAAGTTTCCAAGTGTCGTTCATATAAAGAGACTCAATCTCCTCCACAATAGCATTCCTCCACAACTCAGACTCAGAGCTCAACTTTGCTTCTCTAAATGAAGATGGAGCACTATCTTTCACGACCCCACTAGAGTGCATAAGCCATCACCATATTAGAAAATCATGTGTGCTTCTGTATATTCCTTTTGAATTTGTATGCTACAATAGAATCCTGAACCTGACCCTCTGGCTCCGGATCCTCAATAACATCTTCTGTATCTTCCTCTTCTTGTACTTGATGCTCATACTGTGTCACAACAGAGGTCACCCTAAATGATACAGAACTATCTAGAGATGATGGAGATGCATCACTCTCCACCAGCTATGATATTTCCTTGATCTGGCCACTCTTCACCCGCTGAGAGCTTGGAGTCTTCAACATAGAAAACTCATCAAAAGTAACATCTCTGCTCAGAATTATCTTTCAGTCTTTAAAGTCCTATAGCTTGTAACTTTTTACTCCTCTTTTGAACCCTCGAGGCTCCTATTTTTCATCACTCACATGATAATAAACTGGACAATTAAATACTTTAAGTATATCATAATCTGAAGTAGCCTTACCCGATCACATCTCCATCAGAGTCTTACCTCCTATCGCAGATGATGGCAACCTATTGATGCGATGCCTTATATAAGTCATTGCTTTCTACCTAAAATGTCAAGTTCAGCCCGCTGTTTGACAACAAGCACCATATTTTCTCCAGTAAGTACGATTGAATCTTTTTGTCACCCCATTCTGTTGTGGAGTCTTTCAAACAATGAAATGTCTTTCAATACCTTCATCTCGGCATAACTGCAGAAATGAATCACTCTTATACTCTCCAACATTATCGGACCTGAGTATCTTGATCTTCCTACCTGTCTGCAACTCCATTCTCCTTCTTTACTCCACAAAGATACCTAGGACTTTACTCTTATTAATCATGGTGTACACTCAATTTTGTCTAGAATAGTCATCAACAAAAAGAGACAAAATAGTCTTTCCCTCCAAGAGATGCATTCTTAGAGG
The DNA here is from genome assembly GCA_038442645.1 of Agave tequilana. NCBI lineage: Eukaryota > Viridiplantae > Streptophyta > Magnoliopsida > Asparagales > Asparagaceae > Agave > Agave tequilana. The sequence goes on from JAVJIF010007603.1 coordinate 31,568, forward strand.
TACCCTAAAAATCTGTATGCACATAATTAAGAATTCCTTTGGTATGGTGAATAGCGGTGACAAACTTCACCTTGATTTTCTTACCTAATACAAACTGCCCAGAGAATTTCAACTTGCAGGTTTTAGCACCCTTCAATAAGCCTTGCTTGGCCAAGGCTTACATAAACTTCTCACCCATGTGACCAAGTCTCATGTCTCATAGCTTGGTAGTATCATCATCCGACTCAACTGAAGCTGTCAAAGCACATGTGACTGTATTAACCTTCAAGTATTACAAGTTTCTATCTTTCTCACCCTTCATTATAACCATGAACCCCTTTGTGATCTTAAGAATACCATTCTCCATAGTTACCTTGAGCCCTTTTGAGTCCATAACTCCAACTGAGATAATATTCTTTTTCATCTGAGGAGCATACCTCACATATGTCAAGTCTCTAATCACGCCATCAAACATCTTAATTCGAACAGTACGTATCCCAACCATTTGACATGTAACATCATTCTCCATGATTACAACACCATTATCTAGCTTCTCTAAGTTAGAAAATCATTCCCTCGTAAGACATATGTGATAGGTAGCCCCCGTATTCAATAACCAATTTGATGCATCTAAGTAGCATATAGACGGTGTAATAGAGAGCGAGAAAGCAGAAGAATCAGACTCAGTTTCATCCGACTTGGTGACATTCACCTCTAATGGTTTCAATGACTTCTCCTTCAACTTATTCTTTTTTGAGCTCCGGATAATCTTTCTTTCAATGTCCATTCTTTTTGTAAAATACACACTAATCTCGAGTCAAACTACAGTTGCCAAATCTTAACCTCGATTTCGATCTATCACAATTTTGTTTTTTGATTTGGACTCCTCCTCACAGTCAATGCCTTGATGTGCCACTAAAAAGGGACTCTTTGTCTTTTCTTCTCAATTCGAGATTCACAAGAGCGGAAGTCATCTAAGCATAACTAAGTGATGTTCTTCTATTTATCAAGGTGAGTATAAAGGTCTCATATCCCTCATCGAGAAGAGAACTCAACAATATCATGTTGTTTTCTGAGATCAATCTAACAACTAATCAATATCACTAAATATCAACAATCTAATTGGCCAGGTCGGTAAATATCAGGTGGGAGGTTTTCCGTTCAATAGAACGTTCCTTAATTTAAGAATCACCTTTCAATTTCCTTCCTTGGTTAGACACAATTAGACTGGTATAAATCAGTCTCAATATACTGAGTATCAGTATATCCCCTGTATAAAGAAATTAATTCACTTATACAGTACTTGGAGTGAGGTACGCTTAGAGCGAATCTCCTTAAAACAATTACGTCCCCCGCACCGGTGCTAACGGGTTACTGGACGTTGGTCTCCCAAGATACAACACTCCTTCACAGTAATTGGATAGCACTACCAAACACCGTACGGTCGAACCGTAGTTAAGCAGTACCTTCACAGGATTGTTGAAGCAGCAGGACAAAGACAAATTTCGGGAGAATATTTGCCTTTACTTTGGAGGAGCACCTACTGTAGAGGAAGAAGAAAGGTTGAAGAATATTCTTCTTCAGAAGCCCCAGATTCAGACAACAATTCTATTAAAGAATCTGTTGAATTTTCTGAGCCCTCTTTCAGAACAAATTTTGCAGAATCTCTTTTGGAAGTCGCTTCGGAAACTGACTTTCCCACTTCTCGCTGGAAGTTACTTCAGAACTCCAATTCCTAGTTCAGAACGCAGAGAGAGAGAAGAGATTTTCGTTTTTGGTGTGCTTAGAATCAGAAACTGAAGCGCTATTTATAGCGCTCCAGGAGGGGCATAACGGTCCGAAATTATTCAACAGCTGCAGCGGTTCAGTCTGAACTGTTGCAACTGTTCGGTCCAACCGCCCAACCGTACAGACGGTTTTCAGACAGTCGTTGGCGGGCGGTTTGGATTCGGATAGCGGAGCGGGTATGCTCGCAACCCATACCCGTGAGACCTGATTCAAAAAGAATCAGGCTGGGTAGGGAACCCGAATCCAGACCCGAGCCCGGCGACGGCGCCTGCCGGCCGCCGCCGTCGCTGCCAACGACGGCGCGGGCGCATGTGCGGGTATAGTTCCCTTCCAATCGCGCGCAAAAACTCCAAGTACCTAAAGGGCACGCCCTTTGTTCTCAATTTTCTCTATTTAAATACTACTAACTTTCATCGCATGGTCAATGTGGGACTAAATGCTTTTAGCGACTTTTAGTCCCATTTGGTAAGCAATCTTTAGACTTGAATATCTCATTCATTCGAAGTCAGAATTGAACATGTGAATATACCACATTTATCATCATTGGAAGGAGAACAGACTCCAACCATCATCCAATTGATTCGATCAATGGATCTCGCCGTAATTCAATTCAAAGATTCACATATATATTCTTCATATTCCAACATATCAAGGTTTTGTCTTCATCCTCGATCACTACATCTACATTCGCTAAATCCGCGAGGTGTTGATGTGAAGACTAATAGAATCTCCCATCTTCAATTGGAAATGGTAAAATCTCCTCTTTAAGTGCAAGCAGTTCTCGATATTCTTCATCAAGTATTTGTCGCGAGAGTCTCCCAAATCTTCTTCGCTGAAGTACCATTCATCACATCATTGTTTAGATCTTATGATAGGCAAGAGCTAATAACATCACACGCCATTTTATTCATTTTCTTCCAAACATTCTCATCCATTTCCGTCGGCTTCTCTTGTAACTCAAGAACATCCTCTTAATTTTGTGCATTCAACGCATCTAGAACTTTGCATCTTCATAATCTAAAGTTATTTGTTTCATCAAACTTCACCATATCAATTTTCAAGTAATAAAGTTTTGTATGTTTTTTACGACAAAAGAATCACTATCATCGAATGTTTTTTGGTCATTTCTGTTTCAAATTCTAACAACCAAGAAAGTAAAAATGACTATAGAATAGATTTACAAGATAAAGATATGATTATTACCTTCAATTGAAATCGTAAGAAGAGTTTTCAATTAATCTCTCCATCAAAAAATTATAGATGAGATCCAACACAATAAAAATTTGATTTTTATTCACACCAAAGCTTTAGATCTACAAGAATCAAGCTCCAAATTAAGACCCACTCCACCGAACAGCCCCAAGCATAGCCTAGAGCTCTGATACTACTTGTAGGAACCTTGAGATGACTGACCAAATCCTAGATCACAAACAACCAGTCAAGAAGAAGATATAAAACATTAAACGAGGTTCGACAATCTTGCTTAAGTCCCCAGGGCAGAATAGAGAGAGATCTATTGATGATTTACAATTTTTATAAAAAAAGAAGAGGAATCTCACGTTTTCTCATTATCCTAGACAATGAACATACTTTCCTATTTATACACAAGAGGGGAAAAAATAGGTGATGTTCACAGCACAGCCATAACCCGACTGCCGGTTGACCTTCTCAAGCACCCTGCTCTCTGTCAAATCTCAGAGAGTGGGGTGGTTGGCCGTGTGGTCGACTGACTGGTATCCCCCGCTCTCTATTGTGGGGTGGTTGACCATGCGATCGACTGACTGACATCCCCCACTCTCTGGTAAATCTCAACGAGTGGGACAGTCAACCATCATTGCTCAAAATGCACATATTTGCCTGTAACCTAAAAAAATTCTCTCATTTAGATTTTTAATCCTCTCTTTACCCCCTTGCTCTCGCGTGTTTTCCACGCTTTAATGGCGTATAATTTTGAGGTTTTATTACCTCGACGCATCGCAATCATTGACCCTCCGTCCTGGTGACGGGGCCTCCTGGTCTCTTGGGATGTCGACGCGAAGAGCAGCGACGAAACTGGTGGTGCCCTGGACCTTAAATATTGAGGCTAGCCGGGGCCCTGAGTTCTGAAATACTTCCAGCAGTATGGATATGATCAGCCGGCATTAAGTGGCCGATTCATTTAAATTTGATAATGAGGACGAGGAAATTAAGGGAGTGTTGGCCCTTGGACAGAGATGATAATGAGTCAGCCCTGCACCGGGTCTAAAGTAGGATCTGATCTAAAAAAATACTCATATTTTTTTCTTGATTATTGTTTTAAACTCTATGTTTTGTAATTAACAGCTTTTACTTTAATTTTTATAATTTGAAAAATCATAATAAGAATTTGTAATGTAATAGTAATATTAATTAGAAAATCAGACTCACGGACATCAAACAGGCTTAAAACAAAAACCCGACCTTAGCCCGTGTTTTTTTTTCACGTCCGGCTCGAGGCCCTGCGGACCAGCCCCAACCTATTATCATCCATATTCTTAGAAGTGATTAGCCATTTGGGTCGGATGATATTTAAATGATTTAATAATTAATGGGGTATTATTAAAATTGACATTTTGAGATGGAGAGACTAAATCACTCCGAGTCATTTCTAATTTCAATTATCTTGTTTCTCTGTGAAAATGATAACCAATGTCCTTTCTGATTGTCTAGTGACGTTGACCAATTACTTGCTAAAAAAAACAAGCAAGTTCAGTAAAAGGCTGAAATATTTTGGACGAGAGAGTCTTTGTGCAGTGAAGATTGTTCACCGTTTTCATAATATGTACGTGAAGAGTCTCCTATTTTAGAACTTGAGCTTTTGAGAAAACGTATGCTATTAATGGGCCGGGCTAGATCGCTTAAGGCTTTACAAACTAGGCCGGGGATTTTGAACTGGGCCTGGGGCCCAGATAAACGAGCATTACGTGGAATAGAAACTGGCCTCAGAAAGACTCTGAACGTTAAACCTTCTGGACAAATCCACTGCCGTTTTCGTTCTGTTTCTCTTCGCATCAAAGAAAATTGCTAATTTTGCAAAAGCTTTTCGAGTTTCAGCCATGGCCGATTCCTCCCGCAGAATCGTACTCGTCACCGGCGCCGGCGGCAGAACCGGTAATATATATCCCCCCCCCCTCATCCTAATCCTTGTAAATGTTGCGTTCTAGGGTTTTTGTTAAAGTAGATTGATTAGATGATCCTCGTTAGGAATCAGAGCCAGTAACCCAATTTCCCCCTTCAATTTAGTTACCGAAATCTTTCAATTTTGTGTAAAGTTAGGATTTTCCCCCCCTCCCCATCTTAATGAAAATGTCTGAGGCTTGATACGCCGAAATGATAATTGGAAGGTGGAGAATTGTGAGGAGTTTCACACTCGAACGGATGAAAATTTGGCAGAAATTTTTCACACTTGAATTGTTGTAGTGAATTGGAGTTTGGGACAAGTGTAGGCTTATCTAGTATGTCTTAAAGTCCCTGCCATTGTATTGAACTTCTGAAGTTGTTGTGAAGGTTGAGGGATTTACGTTTATCCTTTTACACTTTCTCCTAGGAAGTACGCCTCATCGAAGTGTGAACTTATGTTGCACAAGCACTAACAAATGTGACAGTTTTGCAAAACCAACTTGGGATGATGGCATTGGTGGAAGAAATTTGAATTAAGCGGACATATTTGTTTGTAACTTTGTATCATTAGCTGTCAGCGAACCTATTGCCTTTTGGTCTAAAGATCCATCCCTTGTGCTGCATTAGCATCAATTTTGTACCCTTGACTTCTGTCATCCATTAGAGGACCTCGACTGACAGAAAGTTTTCATGTTAATTGATGTTCTTACATTCTCTATAATGAAATGTTTTAGATCTAATGCACTTTATTTTTGGTATGTGGCATGCTCATGCTCTGCAAATGAAAAATATGCAAGCTTTATTGCGGTCATTGCAAAATGGTATATCACAAAAGATTCTATGATAAAAGATTCAACTTTTTTTTTATTTTTTAAAAGACACTGATTTTAACAGTTTTAGATGATAAAATTCCAAATTTGATGATGAAGATTCAATAGGCCATTTGATATTATTAGTTAAGTTTTTTTTAAGACCAGATCCAAATCCATTTCACTTAAGAATGTTTTCCTACTTTCTACGAACATTAAAAGACGGCCATTAGTTTGCAACCATTATAGTCTGCCCAAAATGACAATCTATAAAATGATGTTCTCTATTATATAATTAGTAGTATTTGGTTATATTCTAGACATGTGCAACACCAGATACTCCCCCATCCTTCCGTAGTTAAAACAGTCAAGATACGGTCAAATCAGCTTAATGTTTTATTCTTGCATATATCAGCGGGACAGCTTTTTTATTTGTTTCTTTTGTGGTGCTACATTCGATTATCTATTGGGCTCATATCACAGGGAAATAATTCAATTTGTAGAGAGTAGGGAGGCGGTTGACCTCTGCCTTAACTAAAAAAATGACTATGAGATAGTATTTTTAAAATTCTTTGTTCTGTTTTACTTCAGGACAAATTGTTTATAAAAAATTGAAGGAAAGAGCTTACCAGTTTGATGCAAGGGGTCTAGTAAGGACGGAAGAGAGCAAGGAGAAAATTGGAGGAGCTGATGATGTTTTTGTAGCCGATATAAGGGATGCTGAAAGAATGGTCCCTGCCATACGAGGCACTGATGCGGTCATAATCCTCACAAGTGCTGTGCCAAAAATGAAACCAGGGTTTGACCCAAGCAAAGGTGGCCGACCTGAGTTCTATTATGAGGATGGCCTATACCCTGAACAGGTAAACTTCAGATGTTAATTTGTTACTCACTTTTGCGTCCTTTATGTCCTTTTTACTTGTTTACCAATAACAAGTTTGGTATTTTAGGTTGATTGGATTGGCCAAAAAAATCAGATTGATGCTGGTGAGGCTCTTCATTTTAACATTATTTCAGTTATTACACCAAATATATGCATTATATCTGACCCTTCTGTACAGCCAAGGCTGCTGGGGTGAATCACATAGTCTTGGTTGGGTCTATGGGTGGAACAAATCCTAACCATCCCTTGAACAGCCTTGGGAACGGGAACATATTGGTTTGTTTCATTCACTCACTCACTCCTTTCTTTATCTTTATTAAATTGGTTGTGATTGGTCTTATTTCTTGATTCCCCCTAAATTCATGTCAAAGTTGTTTCCACTTTGGATGCCTTGATATTAGTCTTACTAGGATAAAGTTGATGTAGCATACTGTTTTTACTCTCTCTCTCTCTCTCTCTCTCTCTCTCTCCCTCCCTCCCTCCCTCCTTGGGGGTATTTCACCTTGCCACATACCTCCAAATGTATGGTTGAACATGCATGTTGAGTTCTTGAACAACGTTATCTATCTACCAACTATACTGATAAAGAAAAACCCGAGTAATTCCACTGTTAATGTGTGGTAAGTTGGAGCCTTTGCCAGATGATGTTGATCAGCAGTAGCATTTGATGATCTCTCATAAATTCACAACAGGAAAACATCCTGTTTATTTAATGCATCAACTGCATAATTTGTTCCCTGTTTGGGACCTAAGTCGCCCAAGTAACCTAACATCCTTGAAGCTGGTTTCGAATTAACCGAAGGCATGGAGATCATTTGGGGGCCGTTTGTTTCGCGTAAAACTCCGTAATTCGTAAATGACTTACTATCCAGTTACAACTACGGCGTTTGTTTGGACCGTAATTCGTAAAAGACTTACGTCACTCAACTAACACTCACTTGCAACCCAGTTACCACTCACTTACAGCTCAGTTACAGTTAATTTTGTGGTCATACAAATTTGTAATATTTTTTATATTAATATTAAAAATTTTAATATTTAATTTTTTTAATATTTATTTGCAGTATTAAAACTTTTAAAATCACAAAATAGTTAATTTTGTAGTTAACTTTTTCACTTACGACTTATACATTACGACAACCAAACACCGTAAAGTACAATACACTTTCCCACTTTACAATTTTATATTATCAACCAAACACCGTAAAATTTACATACATGTAACTGGTTTATAATTGTAAAAGACTTTACCAATTACAACTACGAATTACGGCCAGTTACGACAACCAAACGGACCCTTGTTCTTCCGCAGGGTAGTTCTTTAATGTAACTTTTCAATAAATTCAAATATCAGATGCTAGCTTTTGCTAGATTATTTTGAAAACTTTGCAATTCAAACAACCTGAGTCTCAAAATTATTAGATTTTGATGAGGAATACATTCTTTCATTGTGAGTTTATCCATTTAACCCGCTTGAACAAACTTGTGTGATGATGACAGCCCTGTGTGGGTGTGCTATGGTAGTAGCATTGTAAAATGCAGAAATTAACATATCGGGAATATATGTGGGGCGCACATTATTTGCTGCTAACGAAGCATTGTAAAAAGCAGAAATTAACATTTCGGGAATATATTTGTTTTTTTTTTTTTTTTTTTTTGGATTGTGGCGGGGGGGTGGGGGGTGGGGGGTGGGGGTGGTGTTCATTTTGCTGCTAAATTCGGAAAGTACATGTGTTTGCTATGATGCTACATGCCAAATGAGTTAATTACGTACAGTTGATATATTTCTTCCTCATCTTTTATCATTATTCTGTCCGCTTATTCTTGTGAATGGGATATAAATGTGCCAAAAGTATATCAGAAATGAACTATCAACTGTAAGTTTTTAAGGGATCATTTTGTTCTCAAATGTAAATTTCCGATCTAAATGATGTCACTTCACCTTTCCAGGTCTGGAAGCGAAAGGCTGAACAGTATTTGGCAGACTCTGGAATACCATACACAATTATAAGGTTTGTCGTTCTGTTCCTGTTATTGTTGCTTTTGTAAAAGGCCCGTCATTGTTTCCGTATGCATCTTAACAGAAGAGACCATTTAACCGTTTGCACTGATAATTGCAGTCATCTTATATATGCTTTTGTTAGCTATGTCTGACATCAACATAAAGGCATAAACATGCTTCTGCCAAGTAGGACAATTTCAGTATTCACGTACATCACGTCAAAAATTTAATTACTTTGTTAGCAGAAGAATGTGTGCATCTTTTGATGTTTTTTTAGGAGGGTAAGAGTAGAAGAAAGTTTCTTTGATAGGATTGTTTAGATTGTGAGTTCTAAGTTAATCATATGTTAAGTATTTAGATATTTTTATTTATTTATTAAGGATTTCTTTCGTGTTTTTTGGGTTGTTTAGAGTTTCTTTTTCAGTTTAGGAGTAATTATTGTTTTAATTTTGAGCCTATAAATATATTTTAGGGTTGTCAGCTAGGGCAGGGATTATTCAATTGAAAACTATTGTTTTCATGGAGAAAAGTTTTCCTTTCCTGGCTTGTCTGTGCTTGGCTTATGTTTTGACTCTGAAATATATCTCTAGCGTGATGCCGGATTGAGGGTGTGAAGCCTTTTTGTTATACTATTTCTTTTTCTTCATTTGTTTTGTAGTAAAACGCCATCCAATCAAAAACTATAAATTGAACTTGTTTGAAATTCTAATTGAAGCCATAAAGTCGTCGTTTTGTTGCTGTCTTGATATGTCTAGGTCTTAAATCTGAACATAAACCATCCCCTATTTGATAACTTTTTAACAGTTTTCTTTCACAAAACAGTCTCTAAACCAAGATTTGAAATCTTGATATTGGTGTCTAACTATAGGTTTTTGGTATCGAATTCCATGAGTCGTTTATCGGTTGTTTCATCTCGGTCATACGGGAATATCGGTATCGTCTAAGTTTTATCAGGGGATATCAGTATTAGGTGTAAATATGATATCTCGAAGTTTGCTGTAAACCAAATTTCTAATCCTTCTCCACATCAAGCAATCCTACAATTTGAACTCATGTCAAAATCCTCTCCACAAACCTAAAATTTATAGATTAACGGTTATGAAATAAAAACAAAAATGCAAAAAAAAATATTTCTTTGTTGGTGTCATCACCGAGCTTGTTTTACCATAAGTCCGACGAAGCTCAAACGGATTTATGTGTAGAGTCTGAACTGCCAGTGTGCATTTTCCTAGCCGTGTCAATCTAGTTGGCTAAAACCATCACTAGCCACTGAATTGTGAGATGGACTATGACTATTCCCTCGAAAGATTATGCTGTTTAGAGTGGAAAAAATGAGGGAAAAAAAAATACTATCTTTTGAACTTAATTGATTGTATGACTCCACAAATGTTGGAAACAGCCCTCAAATGAATGTCGAAGGAAGACGCAAGTTTTTGGATTCAGAGGGATACAGCGGATTGCAGGTTTGAGTTGTGCACAACATATTAAAGCCTTGAAGGGAAGTCTCCTCCTGAGGGGAGAGGGTGGGGGGCAATCTGTCTTATATTTCAAGAATATTATCTCTCTTTCTTTTCTGCACATTCATCATCCATCACAGTGGGGAAAGCTATATAGACCATCTTTCCTATTACGAGATCAATGCATCATTCATTGAGTGCTGGCTTTATTGAAGGGCTCAGTACTTAAAACAATATCTAGCTTGATCTAACGCTTCTTCTTCTAAGAAGATATTAGACATAATTGATGCTTGATGCTGGTGTCTGGAACAGGGCTGGAGGTTTACAGGATAAAGAAGGGGGGCTGCGAGAACTTGTGGTGGGAAAAGATGACGAACTCCTGCAGACTGACACAAAGACGATCCCTAGGGCTGATGTTGCAGAAGTCTGCATCCAGGCTTTGCAGTTCGAGGAAGCAAAGTTCAAAGCATTTGATCTTGCATCAAAGCCAGAGGGGGTGGGTACACCGACAAAAGATTTCAAGGCACTGTTCTCTCAGATCACTGCTCGCTTCTGAGCCGCCGCGGCATTAGGCTTCTAGCATTTTGCACGTTGGAGAGCTGGCAGGGGAGAGGGTGCTGTCCTGAAATGCTCGAATGGCGGCAAATATGCAGCAGCAAGTGTTGAGATTACATGAGCTTTGTGTTGAATAACATAGTTCTTAATTTGGATGAGTCCATACAATTATATCATCAACACAAATCATGTTTTACAGGAAAAAGACATGCTATTTTGCTTGCAAAGCAAAATGTTACAATTTATAAAGAATGAATATTACTCATGGCTTAATTTCTATGTCTATTTTCTCATATAATAAAGTCTTGGATTAAAGCATTTTAATAAATAAATTAATCTTGTTAAAAAGAGGAGAGGAGGGGGAGTGAAGCGTACGCTGGTCTCAGCCCGGACTAATTTATCTCATTTGGGCTAGGCCTTGCTTGAAGCCTTGCTTGAAGCCCAAGGCAGTCCCCAAATTAAATGACATCTATTCTCTCTCCACGATAACTGCTATTTTGCCTAGAGATCCCCAGTTCTTTCTCTCAACATCCAAAATCCTCTGGCGCTCTAAAAAAGACCAGCTCTTCGAATTCGATCGACGGTAATTTACATTGTAGAAGAAGAAGAAAGAAAACCTAAAATTCGATCTCTCCTCTTCTTCTTTCTCTGTTAATCTCATTCCCTTCGCCCAAATTTTTGCAGCGAGTTCGTTGTTCCACCGATAGCGGCAAATCGAACCAAGACTCGAACCTGAAATCTCCTCAAGGTGAGGTTTTTTGGGCAATTTATCGTTTCTTTTCGTTATTTTAAGAAATAATGTATTGTTCTATTGATTACACTAGACGCGGAAGTGAAGGATTTGGGGGTTCGAGCAGCGCTCTCCATGCTGAGCTTCTACAAAAGCGAGCGAGCGTTCATAATGGATTGAAGTAGAATCTTTTAGGCTAATGTATTAGCGTAATGTATTAGCATTGAGTTTAGATTGGTTATGAGCAGAAGAGATATCTGCCTTCGAGCTGTCGTTATGTGCCGACATGCAGCGAGTACTCGGTGGAGGCATATAAGAAGTATGAAGTTGCAAAGGGCACGATATTGACCACTTGGCGTTTGTGTCGTTGCAATCGACTAGGTATGCTGATGTCTTCGTGTTTATCGGTTGCATTTGTGGGGAATTTGCTGATTGAAAGTTTGCTTGATTTTTTACATGTTCACATTGTCTTATTGAGATAAAATAAAAGTAATTTACTTCTAATAACATCATGAACTATATGTTTTCACCCTTCATTTCTTTTTTTTTCCCTTTTTGGGATCAGAGTTTAAGTGATGGTTAACTCATTTAGGGTTAAACTAGTGATTTAATGAGTGAAAATGGGAAATGATTTATTTATGGTGAGGATACGTAGCTTCCTTCAGGGCACCTCGGTCAGCAACTGTAATATAAAGTGTAGCTTTTTCTCTGTAAAATAAACTATAGTTTTTATTACAGTCACATCTGTTAATAGAAACATTCAAAAACCTAATAAACTACTATGAACTTCCATAAAAACCCCAAAGTTCTCACAAAACGACTGTGAAGAGTCATAGTTCTTGGTAGTTTTTTATATTTTTCATTTACCAGACGTAGTTTTTTTAAATCGGGGGAAAATCCTTGCTAAGTCTAGGTCTAGCAATTCAACAATGTAACTTGCTCACTTCACAAGCTAAGACTCGTTAAAATACTTATTCTACAAGCTGCAGGAGGGTATGGATTTGACCCACCAAGGTGGTTTGGTGAGGAAAACACATCTGATCAAGGATAATTCTTGAAGTACAGGTCCTGAAATAACGTAGGTTGACCTATTTCCTTGTCTTGGTAGTTGTGGTATTGTTGGATCATACTACAAACTGTTGCATCCAGTATCACAACTTCTAAAAGGATATTGATTTTCCATCATGTTGTGCGCAAATTCTTTGTCCAGGTTTTTGTTTATTTTTTCCATTTGACCAATGATGTAAGAAAGCTATTAAATTGTTTTCCTTGTTTATTTCCCTTTTTTAGACTTTTCGGGGGATTATGTCTTTGGTTGTCGTTTTGGTTTTGATCATGTCATAAGAGATCATGTTGTCTCTCCATCTAAATTTGTCCCTTGCTCAGGACTTTGAACTGTGACTTCCTAGCTGTATGGTTTAACATGCTTGAGTCTTGACTGATAGGGTAGGTTAACGTCCTTCTTCATCTAGTTTTCCTGGCCTGAAACAATTGTGAATGGTTACTTCCTAGTTGAATTAGTTTACCCTTCATAAATCAAAAGGTCGGTTTACCTGCATGTTAATTGGCAGTCTGGCACATAGTTCAAGAAATCCCCTCACTTCCCATGGTTGCCTCAGCTAGATGCAACTAATAGGCCCTGGATCACATTGACAACCAGTCTTAAATGGTAAATCATGGTGCCTTTTCGATTTAGAGTTGATGTTCTATATTGTGTATAATTTTTGTTGGCATCTGTGCAGACAAATTTACTGTATAGAGATGATCTTGGAAAACAAAAGACAATCAAGTGATGTGAATTTACCTATGACTATAAAGTAGACTGGAGAAGACAGAACAGAAAGATGGGGATGTCTCTCTTTTGTTCCGTCATCCGCTACTCTGCACTATAAAGTAGACCGGAGAAGACGGAACAGAAAATGGGGATGTCTATTTTGTTCCGTCATCTGCTACTCTGCACTGTATTTGGAGTAGGTCTTGGTAGTTTTCTTTTTAAGAGTCCGTAAATGCTAAACATATTCTGTTCATTCCCTTGGGAACCTACCTCTTTTATTCTCGAGTGAGTACTCTTATTATCTGTCATTTTAAATTGTGCATAAATTATTCAAGCAGAAGATACTAGTTGTTTATTAGAACTTCCTAGTTTCCTGTGAGTGGGGAACGACACATCTTTTTTGTCTCCACGCATGTGTATACAAGCGAATTCTCTAATCTCTAGTAACATCATTCCATAATCCTTGCACCCTCCTGAACAACATTGGTTATTCAAATTCATTCTTGTGCGCATCCTTTTTTGAAATTTTTTTATTGCTCTAAAGGTTTGTAAAGCCCTACATATATCCTTTTTATTATAACCTAAAGCTGTTTGACGTGTAGAGAGGGCTAACCCCAAAAACTACAAGAAATTAGGTGGCTTGCATCAGTGGTAATGAAGTATAAACCAATATTTTCTTCTTTAGCACCTTGTTCTGTAACCTCGTACTGTTTGGCCTCTGTCTATTAGCATATGATCAAATAAGCTTTCAGATATTTTACACATTCATGTTCTTTAAAGTACTGCGAGTCATTTTAGTTCTTCTGTAAATGCCCAGACAACTTGCTATATGGAGAACTTTATAAAATATGAGATGTCCATGTTTATATCCATAAAGTATGAATCAAAAGACCATAACATGTTAACATAAATCAGTACATATATTGGTATATCACACTTGATTCATCTACTAACTGGACTGTAACGTATCAATACTTTAGAAGAAGATCATCACTGTCGAACTGGTTAGACCTAATGACTGCTGCCCTATGACATTTTGCTCTGATCCGTGAGTAATTAACAGTAAGCTAGCTATGCAAGCCACAATTTACAAAGAGGAACTGGCATCTTTGCTGCAGACACTTTCTGAAGAATCTTCCTACTTGTAACACTTGCCTCAATTAAAGTATTTCTTTTCCTAAATAATCATTAGTGCATGCATGATATCTTAATAAGCCATGTGTATAATACGCGTATGGAGTAGACCGTATTATACGACTATTATACGGGTATGTATATATAAATATATACGTAAGTATTTATACGTCCATGTATGCAGGTATAAGGATACTGCCCCATAGTCAACATCACCACAAGCTTCCTTTTCTTTCCACCAAATTCTACAAGCTTCTCCAACCTTTCACCAAAATATCTCCACCTCATCCATCTCCATGGCTGGCCATGATTGGCCAAGAGAAACACATCACCCTCTCCATTTTGCAAATAACCCCCTCTCTTTTATATTTTTACGGGATGTTTAGGGGACACATGGCATGTTCCTATGGAGGGACACATGGCATGTTCCTATGGAGGGACACATGGCACAATCCTATTGAGGGGTTGAAACTATAAATAGAGAGAGATGAAGAGGATTCAACACTTTTGATCAAAACTCTCTCTCTCTCTTCAAACACTCTCTCTCTCTTCAAACACTCTCTCTCTCTTTTCCAATAACAACAACAAAGGCAGCAGCTACAATAGCTAGGAACAGCCAAGATCAGCCCATACAAAGTGAGTAGAACATGCTAATCTTAACAACATGATGAGTAGAAATGAGTAAGAAATAAATAAGCATATGAGATATGCAAGTATTGACCCTATGTATATTTTGGGATCATGTGTTTTCAATTTCCGCAAATACTTGTTACTGTTGTTTACAAAATTCATGATGTTTCTATATATCTTGCATATCGATATGATATGATGTTATTTGTGTGTTGGAGGAAGGGACCGGGTTGAACCGGAGGCGTAGAAGGGGAGAATATATATGTTTGTATGTTTCGGAGGAAGGGACCGGGTTGAACCGGAGGCGTAGAAGGGGAGAATAAATATATATGTTTGTATGTTTCGGAGGAAGGGACCGGGTTGAACCGGAGGCGTAGAAGGGGAGATTTTATATATGTTTGTGTATATGGACATGATAGAAGTCCTATGATATAATCATGCATGATTCTTTAACGTCAAATCTGGAATAGCTTCTTAACAGGCTATTTTCATGTAAGTTAGTCGACTACAGTCAGGAATTAGTCGACTATAGGTGTGATATTTTAGGCAGATAACTGCTGATATAGCAGGATTAGTCGACTACAAACAGACTGTAGTCGACTAATCCCAGAGGCAGAGTGTAAACAGAAGTTAAAAGTCTGTTTTTGACAGTTTTAGTCAACTTGGACCGACCTACTAGTCGACTAATAATTTGTATTAGTCGACTACATAAAGAGGGTAGTCGACTATAAGTGATCTACAAAAAGTAACACAACTTTTGACAGTTTTAGTCGACTATAAGCAATTCTAAGTCGACTATTCCTCGAGTTAGTCGACTATACCAGGAAGGGTAGTCGACTACATGAGTCCTTGTTTGCCAGTAAAGAAGCAGGTACGTGTGAAGCAGAATTAGTCGACTATAGCTCTAGAATTAGTCGACTTACAGGTAGTATTAGTCGACTATAGAGTAGCCTAGTCGACTAGTAAGGCATTGTTACGGTGTTCTGTTTTGGCTCATGGTAACTTGTAAGATCCTATAAAATAGTATATCGACACACATGTCAACCGGATAATGTAGCCATGTATACCTGCTTGCTATGCATATTTAAATATTGTTTTACTCACTGAGCCGTCAAGCTCACTCTATTCTAACTCCACCTACAGGTTTGGACAAGGGCAAGGGACCCGCTTAAGGGCAATTGTGCGAGACAAGCGCCACCAGAACCATTGTATTAGAAGTCATTTTTGTTATGTATATGATTGTGTATAATATGCGTACTTTTAGATGGGTGTTACTTTTGACCTGTAATTCCTAAAGGACTTAGTGTTGGACTCTTAATTGTATGAATATATGTTTTGATATGAAAATGAAGCCTGTGTCCTTATGGATTATTGAATTATAGATGTCAGGATGATAAGTCTCGAGTAGATCATACATGTTATCTGAGATATATGTTGAAATATTTTATACTGATGGGTCCCACGCTTGGATTATACGAGATGACTATGTTTAAATGGAAAATTTTTAACTGGGACCGTTACAGTTGGTATCAGAGCAATGGTTTAGAAGTAGAAGGAGTAAGAGATGATGAAATTGTTAGATTTATAGTTAAGTAGTTGGTCTTATGTGACAAAGAATACATTGAATTATTTATGAAATCTGAGTTGTTCTAAAGACATGAGACTTATGAGTAGATCATACATGTTATCTGAGATATATGTTGAAATATTTTATACTGATGGGTCCCACGCTTGGATTATACGAGATGACTATGTTTAAATGGAAAATTTTTAACTGGGACCGTTACACTACTTGCCTACCCTTTAATGTGGTAAAAGTAACCCACAAATTCTAATTATTAATTGGAGCAGGTACAGTTATGCAAGATTGCAGAAATGGGAATCCGTACTCAACTATCTCAAGCTCGTATTCACATGATTGTTATCATTTTTAAGTCTTCAGGTTTTGTGCTTGCAAGTGATATTTCAGAAATTATGCACCTCAGTTTATTCAAGTAGTCCCATTGTTATTTGTTTCCTATTCTTTCTTCCTTGTGTTGAATTGTATGTCACGAGTCATTCATATAGACTGCATGCGAGTTAAATGGTTTCTGATACTAATTTATGAGTATCCTTATTGCTCATCCTTTCTTACATCATGCCAGGTTTCAAATAGTTTCTAATACTAATATTTATCATTATTTATATATTATGCCTCACAAAATGACTGATCGAACTTAATATTAGATCTAAACAAGCAAAAGTGATTAACTGGAATTCCCATGTCTGAGATGAGCATGTAGGAAGAGGGACGAAGTCGAGGAAGTTCGGCTCAAAGTTCGGCAAATTCAGAAATTCAGCAGCAGCAGCAGAAATAGCAGCAGGAGCAGGCGCACGGTCGACCGGTCCGGTCGACCGTCGGCAGAAGCAGCAGAACGGTCGACCCCCCGGTCGACCGTCGTGCACGAACGTGCACAGCAGTATGCACAGTAGTAGCGGTCGACCGGTCCGGTCGACCGCAGAAGGAGAGCGGTCGACTGCCCGGTCGATCGACTGAAAGTGCCTAACTCTCGGTTAGGCACGGTCGACCGGCCCGGTAAACCGGTGCATAGGGTTGGTCGACCGACCGTCGGGTCGGGCTGTTTTCGGGAAAGGGCTGATTTGAAGCCTATTTAAGTGCTGTTTTGAATTTCTAGGGTTTGTGAGTGAGTGTGGATGAGAGAATAGTAAAGAGGCAGATCTCTCTTGATCCCCATTGCTGTAAAAGTGTATTGATTCCACAAAATCAATAGAAACCTCTCTCTCTTGCCCCGAGGACATAGGCGAAAAGGCCGAACCTCGTTAAATCTAATTTGTGTTCGTTTCTCTGGGATTGTGTGTTTGTGCTGTGAAGAGTATTGTTCTTTTGCATCTAAGTTCTAGGGTTTTCCTCTATTGGGTTGTTGTCGGCGCACAACAAGTGGTATCAGAGCTTCCCAAGTTCTTCGTGAGATTTTCTGGCGATTCGGAGGGCTTCAGGTGCTGATTTGGTGGAGATCGTGTGTCGATCTCAGATCAGCGGTGGTCGTGTTCGTGGGATCGTGTGTCGATCTCAGAACATCGCGAGGAGTGCTCAAGGAATCTTTGGAGGAGTAGATCTTGTCAGAAAGTCATTCTAGGGTTTCGTGAGAAGGTAAAAATCTGATTTTTATCGAAATTGTGTATCTATCTCCGTTTTGATTTCCGCATAAATAGAGGATCCAGTTAGATAAATGGCAGAAGAAAGTACATCAGTGAGGACCATGAATCCTCATCCAAGGATTGACGTGATGAAGTTTAACGGCACTAACAATTTTGGGATGCGGAAGTGCGAGGTTATGGATGCCCTGAATGCATCGAACCTTAAGGATACTCTACTTCTGGAGAAGAAACGAGGCAAAACCACTGAAGAAGAGTGGGAGAAGATGAACCGATCTGCGTGTGGCCTGATTAGATCGTGTCTAATACAAGACATCAAATATTTTGTGTTACACGAGACATCTGCGAGGCAGTTGTGAGAGATCCTTGAAAGGAAATATCTGACCAAGAGTATAGAATCGCGATTGCAGCTGAAGAGCAAGTTGTATGGGTTTCAGATGAAGAAGGGATGCTCCGTGAATGAACATCTAAATCGCTACACGAAGCTTCTTACGGATTTGGTCAATGTGGATGTCAAGGTAGATGAAGAAGACAAGGCGGTAATCCTCTTGAACTCTCTCCCGGCGGAAGAGTATGAGACATTCACCTTAACCTTCATTAATGGGAGACAGACACTTGACTATCATGAAGTGTCGTCTGCTTTGGTAAATTATGAGACGAGGAGAAAGGAGAGACAGCCTTCTCAATCAAGCTCGTCAGCAGAGGAGCTAGCAGTAAGAGACAGAGGTTCATATAGGAAGGGCATAGATGAAAGAGGGAGATCGAAGTCCAGGCCGGGTTATAGGGATCTGAAGAAGAACCAGTGTGCCTTCTGCAGAGAATTAGGGTACTGGAAAGTGGACTGTCTAAAGTTCAAAGGGAAGAAAAAGGAGTCAAAGACTGAGGCAAATCTTGCAAAGGTGGTTAGTACTCAGAGCAGTAAATCACAGGCAGATGGATCAGATTCAGACTCGTCGGTTTTCTCATTCTCAGTCACTACTCCCATCGTTGGCCATTCAAGAGAAAATGAGTGAATTTTGGATACTGGTGCCACATACCATGTATGCCCTAATCGGGATTGATTTTCTAGCTTTGAGAAGCTGGAGAGGTGTTCAGTCGTTATGGGCGATGATCATCCGTGTATCATGGAGGGTGTAGGTACAATCCAAATTGAAATGTTTGATGGGATGGTAAGGGAACTGAAGAAGTGAGGTATGTACCTCAATTAAAGAGAAACCTAATCTCTGTTGGAGCTTTGGAATCATTAGGCCTTGTGGTGTCAATTAAGGAAGGAGTCCGTAAGATGACCATAGGCTCGATGGTGGTGATGAAGGGCGTCCATCGAGACAATCTCTACTAGAAGGGTAGTACGGTTACAGGTCAGGTGGATACTTCTAGTTCTTCAGATGGTGGTTGCCCGGAGGTCTGGCAGGTAAAGGTCGGACAAGCAGGTGAAAGGTCTTTGTAAGCTCCTGCAAAGAAGGGATCATTGGAAGGTGCTGCTACCTGCAAGTTGGAAGGTGAACACAGCGTTCTAAACAAGAAGAAGGTGAAATTCAGCACCAGTTCACACCGCTCAGAAGGTCTTCTTGATTGTGTTCACGTGAGCGTTTGGGGACCTGCTAAGACGGCATCGCTTGGAGGTCACAGGTACTTTGTCTCTTTTGTTGATAGTTTATCTAGGCATTGTTGGATATATCCCATGAGACAAAGGAGTGAAGCCCTAGATATGTTGGTGAAGTTATAACGCCCCGATCCCAAGGATACGAAGATGTTATGGCGACATACATACGCGAGGTGAAAACACCCTCACGCGTACGTTAAGCCTCAGTACAGGACATAATCTCCATATACACAAGGGTTCCTGTAGGAAATAAGTACAAGAATACCTGTAAAAAGAGGTTAGTGATCATAACAGATAGAACAACAGGGATAAATAAGATAAAAGCAATAAATCATAAAGATACCTATGAATGGTCTCGATGATGAGTCTCTATGTGAACCCAATGGACTATCGGACAATACGATAACTCGGATCTCCAACCTGGGCACGCAAACCCAGGGTCGTCAGAAAGAGACCTAGTGAGTGGTAAAATGAAGGAGGCAGTAATATATACTATCGTAATACAAGCACGATACTAATATATAATACATGATGTTGTATTAGTGATACCATATAATAAGCATATAATAAGCAGTAGAAATATATAAAAATGTCATCTTTTAATACCATCACTACCTAGCATGTTATCATCGGGTCATGTCTAGAGTCATATCCTGTTTTATATACTAAATAATGTTGTCTAGTGGTGACGTGATAGAAATGGACATGCTAGTGGTGACGTGATAGAAGTGAACATGCAGATGGGCATATGCAATATAAGCATAATACGGTGTTGTACATAGCCAGTAATGATGTCTATCAGGTATACAGAAAACAGAATATATGCAATGAAGAGTATACATATACATGAGTAGTATGCCACCCAGAAAGTGTAACATGTACCAGGTAAAATAATAAAGTATACATGTAACATGATAGCGGATAACGTATCAGGAACAGTAACAAGTACAACTACACAATAGTATACATGTATCAGGCAAGTCATGCTGTTTATCCAATAGTAGAAAATCAGTACCACCTGCTATTTTAATCAATATCTTCCAGTGTCCCATACCACTGGCAGTTCATACTGGAGCCCGCACTCCAGTCGAACTCATCTGGACATGGCCTACGGGTACCATTATCCAAACGAGAGAGTGACCAAATAACAAGTGTTCCCGACGTCACTATTGTGAAGACTGTTTTATTATGTTAATTGGAAACCCATGGTCGAGGAGCTCTTATCGAGTGGGTGTATCCCGTGCATACCCGGGACAACGGCCTTATCAGACCCCTGGCTGCTGAGACCAGGACCAGCCCGCTAGGGCTGTAACATGTAACGGGATCTCAATGAGCTAAAACAATAACGGGAAACGGGAGCTCATGAGTAACAGACGGTAGCCAGCACTACCCCGTCCCCTGCAGTGGGACAAACAATATGGATCCAGTACATCCACCCGATATGATCTAATCAACCGTCAAGTCTCCCCCATACCCAAGTTATCTTTATGATCTGATATTTAAAGTATACAAAGTAATAAGAACAAATACAGTACATGATACGGGTAACATGATAACAGGACCTGAGCTCTGTTGATAGCATAGAACAATATAACGGGAAACAGGAACAATAGATGTGGGATTCCACACCTCGCATATCAACAGCTCATGTATCCAGTAACGGGAATACCAATATTGGTAACAGGAAGCATTCATATAACATGAATACGGGAATAGCATGGAACAAGAATACATGTAATAGGAACAAGGATCCATATGACAAGGCTAGAGAAACCATATATGCATGTGTAACAGTGATATGCCAAGAATCCATGTAACGATGATAGCAATATATGAAATGACGGTATTCCGTGAAATGGTGCATCTACATATCGGTGAATATGAATACGAAATAATAGTGTGACGTGTCATAGTATCTGTGCAACGGGGATACCTGTACATGTGATAACAGTGTCCCGTGTGACAGGATATGTAAGTCACGGTGTTCCGAGTGTATGCACACTAACGTTTAGTCTAACAAGTCTCTATGTCATAGATGGACGTGAATATACAAGGCGCTGTATGTAAACAATCGTGTCCGGTGTAATATGGCTATATCATCTACTCGAGTGTTAAATATAGGTATCACCAAAGTATTAAACATAATGATCTAGTTTAATTATTAAATTAGTGGCTAGGTGTACTCATGAACATTATTAACTTCAGAAATCTCGTTAACTCACCAATCATCCCGTATAAGAAATCAGGTTTTATTATGTTCTAAGTACATGGATTTCCCAACAATGACATGTTACAAAAATCATTTTCTAATATTTTAGATTTTTCAGGATTTTTTGGAATTTTTTTGGATTATTTTGGAAAATCTCCGTAGTCGGTGTCGACCGATACCGAGAATCGACTTTACGATTTTTATTTCACAATCGGAGTAGAATTTTGAGAATTCGCTTTCACCTTGTGTCTTAGAATCGTATTATCTACGTTCGGGTATTTTTGAGAATTTTTCTAAGTTTATCAAAACTCCGGCCAAACCGGTGTCGCCCGGTATTGGCGAGACACTCCAGGATTTTTAATTTGCAAACCGGATTAAATTTCTTCAAACCATTTTCATATTATGTCTCAGGATAATATTCCCTATTTTTTGTAATTTTTGGGCACCGTTCGGAACTAGTTTATTTTTGGCCCTAATCAAATAATATAAAAATTCATTATTTTATTTCTATTTCTTTTTCTTTCTTCCTTCTTCTCCAATCTTCCTCTCCCACCGCCTTTTTCAATCAAACCTAACCGCCATAATCAAGTTTTTATTAATTAAGCAATCAATCACTTTCACTAAACATGGTAAAAATATAATTTATAAAAAAAAACACTCACAAACTAGCCATGGGAAGGTAGCTCTCTTTCCCACGATCGCAACGGTTTCAGGATCGTCCGAATCGGAGTCCGGGTGCTCCAGATATCGCCCGAACGCTAAAAATAATTAAAATGGGTTAAATATGTAAATAAAAAGAATTCAAATGCAATTACTGAAATGTAGCAGGGGGTTTTATGGAAGATTACCTTTATTGGGTTTCGGATGCGGGTTTGGTGAGATAACGGGTCGGGTTTGGATCCAATACCCAAACCCACTAACATAAGTTATTGGGTTTTATGGGTTTTCGGGTAAACGGGTTCTAGGGTAGCGGGTAGTGGCCAAATGGGTTATTGGGTTTGGGTTTTACCCAAACCCAAACAAAAGAATAACAGCAGCAGCAGCAGCTTCTTGCTGCTGCTGTGCTTAAGCGCGGCCGACCGGCCAGCCTAGCTGGCCGCCGGCGGCGATCCCGGCCGCTGGCGGCGCGGCCGTCAGGCCGGGGAGAGAGAGTGAGAGAGAGATAGAGAGAGAGGGAGGCTTTGATAGAAAGGGAGAGAGATGGGGCAGGGGCTGGCCACCTCCAGCCCCGCCGGCGCCGCCTCGCCGCCGGCGGCGGCTTCCAGGGACGAGAGAGAGCGGGGGAGAGAAAAGAGATGGAGAAGGAAGAAGAACAGGAAAAAGAGAAGAAAAGAAAAGAAGAAGAGGAGGAGGGGGCGGCCTCCGGTTGGGGGTCGCCGGCCACCGGCGGCGCGCCGGCCGTGGTGGCCCCACCGAGCACAGAGAGAGAGAGAGAGGGATTTCCCAACCTGGGCATGCAAACCCAGGTTGGGCAGAAAGCGACCTAGTGAGTGGTAAAATGAAGGAGGCAGTAATATATACTGTAGTAATACAAGCACGATACTAATATATAATGATGTTGTAGTCGTGATACCATATAATAAGTATATAATGAGCAGTAGAAATATATAAACATGAACATGTCATCTTTTAATACCATCACTACCTAGCCGGTTATCAGCGAGTCATGTCTATAGTCGTACCCAGTTTATATAAATATTGTTATCTAGTGGTGACGTGATAGAAATGAACATGCTAGTGGTGATGTGATAGCAGTGAACATGCAGATGGACATATGCTATCTAACCATTATACGGTGTGGTGCATAGACAGTAATGATGTCTGCAGGGTATACAGCAAACAGAATATATGCAATGCAGAGTATACATATACATGAGTAGTATGTCACCACAGAAAGTGTAACATGTACCAGGTAAAGTAACAAAGTATACCTGTAACGCCCCGATCCCGCGGATACGGAGACGTCACTGCAACGTATATACGTAGGTCAGAACTACCCTCCCGTATATACGCTAAGCATCAGTACAGACAAGAATCAGAGTACGAAAGCAGTGGTGCATTATACATTCCAACACCTGAGTACAATTACAGAGTTATCACCAGAGGTGATCCGATATTACAAGAATATTACATCACCTGATAGGCGCAAATGCGAGAATACAAGGAGCATACAGGAGTAAACAATGAAGGGCACTCACGAGTTCACTATAAGGAAACTCGAGAGGCACACAGGGGCCTGGAAGGGCGTGGCTCTGGACGGTAGGCTGGAGATCCACGCTACCGCTGCGCCACTCTGATCAGCAACAGGAAGGATCCACACGCTCCAAGCTCCAAAACCTGGACATGAGAATCCAGGGGAGTCAGATGAAACTCCCCAGGCGAGTGTAATGCAAAAGCCAGGTGGCAAGCCAGGATGAGCACAAGTGTGAATACAACAATGGATATCAAGTACAAAGGATATCAAGTTCAGAAAACAGGGGTTAGAACACAAATATAGCAGGTATGAACCAGAATATCATAATCATCATAAAACCGGAAATCCGATTACGAGCAAAACCGATTGCCCAAGCTTAGGTCACGCTTCCATGAGACTAGTACGTCGAAGGAATAATCCAAACAAGGAAACCCTCATCCATATACCTTTATCTCATATCATCGTAACCAAGCACATACAATCACAAGTCACAAGGTAACCATAACAGGAACACATAACAGGCATAACAGGAGTACATAACGGGAGTCATAACAAGAATCATAACAGGCATCATAACAGGAGTCCAATACAGGTGTCATAACGGGAATCGTAACAAGAGTCATATCAGGAATCATAACAGGCATAACAGGGATCATAACAAGAATCATGACAGGCACTTATTATTACTCGTCTGACCATATATCTGGGTATGTGTCCGGGTGTACACCCCAACACACATACATCCATATATAAGCAAGGCGAGGGTTGTTAACGGAAGCAGATGGAGAACTGATAGTGCTTCTTATAGTAGTTCCCATACACCTGGGACCAGCTTGGAGGCCCAAAGTCCCCCTAACACGAATCTCCTGTGGGCCCAAAGTCCCACTAACACGTACCGCCATGATTTTTATATTCCTTTACTATAAGCAAGATATCATTCCGGCATCCATCACTTCCTCCCATTCCCCGTGCAAGTTGTAGCTTATCAATATTATCAAATTACGGGAATAACAGGTCATAACAGGAATAGCCCTACAGATTCAAAGGTGGCCCCCACAGATTCAAGAGGTGGCCCCCACCGAGTATGGTGTGGCACTTTGTTCCATGTGGCACTTTGTTCTGAGGGGATGGATTCTAGAGGTGGCCCCACAGATTCAAGAGGTGGCCCCCACCGAGTGGTGTGGCACTTTGTGCTGTGTGGCACTTAGTTCCATTCAGGATAACAAGGCAGGATTCCCGTAATTGTGATAATCACAAGTCAAGTATTAACATAACAGGTATAACAGGAGGCAGGTAATCAATCATGTCAAGAGGTTGATAGTAGTCTGGTGGCAAGTCATGAAAATATCATAACAAATAATACCAGTCCCGAGGATAAAGTCCATATTCCAGGAAGTGATCAATCACAGCAGTTAGCTAAAGATAGTCGACTAGGGATTCATGGGTAGTCGACTAAGCAAGGAGTTAGTCGACTATAACAAAGAGACAAGTCGACTAGCTAGGCTGCGTTTGGGAAAGCTGCGTTTCAGAGAAACGGCGCGTCTCTAGAAAGTGGCGCGTCTCAGGATAGTGGCGCGTCTCAAGGAAAGTGGCGCGTCTCAGGGAAGTGGCGCGTCTCAGGAAAGTGGCGCGTCTCAGGGAAGTGGCGCGTCTCAGGGAAGTGGCGCGTCTCAGGGAAGTGGCGCGTCTCAAGGAAAGTGGCGCGTCTCAGGGAAGTGGCGCGTCTCAAGGAAGTGGCGCGTCTCAGGGAAGTGGCGCGTCTCAGGAAAGTGACGCGTCTCAAGGAAGTGGCGTTCCACAAGCCCGCGTCTTGCCACAAGTCCGCGTCTCATGAATCCGCGTTTCACAAGTCCGCGTCTCACAAGAAAGAGTTAGTCAGTAAGGGATGAAAGAGTAGGCAGCGTTCCAGGAAAAGGACGCGTTCCAGTAAAGGTTAGTCGACTGGCACAAAGGACTAGTCGACTAATAAGGTGCGTTCCAGAATAACCAGGCTGCGTTTTAGAATACAAAGTTGTGTTTCAAGGAGTTAGTCGACTTATGATTTGGGCAAGTCGACTAATACTGGGAAACAGTGAGCAGTAACAGCTTTTTAAGAGTTATAGTTTGTTGATAAAAATACAAGTTCTTGGCGAGGAAAAGCACTCGCCGAAATAGGAAAATCAAGCGAGAACACCCGCATAGTCAATAAAATACGAAGGCAAGCGGATAGCGAGAATTACTCGCCTAACAAGATCTTTGCTGCGTCCAACGAAGGGAAGCTCGGTCCCAATCCAAAAGGAGGGCACCGACCTAAGTTTTGCCGTCGGAGAAGAAACACGGCCCCAATCCAAAAGGAGGAGCCGGTTCTCACAAAGTGTTGGAGGTTGAAGGTGGTGAAGTTTGGTGAGGAAGGAAGCAAGAGAAGGAGCTCTCTCTTGGTGGCTCCTCTGTTGGCTGCATGAAGCAAGGAAGATGAAGGAGAAGTAAAAAATGAAGGGAGAGAGAAGGAGAGGAGGTATTTATAGGATTTGGGTTTGTGAAGTGATGCAAATAAATAAAGGTGAGGGAGTTTTTGTAAAATTGAGGGATATGATATCACTCTTGGCCACTTGGCCGGTTGTAGTGATGGGAAGGGATTATAATATTAAGGAGAAGACTTTTGGAAGAGAGGCATTTAATGAAGAGAGAGAAAGGGGATATAATAATGATGTTGCACACAAAAACACAAAAGAACAAGGGAGGGATTCTTGCGTTTCCCACATTGAAACGCAGCCCTCTCTCTCTTGACCAGCCATGATGATGAGAGGGGAGTGGGGTGTCTTGGAAATGATGTTTTGGAAGGGAGGAATTAATGAAGAGAGAGAAAAAGAATATCATAATGATGTTGCATATCAAATAAGACAAAAGAAGCAAGGTCGAAACTTGCGTTTCTCCCCACACAAAACGCAGCCCTCACCTGCGTTTGGGCCAAATGGTTTAAACGCAGGGATTAAGCCGCGTTTAGGGAAAAGCTGCATATCAAGGAGGAGAGAGAAAGTCATGATAATTGATGGGATTTGATCTGAAGTGCATTAAATGCGGGATGGGGAGGATCTTTGCAATAAATGCGGAATCCCAGGTTGGTGAGATCCGCGTTTAAGGAAGGAGAGAGAAAATGGGAAGAGACAGAGTGGAATATATGGGACAATCTCCTCGGTATCTGGGAAAACACCGGAAAGGCCCAAAAATGAAGTAATCCGGAAAGCTTCCCAAAAATTCACAAAAATCATAAATATTATAAAACGATTTATGGTGAAATCGGTTTTCAAAGATTCAATCTCATTTTCAAGATAAAATCATAAGGTAAACCGTCAATCTCGGTATACGCCGGATTGGCCGGGTTTTTCAATAATTTCAGAAAATTCTTAGAAAAAGTATTTAGATAGAAAATATGATTTTAAGAAATAATGCCTAAAGGCACTTTTGGTAATTCCAAACTGTTTGTAAATTAAAAATCCGGGAATCGGTTAACGAAACTGGCCGACACCGGTTTTGAAGATTTTCAACTTAATCCAGGAAAATTCCAGAAATTCACATAAAATCCAGAATATTGGAAAATGATGTTTAAAACTGACATCGGTTAAATCAGAATACCAGAATGTCCAAACCGAGCAATACTCTGGGATCGGGCCTTCGGTTCAATCTAAGGTTGACTCCGAATCCACGAATCCAAATCCAAGACAAAACAATCATATAAAGAATTCATAATACAGAATAAATACAAGAAGCAAATCGAAAAAAATACGATCGAGAAATCTGAATACGCAACTAAGTACGTATTCCAGGGACGGGGTGTTACAATCCACCCACCTTACAAAAAATTGCGTCCTCGCAATTTCGATAAGGGGCAAATTGAACACAAGGAGGACAAAGACTGGAATAAGGGCTTCATAAAACCAAAACAGGTGTAAGATAAACACAGGAGGGACCAGGATGGACAATGAGAATAGGATAAGGAGGAATATTCACGAAGGATTACCAACTCAAAATACAAAAGGTCAGGGGTTGCTTGTACAGTGACATCCTCAAGGTTCCTGCTCCAGATACTGAGCCTCATACTCTGCTGCTGCTTCATCTGATACCTCTGCTGCCATGTTGTGAACTTGGCCTCTGCCAAAATCTGCTCTGGGTCTCGCTCCTCTCTGTGGGTGATCATACTGCTGGGGTGGAAATGGGGCTCTTCGATCAACGGTTTCTGGGTTCCTTCTCAGGGGTGGAGCTGGAAGAGGTGGGGCTGGAAGTGCTGGTCTGACTGGTGCCATATTTCCAAACTTTCTGTGCGGGCAATCCCTTAGAGCATGTCTCCCTGTCCCACATGCTAACATAGTCCATTGGCCATTCGACAATCTCTCCTATAATGTCCGGGCTTGTGACAGAAATTGCATATGATCTACTGAGGGGGAGGTTGGAACGGTCGCTTGATCATCGGACCATGGGTTGTCCTGGCTGCATCTTCCTCATTCATCAACTGGAAGGGTCTCTTCACTGACTTGCTCTGCACCTGACTCTCATTCTTCCTCTCCAGTCCCCTTTCTACTTCACGGGCAATGGAGAGAACCTGGGAGTATGTCTTCAGCTGTTGAGGAATAAGGAACATCTGGACATCCATCTTCAGCCCTTGTTGAAACCTGCTCGCCCTCTTTTCTTCGTCTGACACCATGTAGGGAGCAAATCTGCTGAGCCTCAAGAATTCGGCAGCATATTCATCCACTGACCGGTTGCGCTGCTGCAGACGGATAAACTGTTCTTCCATTTCCTTTTGAGCTGTTGTCGGGAAGAACCTCTCGTAGAAACCCTTTGAGAATTGATCCCATGTGATGGGTTTCTCCAGTGTTGCTTCTTCTGCCAACCACCAGGTTCTGGCCACATCTCTTAGCTGAATCTTGGCCACTTCCACTTGGTTCTCATCAGGAACTCGGGCCGCCTTCAAGAGATCTGTTGTGTCTATCAGCCACTGCTCTGCATCCAGAGGCTTCTCCGTTCCCGAAAAGACTGCCGGCTGTAATCTCCTGAAATCTGACACATTGCCTGGCCTCTGTTCTCGGGGTGCAACCATCAGTCCCTGACGTAAAAGCTCCGTCTGCTGCTGTTGACTCTGCATCATTCCTTGGAGTACCCTCATCATACCATCACTGTCTCTGTTGGGTCCATCTTGTGAGGCGTTGGGACCATTGCGTGTTCCCGTCTTTCCATATCTGAGTTGGTTGGAATGGGTAGCAAGGAGAAACTGGAAGGAAAAGATTGGAGATCTCAAGTTTCAAGAAATAGATCAGAAGGAAGAAATAGATAACTCTGTACTTGTAGTTGGATTGTATAACCAAGACTCATGCATTCCAGTTGCAAATTCCTTTACCATTAATTTGCCATCTGGACGTACTGAGGAAGTAAGAGCCAAGGCTCTGATACCAACCTGTAACGCCCCGATCCCGCGGATACGGAGACGTCACTGCAACGTATATACGTAGGTCAGAACTACCCTCCCGTATATACGCTAAGCATCAGTACAGACAAGAATCAGAGTACGAAAGCAGTGGTGCATTATACATTCCAACACCTGAGTACAATTACAGAGTTATCACCAGAGGTGATCCGATATTACAAGAATATTACATCACCTGATAGGCGCAAATGCGAGAATACAAGGAGCATACAGGAGTAAACAATGAAGGGCACTCACGAGTTCACTATAAGAAACTCGAGAGGCACACAGGGGCCTGGAAGGGCGTGGCTCTGGACGGTAGGCTGGAGATCCACGCTACCGCTGCGCCACTCTGATCAGCAACAGGAAGGATCCACACGCTCCAAGCTCCAAAACCTGGACATGAGAATCCAGGGGAGTCAGATGAAACTCCCCAGGCGAGTGTAATGCAAAAGCCAGGTGGCAAGCCAGGATGAGCACAAGTGTGAATACAACAATGGATATCAAGTACAAAGGATATCAAGTTCAGAAAACAGGGGTTAGAACACAAATATAGCAGGTATGAACCAGAATATCATAATCATCATAAACCGGAAATCCGATTACGAGCAAAACCGATTGCCCAAGCTTAGGTCACGCTTCCATGAGACTAGTACGTCGAAGGAATAATCCAAACAAGGAAACCCTCATCCATATACCTTTATCTCATATCATCGTAACCAAGCACATACAATCACAAGTCACAAGGTAACCATAACAGGAACACATAACAGGCATAACAGGAGTACATAACGGGAGTCATAACAAGAATCATAACAGGCATCATAACAGGAGTCCAATACAGGTGTCATAACGGGAATCGTAACAAGAGTCATATCAGGAATCATAACAGGCATAACAGGGATCATAACAAGAATCATGACAGGCACTTATTATTACTCGTCTGACCCATATATCTGGGTATGTGTCCGGGTGTACACCCCAACACACATACATCCATATATAAGCAAGGCGAGGGTTGTTAACGGAAGCAGATGGAGAACTGATAGTGCTTCTTATAGTAGTTCCCATACACCTGGGACCAGCTTGGAGGCCCAAAGTCCCCCTAACACGAATCTCCTGTGGGCCCAAAGTCCCACTAACACGTACCGCCATGATTTTTATATTCCTTTACTATAAGCAAGATATCATTCCGGCATCCATCACTTCCTCCCATTCCCGTGCAAGTTGTAGCTTATCAATATTATCAAATTACGGGAATAACAGGTCATAACAGGAATAGCCCTACAGATTCAAAAGGTGGCCCCCACAGATTCAAGAGGTGGCCCCCACCGAGTATGGTGTGGCACTTTGTTCCATGTGGCACTTTGTTCTGAGGGGATGGATTCTAGAGGTGGCCCCCACAGATTCAAGAGGTGGCCCCCACCGAGTGGTGTGGCACTTTGTGCTGTGTGGCACTTAGTTCCATTCAGGATAACAAGGCAGGATTCCCGTAATTGTGATAATCACAAGTCAAGTATTAACATAACAGGTATAACAGGAGGCAGGTAATCAATCATGTCAAGAGGTTGATAGTAGTCTGGTGGCAAGTCATGAAAATATCATAACAAATAATACCAGTCCCGAGGATAAAGTCCATATTCCAGGAAGTGATCAATCACAGCAGTTAGCTAAAGATAGTCGACTAGGGATTCATGGGTAGTCGACTAAGCAAGGAGTTAGTCGACTATAACAAAGAGACAAGTCGACTAGCTAGGCTGCGTTTGGGAAAGCTGCGTTTCAGAGAAACGGCGCGTCTCTAGAAAGTGGCGCGTCTCAGGATAGTGGCGCGTCTCAAGGAAAGTGGCGCGTCTCAAGGAAGTGGCGCGTCTCAGGAAAGTGGCGCGTCTCAGGAAAGTGGCGCGTCTCAGGAAAGTGGCGCGTCTCAGGGAAGTGGCGCGTCTCAGGGAAGTGGCGCGTCTCAGGGAAGTGGCGCGTCTCAGGGAAGTGGCGCGTCTCAAGGAAAGTGGCGCGTCTCAAGGAAGTGGCGCGTCTCAGGGAAGTGGCGCGTCTCAAGGAAGTGGCGCGTCTCAGGGAAGTGGCGCGTCTCAGGAAAGTGGCGCGTCTCAAGGAAGTGGCGTTCCACAAGCCCGCGTCTTGCCACAAGTCCGCGTCTCATGAATCCGCGTTTCACAAGTCCGCGTCTCACAAGAAAGAGTTAGTCAGTAAGGGATGAAAGAGTAGGCAGCGTTCCAGGAAAAGGACGCGTTCCAGTAAAGGTTAGTCGACTGGCACAAAGGACTAGTCGACTAATAAGGTGCGTCCAGAATAACCAGGCTGCGTTTTAGAATACAAAGTTGTGTTCAAGGAGTTAGTCGACTTATGATTTGGGCAAGTCGACTAATACTGGGAAACAGTGAGCAGTAACAGCTTTTTAAGAGTTATAGTTTGTTGATAAAAATACAAGTTCTTGGCGAGGAAAAGCACTCGCCGAAATAGGAAAATCAAGCGAGAACACCCGCATAGTCAATAAAATACGAAGGCAAGCGGATAGCGAGAATTACTCGCCTAACAAGATCTTTGCTGCGTCCAACGAAGGGAAGCTCGGTCCCAATCCAAAAGGAGGGCACCGACCCTAAGTTTTGCCGTCGGAGAAGAAACACGGCCCCAATCCAAAAGGAGGAGCCGGTTCTCACAAAGTGTTGGAGGTTGAAGGTGGTGAAGTTTGGTGAGGAAGGAAGCAAGAGAAGGAGCTCTCTCTTGGTGGCTCCTCTGTTGGCTGCATGAAGCAGGAAGATGAAGGAGAAGTAAAAAATGAAGGGAGAGAGAAGGAGAGGAGGTATTTATAGGATTTGGGTTTGTGAAGTGATGCAAATAAATAAAGGTGAGGGAGTTTTTGTAAAATTGAGGGATATGATATCACTCTTGGCCACTTGGCCGGTTGTAGTGATGGGAAGGGATTATAATATTAAGGAGAAGACTTTTGGAAGAGAGGCATTTAATGAAGAGAGAGAAAGGGGATAAAATAATGATGTTGCACACAAAAACACAAAAGAACAAGGGAGGGATTCTTGCGTTTCCCACATTGAAACGCAGCCCTCTCTCTCTTGACCAGCCATGATGATGAGAGGGGAGTGGGGTGTCTTGGAAATGATGTTTTGGAAGGGAGGAATTAATGAAGAGAGAGAAAAAGAATATCATAATGATGTTGCATATCAAATAAGACAAAAGAAGCAAGGTCGAAACTTGCGTTTCTCCCCACACAAAACGCAGCCCTCACCTGCGTTTGGGCCAAATGGTTTAAACGCAGGGATTAAGCCGCGTTTAGGGAAAAGCTGCATATCAAGGAGGAGAGAGAAAGTCATGATAATTGATGGGATTTGATCTGAAGTGCATTAAATGCGGGATGGGGAGGATCTTTGCAATAAATGCGGAATCCCAGGTTGGTGAGATCCGCGTTTAAGGAAGGAGAGAGAAAATGGGAAGAGACTGTAGCACCCTGTACCCGGGATACGTTCCCAGATACGTGTCCCAAATTTTTTTGACCATATTGCTCAATTTTCTTCTTGTATGTGTTCATGAGTTGTGATTGCTTAGTTTATTGAGCATCAGATCTGGATTTTCAGACCTAGAGTAAGCCCTGACCCGGACCGGGAACCGATACCAGCCAATAGCCCGATTTGACTTTCTGGTAGTCCGATTGGACCATTTTCAGTTTCAGAGACTGTTTTCTAATATTTTAGATTTTTCATGATTTTCTGGAATTTTTTGAAATTTTTCTGCAAAATCTCCAAAACCGGTGTCGGTCCCCATCGCTGACTGATTCCGGATTTTTAGTTTTCAAATGGATTGAATTTTCAAAAACGGCTTTCACAGTATATCTTAGAATATCATTTTCTAGCTAAAAACATTTTTTGGGATTTTTCAAATTTATCAAAATTTGACCGATCCTGGTGTCGGCCGGTATCGCCGGAAGATTCCAGGATTTTTATTTTGAAAACTACATCATATTTTTCAAATCCGATTTCACCAAACATCTTAGAATAATATTTTCTATTTTTGAGAATTTTTCGGAAGAATTCTGAAACAGTCAAATTTTCGCCTTATTAAAATAATAATATTTATTACCGGTATTAACTTTCAGTGCTTTTTCCTTCCCTACCTCACTACTTATACTTTCAGAAATTATAATAAATAAAATAATAATAATAAAAATTTTTAAACTATTTTATCTTATTTTATTCTATTTTATTTTATTAAATCCTTTTTTTTCATTTTTGACTTTTTCCTTTTCTTCTTCTTTTTCTTTTCTTCTCCTTCAACCACCCCATCATCCTTCACCACCGAACGCAGCACAGGGGAGCAGCAGGGCATGGTTTCTACAGTGATCAACCACCATTTCACCATCTTCATTTACTCTTCTCCTTCCCTATTAAATCACACCAATTCTTACATTCATTTTTCCAAACAAAAATCCAAAAGCAAATAAAACACACTTCATCTTCATCTCCTTCAACCCAACTCACGCACCTCACGCAAGCGGCCTCCACCGTCACCACCACCGCCTCCGGAGCCGCCCTAGGCGCCGCCCTAGCCGCCGCCACCACCACACCACCCTCCTCCACTCCCATCCACCTCCAATTCAACTCCACCACCCTCAATTTCAACAAAAACCCATCATCTCCCACCTTCAATTTCTTCCAAATTCTCCCCACCACCACCAAATTCCCTCCTCCAACTACTCCATCTCCACCTCCTCCACCTCCTCCAACAAACCCCCAACCACCAAACACCACCACCACCACCACAACCACCACCACCACCACCCATCACCTCCATTCAAACAACAACAACAACAACAACTAACCCACTTCTTCCTCCTCCTCCACCGCGCGCGCCGCCACCCCCTTCCCGCCGGCGGCGCCGCCGCCGGCCTGCAGTCGCCGCCGCCGCCGGCCAGGTGGCCGGCGGCCACCTCCCTCCTTCTTCTTTCTTTTCTTTCTTTCTTTCTTTTTCTTTCTTTCTTCCTTCAATTCTCTCTCTCTCTCTTTCATTCCCTAATAAAACAACAAAATCTCACTTTCCAAAAATACCCCACCACTTTCCTCATATTACTTCCCCCTATTTACTTCAATACCCCTCCCCTTTAAATCCCTACTTTATTCTAAATACACCTCATTTTCCCTCCATTTTTCCTACAAATTTCTCTCCTCTCTCTCCTCTTTCTTCCCTCTAAAAATATTTATATAAATAATTATATTTATATATTTTAATATATATATTGTGGGCTTGAGGATTACTTGAACGGTTCGCCGATTCCCGGATTCTAACCGGTATTTTACCCGGTTTCAGGCGAGTACAGTTTATTCTTTTACATACAGTTATTTTAGCATTATACGAGTATCTTAATGCATTTAAAAATAAATACTCTTGTATTTTAAATATGGAAATGAGATGTGGATATGTTAGCATGCTTAGTATTTAATACCGTAAATTTGATACATGATAACATGCTATGTAAATTAATAAATGACGTCACACTCGGTATTTACCCGATCTTGGACATGTTTTGCCTGATATGTGATTTAGGACACCGACACTTGGCATGTTACACTAGGATATGATTTTTGTCACCGGCACTTGGTATTTACACCGGCACACAATAATAGACATAATAATTACCATGCTATATTTAATTCCAACAATTGTCATGCTATATTTAATTTCGATAATTTGTCATATTTAATTCTAATAATTACCATGCAATAATTGATACCGATATTGCCATGCTGTATTTGACACCGACATCTTTCATGCTATATTTGGCACGGATACTTGACATGCTATATGTGATATGTGACACCTGGTATTGATACTTACCATACTATACTTGACATGTGATACCGACCCCGATATTTGTCTTGCTACACTTATCACTTGACATTGGACACTGATGATTGATACTTGACGCCTGTTATTGACATATGGTATATGCTATATTTTCATGTGGTATAAATACCTGGACCTGACATTATGACTCTTGACCGGACATTACCACCCCTGATACTTGATTATATGACATATTCATGACTATACTATTACGGGGACATGACATGATTATTATATTATTATTACCAGATATTTGGTACTCCTGAGCTCCTGTACTCCTGTATACTTGAACCCCTGAAATAGGGAGACTCCTGACATTACTCCTGTATTATACTCCTGTTGACCCCGTAATAGGATAATCATGGATATAGTACATTTGTGGACACCCCGTGAACATTATTATTTGAGACTCTGTCATATCTAAACAACTTATACTGGGATGGGGGAAATTGATGGGTAACGATATAGCTTCTGTGTTTATGATGGCCATACATATGTTGTACAACTTCCTGTTGGATTCGACCTGGATGGCCACCAGGCGCTTCCGAGGGGTGTACTGGCACCCCTACCCCCCTGCCTGCCTGTCCGGGTGTGCTATAATCCCCTAGGTATATCCTGTGGGGAACGGTGACACTCTATTCCTGTTCGGGTGTATTATAAGACCTTCGGGCATATAGTAAATCCCGGTGCCTAGCGGTACGTTCCGGCTCCAGTACCGGATAATCCTGGACCGTTGTCCCGGGCATGCACGGGACCCATTATAAACATGGTTCGTCGCTCCCCATCAATTTCCAATAACCAACCTCGCTAGATTTGTATGCGAAAGTATATGGCACCGGTTATATACCAAACATACAAATTGAACGAGTTAATAATAATAACTTAATAAATTGACTTCATGCATTTTTGTGTCATTCCATACTTGTCATTTATTGTAGTTACTCCATGCTTCCTAGTTGATTACCTGACATTTGATCTGATATACATGCTTTTATTTCCTGCCTTATAAATGTTAAGTGTTATTTTCATATTCACTATTCATTGTGGTTAATACATGCTTATTGATTTGGATATATTATTCTTGTCATGAAGCACCTGCTATTATTTGTACTTACCATTGGGTTTTCTTGTACTCGCTGGGATTTTCCTAACGACCCTGGATTTGCATGTCCAGATTTAGCAGCTTGGACCGAGGTGGACCCATCAGCTGAGGATCAGGCCTATCTTGAGGAGCAGGCAGATCAGCAGTAGTTCCGTCCAGTCTTTTCTCCCCGCTCGCGAGATCCCCTTTCTAGCTCGTGAGTTTTTATCTGTTGTATCATGTGTAGTCTACTTTTGTATTATCTAGTGATGTAATATTGATGTAATATTATATCACTGTTTGTGATGACTCAGTACTTGTTTAAATTATGTTGGAATGTATAATACCACGTATTTTCGCACTCTGATATATGTGTTGTGTTGTATTGATGCTTAGCGTACATACGTGATGGTACCATCGCCCTGCGTATGTACGTCGCAGTGGCGTCTCCGTACCCGCCGGGATCGGGGCGCCACAGGTTGGTATCAGAGCCTAGGCTCTCACACCTTCAGTACAACCAGTCTGCAAATTAATGTTGGATTAATTTGCGGCTGAGTCACACGAGTCCTTATTATACATTCCAATCACAAGTACGAAGTTATCTATTCCATTCTTGAAATCCATCCTTGATTCCTGAAATCTCATATTCTGCTCTCGGCTCGAATATGGAGAGACGGGAGACACGTAACGGTCCCAGCTCTTCCCGCGAAGGTCCGAACGGGGAAAGCGACATGATGAGGCTACTCTAGGGGATGATGGATAGCCAGCAGCAGCAGGTAGAGCTCCTGCGTCAAGGATTGCTGACTGCGCCTCGGGAGCAGAGGCCGGGGACTATTTCAGATTTTCGGAGATTGCAGCCAGCAGAGTTCTCGGGCACGGAGAAGCCCTTGGATGCAGAGCAATGGTTGATTGATATGACCGATCTCCTAAAGGCGGCCAGAATTCCTGCTGAGAACCAAGTAGAAGTGGCCAAGATCCAGCTGAAGGATGTGGCGAGGACTTGGTGGCTTGCTGAAGAGGCGAGGCTGGAGAAGCCTATCTCTTGGGATCAGTTTTCGAAAGGCTTTTACGAGAGATTTTTCCCTGCAACTGCTCAGAAGGAGATGGAGGAGCAGTTCATCAGACTGCAGCAGTGGAATCGGTCAGTGGATGAATATGCCGCTGAGTTTCTGAGGCTTAGTCGGTTTGCACCATATATGGTGGCCGACAAGGAGAAGAGAGCTAGCAGATTTCAGCAAGGACTGAGGGTGGACATCCAGAAGACGGCATTCAGGACTCGGTATGGTCATTACGAGTTCTTGGTTATGCCCTTTGGAGTTACAAATGCCCCAGCAGTCTTCATGGACTCGATGAATAGAGTCTTCTCACCCTATCTGGACAAGTTTGTTTTGGTGTTCATTGATGATATCCTGGTCTATTCCAAGAATGAAGAGGAGCATGCGGAGCATCTGAGGATAGTGCTACAGACTCTCCGACTGGAGCAGCTTCATGCCAAGCTTAGCAAGTGTGAGTTCTGGCTGAAGAGTATAGCATTCTTGGGTCATATTGTTTCTAAGGAAGGAATCTCGGTGGATCCCAGCAAGATTCAGGCGGTGAAGGATTGGCCGACCCCGAAGTCTGTGACAGAGATCAGGAGCTTCATCGGACTAGCTGGATATTACCGAAGATTCGTGCAGGACTTCTCGAAGATTGCAGCCCCATTGACCAAGCTGACCAGGAAGGGAGAGAAGTACATTTGGACTGAGGAGTGTGCGTCTGCTTTTGAGGAGTTGAAGAACAAGTTGATTTCAGCTCCAATCTTGAAGACACCCTCAGGGACTGGAGGTATGGTTGTGTACTGTGATGCTTCAGGGAAGGGCCTTGGATGCGTATTGATGCAGCATGGACATGTGGTGGCTTATGCATCCAGGCAGTTGAAGCCTCATGAGAAGAATTACCCAACGCATGATCTAGAGCTGGCAGCTGTGATCTTTGCGTTGAAGATATGGAGGCATTACCTGCTAGGTGACCGAGAGTTGATATACACAGATCACAAGAGCCTGAAGTATATTTTCACTCAGAAGGAGTTGAACATGAGGCAGAGGCGATGGCTTGAGCTGATGGCAGATTATGACATAGATCTACAGTACCATCCTGGCAAGGTTAATATTGTGCCAGATGCCCTGAGTAGAAGACCTGAAGCCAACATGGTTATGATACTCACTCAGCAGAAGGAGTTACTCAGGGAGATGGAGCGGCTAGATTTGATGGTGACCCGAAGGACCAGTGGACTTGTGCAGTTGATGGCATTCCAGATCCAGCCGACACTGATGGAGGAGATTAGAGAAGCTCAGAAAGAAGATCCTAGACTGCTGAAGTTCAGAGAGCAAGTGGAGGCAGGGCTGAGGACAGATGTTTGCATTCATCCTGATGGTGCACTTTATTTCAGGGGTAGAATTTGTGTACCTCAAGGGGAGATTAGACAGAAGATCTTAGCTGAGGCCCATAGCTCAGCCTACTCTATACGCCCTGGAGGAACCAAGATGTATCAGGATCTGAAGCAACATTTCTGGTGGAATGCGATGAAGAGGGAGATCGCACAATATGTGGCGAAGTGTCTAGTGTGTCAGCAAGTGAAGGCCGAACACCAGAGACCAGCTGGATTATTACAGCCTTTGCCAATACCAGAATGGAAGTGGGAGCATGTTACTATGGATTTTGTCACCGCTCTACCCCGCAGCCCAAAGGGGAACAATGCAGTATGGGTAGTTGTTGACCGTCTCACTAAGTCAGCACATTTCATTCCTTTCAGAGTGGGACAATCTACGGAGCTTCTGGCGGACAAGTACATGAAGGAGATTGTTCGACTGCATGGAGTTCCTGTGAGTATCGTGTCGGACAGAGACACGAGGTTCAGATCTCACTTCTGGGAGAGCCTTCAAGAGAGTCTGGGGACCCGTCTGAAGTTCAGCACATCTTATCATCCTGAGACAGATGGGCAGTCCGAGCGGACCATTCAGATCCTAGAAGACATGTTGAGGGCTTGCATGATAGACTTCAAGGGATCGTGGGAAGACCATCTACATTTGGCAGAGTTTTCCTACAATAATAGGTATCAGGCGAGCATCAGGATGGCTCCATTCGAAGCCCTGTACGGCAGGAGATGCAGATCACCATTGTGTTGGGATGAAGTGGGTGAGAGAAGGCATTTGGGATCAGATGTGATAGTACAGGCAGTGGATAAGATCAGGATTATCCAAGAGCACCTTCGTGCAGCCCAGGACAGACAGAAGAGTTGGGCAGATTCCAAGAGAAGACCGTTGGAGTTCCAGGTGGGAGAGCATGTGTTTCTGAAGATATCTCCGACCAAGGGAGTGATCAGGTTTGGTGCACGTGGGAAGCTGAGTCCGAAGTATATAGGCCCGTTTGAGATATTGGATCGAGTGGGAGAAGTGGCATACAGATTGGCACTACCACCATCACTGGAAGGAGTGCACAATGTGTTCCATGTGTCGCAGCTGAGGAGATACATCAGGGATGAGAGCCATGTGTTGGATCATTCAGAGTTGGAGTTGCAGCCGGATCTGTCATATATTGAGCAACCAATGGCTATTGTGGACAGAAGTGTCAAGACCCTGAAGAACCGGACCATCCCGTTGGTGCTTGTTTCATGGAACAGGCATAGTCCGGGAGAAGCAACTTGGGAGCGGGAGGACGTCATTCGTGACCGTTACCCGTATCTGTTCGAGCCTTGAGTGGTAATAATCTCTTGTACTCCATTCTTGTCTTATCAATTCATTATTTCCATGTTCATCTCTTTCCTTATAGAAATTTCGAGGACGAATTTTTGTTAGGTGGGTAGATTGTAGCACCCTGTACCCGGGATACGTTCCCAGATACGTGTCCCAAATTTTTTTGACCATATTGCTCAATTTTCTTCTTGTATGTGTTCATGAGTTGTGATTGCTTAGTTTATTGAGCATCAGATCTGGATTTTCAGACTAGAGTAAGCCCTGACCCGGACCGGGAACCGATACCAGCCAATAGCCCGATTTGACTTTCTGGTAGTCCGATTGGACCATTTTCAGTTTCAGAGACTGTTTTCTAATATTTTAGATTTTTCATGATTTTCTGGAATTTTTTGAAATTTTTCTGCAAAATCTCCAAAACCGGTGTCGGTCGGCATCGCTGACTGATTCCCGGATTTTTAGTTTTCAAATGGGATTGAATTTTCAAAAACGGCTTTCACAGTATATCTTAGAATATCATTTTCTAGCTAAAAACATTTTTTGGGATTTTTCAAAATTTATCAAAATTTGACCGATCCTGGTGTCGGCCGGTATCGCCGGAAGATTCCAGGATTTTTATTTTGAAAACTACATCATATTTTTCAAATCCGATTTCACCAAACATCTTAGAATAATATTTTCTATTTTTGAGAATTTTTCGGAAGAATTCTGAAACAGTCAAATTTTCGCCTTATTAAAATAATAATATTTATTACCGGTATTAACTTTCAGTGCTTTTTCCTTCCCTACCTCACTACTTATACTTTCAGAAATTATAATAAATAAAATAATTAATAATAAAAATTTTTAAACTATTTTATCTTATTTTATTCTATTTTATTTTATTAAATCCTTTTTTTTTCATTTTGACTTTTTCCTTTTCTTCTTCTTTTTCTTTTCTTCTCCTTCAACCACCCCCATCCCTTCACCACCGAACGCAGCACAGGGGAGCAGCAGGGCATGGTTTCTACAGTGATCAACCACCATTTCACCATCTTCATTTACTCTTCTCCTTCCCTATTAAATCACACCAATTCTTACATTCATTTTTCCAAACAAAAAATCCAAAAGCAAATAAAACACACTTCATCTTCATCTCCTTCAACCCAACTCACGCACCTCACGCAAGCGGCCTCCACCGTCACCACCACCGCCTCCGGAGCCGCCCTAGGCGCCGCCCTAGCCGCCGCCACCACCACACCACCCTCCTCCACTCCCATCCACCTCCAATTCAACTCCACCACCCTCAATTTCAACAAAAACCCATCATCTCCCACCTTCAATTTCTTCCAAATTCTCCCCCACCACCACCAAATTCCCTCCTCCAACTACTCCATCTCCACCTCCTCCACCTCCTCCAACAACCCCCAACCACCAAACACCACCACCACCACCACAACCACCACCACCACCACCCATCACCTCCATTCAAACAACAACAACAACAACAACTAACCCACTTCTTCCTCCTCCTCCACCGCGCGCGCCGCCACCCCCTTCCCGCGGCGGCGCCGCCGCCGGCCTGCAGTCGCCGCCGCCGCCGGCCAGGTGGCCGGCCGGCCACTCCCTCCTTCTTCTTCTTTCTTTTCTTTCTTTCTTTTTTTTCTTTCTTTCTTCCTTCAATTCTCTCTCTCTCTCTCTTTCATTCCCTAATAAAACAACAAAATCTCACTTTCCAAAAATACCCCCACCACTTTCCTCATATTACTTCCCCCTATTTACTTCAATACCCCTCCCCTTTAAATCCCTACTTTATTCTAAATACACCTCATTTTCCCTCCATTTTTCCTACAAATTTCTCTCCTCTCTCTCCTCTTTCTTCCCTCTAAAAATATTTATATAAATAATTATATTTATATATTTTAATATATATATTGTGGGCTTGAGGATTACTTGAACGGTTCGCCGATTCCCGGATTCTAACCGGTATTTTACCCGGTTTCAGGCGAGTACAGTTTATTCTTTTACATACAGTTATTTTAGCATTATACGAGTATCTTAATGCATTTAAAAATAAATACTCTTGTATTTTAAATATGGAAATGAGATGTGGATATGTTAGCATGCTTAGTATTTAATACCGTAAATTTGATACATGATAACATGCTATGTAAATTAATAAATGACGTCACACTCGGTATTTACCCGATCTTGGACATGTTTTGCCTGATATGTGATTTAGGACACCGACACTTGGCATGTTACACTAGGGATATGATTTTGTCACCGGCACTTGGTATTTACACCGGCACACAATAATAGACACTAATAATTACCATGCTATATTTAATTCCAACAATTGTCATGCTATATTTAATTTCGATAATTTGTCATATTTAATTCTAATAATTACCATGCAATAATTGATACCGATATTGCCATGCTGTATTTGACACCGACATCTTTCATGCTATATTTGGCACGGATACTTGACATGCTATATGTGATATGTGACACCTGGTATTGATACTTACCATACTATACTTGACATGTGATACCCGACCCCGATATTTGTCTTGCTACACTTATCACTTGACATTGGACACTGATGATTGATACTTGACGCCTGTTATTGACATATGGTATATGCTATATTTTCATGTGGTATAAATACCTGGACCTGACATTATGACTCTTGACCGGACATTACCACCCCTGATACTTGATTATATGACATATTCATGACTATACTATTACGGGGACATGACATGATTATTATATTATTATTACCAGATATTTGGTACTCCTGAGCTCCTGTA
This sequence comes from Agave tequilana, assembly GCA_038442645.1. Lineage (NCBI taxonomy): Eukaryota > Viridiplantae > Streptophyta > Magnoliopsida > Asparagales > Asparagaceae > Agave > Agave tequilana. The sequence goes on from JAVJIF010007603.1 coordinate 74,521, forward strand.
CTCCTGTATACTTGAACCCCTGAAATAGGGAGACTCCTGACATTACTCCTGTATTATACTCCTGTTGACCCCGTAATAGGATAATCATGGATATAGTACATTTGTGGACACCCCGTGAACATTATTATTTGAGACTCTGTCATATCTAAACAACTTATACTGGGATGGGGGAAATTGATGGGTAACGATATAACTTCTGTGTTTATGATGGCCATACATATGTTGTACAACTTCCTGTTGGATTCGACCTGGATGGCCACCAGGCGCTTCCGAGGGGTGTACTGGCACCCCTACCCCCCCTGCCTGCCTGTCCGGGTGTGCTATAATCCCCTAGGTATATCCTGTGGGGAACGGTGACACTCTATTCCTGTTCGGGTGTATTATAAGACCTTCGGGCATATAGTAAATCCCGGTGCCTAGCGGTACGTTCCGGCTCCAGTACCGGATAATCCTGGACCGTTGTCCCGGGCATGCACGGGACCCATTATAAACATGGTTCGTCGCTCCCCATCAATTTCCAATAACCAACCTCGCTAGATTTGTATGCGAAAGTATATGGCACCGGTTATATACCAAACATACAAATTGAACGAGTTAATAATAATAACTTAATAAATTGACTTCATGCATTTTTGTGTCATTCCATACTTGTCATTTATTGTAGTTACTCCATGCTTCCTAGTTGATTACCTGACATTTGATCTGATATACATGCTTTTATTTCCTGCCTTATAAATGTTAAGTGTTATTTTCATATTCACTATTCATTGTGGTTAATACATGCTTATTGATTTGGATATATTATTCTTGTCATGAAGCACCTGCTATTATTTGTACTTACCATTGGGTTTTCTTGTACTCGCTGGGATTTTCCTAACGACCCTGGATTTGCATGTCCAGATTTAGCAGCTTGGACCGAGGTGGACCCATCAGCTGAGGATCAGGCCTATCTTGAGGAGCAGGCAGATCAGCAGTAGTTCCGTCCAGTCTTTTCTCCCCGCTCGCGAGATCCCTTTCTAGCTCGTGAGTTTTTATCTGTTGTATCATGTGTAGTCTACTTTTGTATTATCTAGTGATGTAATATTGATGTAATATTATATCACTGTTTGTGATGACTCAGTACTTGTTTAAATTATGTTGGAATGTATAATACCACGTATTTTCGCACTCTGATATATGTGTTGTGTTGTATTGATGCTTAGCGTACATACGTGATGGTACCATCGCCCTGCGTATGTACGTCGCAGTGGCGTCTCCGTACCCGCCGGGATCGGGGCGCCACAGAGACAGAGTGGAATATATGGGACAATCTCCTCGGTATCTGGGAAAACACCGGAAAGGCCCAAAAATGAAGTAATCCGGAAAGCTTCCCAAAAATTCACAAAAATCATAAATATTATAAAACGATTTATGGTGAAATCGGTTTTCAAAGATTCAATCTCATTTTCAAGATAAAAATCATAAGGTAAACCGTCAATCTCGGTATACGCCGGATTGGCCGGGTTTTTCAATAATTTCAGAAAATTCTTAGAAAAAGTATTTAGATAGAAAATATGATTTTAAGAAATAATGCCTAAAGGCACTTTGGTAATTCCAAACTGTTTGTAAATTAAAAATCCGGGAATCGGTTAACGAAACTGGCCGACACCGGTTTTGAAGATTTTCAACTTAATCCAGGAAAATTCCAGAAATTCACATAAAATCCAGAATATTGGAAAATGATGTTTAAAACTGACATCGGTTAAATCAGAATACCAGAATGTCCAAACCGAGCAATACTCTGGGATCGGGCCTTCGGTTCAATCTAGGTTGACTCCGAATCCACGAATCCAAATCCAAGACAAAACAATCATATAAAGAATTCATAATACAGAATAAATACAAGAAGCAAATCGAAAAAATACGATCGAGAAATCTGAATACGCAACTAAGTACGTATTCCAGGGACGGGGTGTTACAATACATGTAACATGATAGCGGATAAATGATCAGGTACAGTAACAAGTACGACTAAACAATAGAATACATGTATCAGGCAAGTCATGTGATTTATCCAATAGTAACAATCAGTACCTCCTGCTATTTTAATCAATCTCTTCCAGTGTCCCATACCACTGGCAGTTCATACTGGAGCCCGCACTCCAGTCGAACCCATCCGGACATGGCATACGGGTACCATTATCCAAACGAGAGAGTGACCAAATAACAAGTGTTCCTGACGTCATTATTGTGTATCCTGTTTTATTATGTTAATTGGAAACCCATGGTCGAGGAGCTCTTATCGGGTGGGTGTATCCCGTGCATACTCGGGACAGCGGCCTTATCAGACCCCTGGCTGCTGAGACCAGGACCAGCCCGCTAGGGCTGTAACATGTAACGGGAATCTCAATGAGCTAAAACAATAACGGGAAACGGGAGCTCATGAGTAACAGACGGTAGCCAGCACTACCCCGTCCTCTGCAGTGGGACAAACAATGGATTCAGACATCCACCCGATATGATCTAGTCAACCGTCAAGTCTCTTTTATACCCAAGTTCTCTTTATTATCATTCACTATACAGTATAACAAGTACTAGTACGGAACATGGTACATGTAATACGATAACATGACATGAGCTCTGTTGATAGCAGGAAACACGATAACGGGAAACGGGAAACAATATCTGTGGCATTCCACACATTGCATATCAACAGCTCATGTATCCAGTAACGGGTATATCAATATCAGTAACGGGAAACAATCAATCATAAAACAGGCATACGGGAATAGCATGGAACAATAATACATGTAATATGAAGGGGATCCATATGACACGAATAGAGAAATCATGCATGCATGTGTAACAGTGATATGTAAACATGACATAACTGTGTACCGAGCATCCATGTAACGATGATAACAATACTATGAAATGCGGTAGTCCGTGCATTGGTATATCCGTGTACCAGTGGAACATAGATGTGTAGCAAGAATCCGTGTCATATCTCTGTGATAGTACATGTAGTAACAGTGATCAGTGTCTACTATATCATGCCCAGTGAACTTACAGTCTCTGTGTCATGATGATACCAGTGCATGAAATAACGGTGTCCAGCATTAATATCTCGTGACAGTGTAATGTCATCGAGTACCGTGGATCAGTATGCATGTGACAAGAGTTATCTAACTGTAAATCATAGTGTCCAAGGATATGGGGAAATAGTGGCCCGCGTGTCAGTGGCTGTGCAGGTATGATGACTGTGTCCGAGTTGTATATGTCAGTATTTATTATTACTCTTATTACCTCATATTGAATCAGGAAATACCTAACAATCTTCTAGGTTATTCCTATTATACTGACTGTCCAATCATTACCAGTTAATAGGTTATCGTTACCGTCTTTTATTCATAATCAAGAGTTATCAATCAATGTCACTAAACATGGACAAATATAATTTATAAAAGAAAAACACTCACAAACTAGCCATGGGAAGGTAGCTCTCTTTCTCACGATCGCAACGGATTCAGAATCGTCCAAATCGGAGTCCGGATGCTCCAGATATCGCCCGAATGCTAAAAATAATAAAATGGGGTTAAATATGTAATAATAATATTTAAATGCAAATAATAAATAGGAGTAGGGGTTTTAGGGAAAATTACCTTTATAAGTTGGATGCGGGTAGACGGGTTAACGGGTCGGATTTAGATCCAAACCCTAACCCAATTAACTTAAGTTAAATGGGTAGTGGGTTTATAGGGTTAACGGGTCGGGTTTTTATTGGGTTTCCCACTTAACCCAATAGGGTCCGGTCGAGCAAGAGAGAGAGAGAGAGAGAGAGAGAGAGAGAGGGTGAGGGGGAGAGAGAGAGGAAAGAAGAAGGAGAAGCAGCAGCAGAGGAAGAAAAGAAGAAAGAAAAAGAAAAAGAAGAAGAAAAGAAGAAGAAAAGAAGGAGAAAAAGAAAAAGAAAAGGAGAGGGGTGGTGCCCGGTGGTTCGCCGGCCACCGGGGCTTGCTTGCTTGCCTGCCGGCGGCAAGGCCGCTGGCGGTCGGCCTCCGGGCTGAAAAGAGGACAGAGAGAGAAGGGGAGAGGGACAGTGAATAGAGAGAGAAAGAGAGACAGGAGAGAGAATTGAGAGAGAGTTTTTGAGAGAGTTTTAAAGAGAGTTAGGGGAGAGAGAGAGGATTTAAAAGAGGGAGCTGCAGTATGGCGGTTGGGTTTGATTGAAAAAGGCGGTGGGAGAGGAAGATTGGAGAAGAAGGAAGAAAGAAAAAGAAATAGAAATAAAATAATGAATTTTTATATTATTTGATTAAGGCCAAAAATAAACTAGTTCCGAATGGTGCCCAAAAATTACAGAAAATAGGGAATATTATCCTGAGACGTAATATGAAAACGGTTTGAAGAAATTCAATCCGGTTTGCAAATTAAAAATCCCGGAGTGTCTCGCCGATACTGGGCGACACCGGTTTGGCCGGAGTTTTGATAAATTTAGAAAAATTTCAAAAAATACCCGAACGTAGATAATACGATTCTAAGACACAAGGTGAAAGCGGATTCTCAAAATTCTACTCCGATTGTGAAATAAAAATCGTAAAGCCGATTCTCGGTATCGGTCGACACCGACTACGGAGATTTTCCAAAATAATGCAGAAAAATTTTAGAAAATCCTGAAAAATCTAAAATATTAGAAAATGATTTTTGAAACTAAAATCAGCTCAATCGGACTACTACGGAGGTCAAATCAATTTTGTACGTCGTATCGCGTACTGATATGGTGATACGTACACCAGGGATCAGGGGATTACAGAAGTGGAGAGGGAGAATGGAGAAGTAGATTGGTAGGAAGATAAAGGAGTTTAAGATTGGTAATGTTGAAAGAGACATGAACCAATTCCTACGATTTGGTCAGAATACCGGTATTGCTACTCACTTCACAACAGGTATACAAGGGGTGGCTAAGGAAGTAAATCGTTCCTTGCTGGAGAAGGTTCGGTGTTTGTTGTCTAATGCCGGATTAGACAAGTCGTTTTGGGCTGAGGCGATTGTGTATGCTAGCCATCTCAAGAATAGATCGACTGTGATAGGAGGTAAAGCTCCATTGGAAATTTGGTCTGGGAAAGCTGCTCAAGATCGTGGTTTGCTGCGGGAATTTGGAAGTCCGACCTACTTCAGTGTCAAGAATGGCAAAGTGAATCCGCGAGCAAAGAGGTTTGGTTTTTGGGTGTCAAAAGAAATAGCTATAGGTTGTGGGACCCCGAAAATAAGAAGATCGTGGTGAGTAGGCATGTCACATTTAGAGAGACTTCAGTGTTGAAGTCCACCGTCTCTCAGCAGGTGGAGAGGACGAAGACCAAGGAAGTATCGCAGCGGGTGGAGGTTGATGCTACTCCATCATCTCCAGTTGGTTCGCATTAGAGAAGACTTCACCGGATGTGACACCGGGTGGAGATCATTTAGCCAGGGTTGATGCTGAACAGGGTGAAGACATTGCTGAGGATGTCAAGTTGTTTGCAGCCATTGGAACCAAGGTGAAACCACGCTAAAGAATCATGAATCTCAAACTTGTGATCGCGACAAGCTCAAGATGAAGGCCGTTGTTCTCCATGATGGTCGTAAGGGGGTTCATATGACTCAGTTAAACAGGTTCAATGCTGCAGATCCAGGTACAAGTGCTTGAGCTTGATGAAGCTCATTTCAATGAATTACGGTTGGCTTGATCCTTTGGGCAAGGTACGTAGGCAGCCATAAAGGCGCAGCCATTTTTTGGTGATGCAACCGTATGAAGCTGTTTGGGTTCTCAAGAAGCTGATTAGAACTTCACGTAGAGGTGAAGAGTTGTAGCCGATTGGAGCTTCACGTAGAGGTGGAGAGGCTTCATGTAGAGGTGAAGTGTTGTGGCCAGTTGGACTTCACGTAGAGATGTGGTGTTGTGATCTCGATGAACAGATTGATCTTCTGGTGAGAAGATGTTGAGCTTACATAAGGAGTGGTGTGCATCCAGTTGTTGAAGCCGATGATGGTGTTCAGTGTGCTCTACGCAGACTTGGTTGGACCGTCAACTGAAGATATGTAGACTAGATAGAGCTAGTCAGTTGGAGAGTCAGTGTTGGCTTATGAGAAGTTCTTCGTGAGGTCGTGAAGTTGTGGAGTAGGAGCCACGTTTGGTGATCAGCATGTATAGAGGTTCTCCTAAGGTGAAGTGTAGGGAAGGCAAGTGTGGTGCATTCCAGTGGATAGCTGAGTTACAGATTCCAAGCCGAGATCGTGTGTTGATTTCACCAGGTGATAGACTGGGGTTCGTTGGAGATCGGCTCAGATTTGGAAAATCTTCACCGAGGTGGAGAATTGTAGGAAGAGGGAGGAAGTCGAGGAAGTTCGGCTCAAAGTTCGGCAAATTCAAAAATTCAGCAGCAACAGTAGCAGGAGCAGGCGCACGGTCGACCGGTCCGGTCGACCGTCGGCAGACGCAGCTGAACGGTCGACCGCCCGATCGACCGTCGTGCACGAACGTGCACAGCAGCATGCACAGGAGTAGCGGTCGACCGGTCCGGTCGACCGCAGAAGGAGAGCGGTCGACCGCCCGGTCGACCGACTGAAAGTGCCTAACTCTCGGTTAGACACGGTCGACCGATGCATAGGGTCGGTCGACCGACCGTCGGGTCGGGCTGTTTTGAGAAAGGGCTGATTTGAAGCCTATTTAAGTGCTGTTTTGAATTTCTAGGGTTTGTGAGTGAGTGTGGATGAGAGAATAGCAAAGAGGCAGATCTCTCTTGATCCCCATTGCTGTAAAAGTGTATTGATTTCACAAAATCAATAAAAACCTCTCTCTTTCTTGTCCCGAGAACGTAGGCGAAAAGGCCGAACCTCGTTAAATCTGATTTGTGTTCGTTTCTCTGGGATTGTGTGTTTGTGCTGTGAAGAGTATTGTTCTTTTGCATCTAAGTTCTAGGGTTTTCCTCTATTGGGTTGTTGTCGGCGCACAACAGAGCAGATGTCCAAACCCAGCTTCTTTGCTTGGGAATTCCCACAACATGAATGGATTAAAATCAATTTCGATGGTGCTTATGATCTGGCCACTAAAGAGAACTGTCAAAGGTGTCTGTGCACTTCCTCGTCATGGATTATCTGTCCTGTTGGTTGAATTGATTGGTGCTTATGAGGAAATCAAATTTGTTGTGTTGGGGTTGAGAGTCAGGAAGATCTGGGTGGAAGGAGACTCATCCACGGTTGTGAGATGGATTAAGGAAGTTAAGGGCCCGAGTTGCTGGGTGAATGCTATGCTTTATGATGTTAAATGTTCGCTCTCTTGTTTGGATTCATGGTGTATCTCCCATATATTTAGAGAAAGAAACTCACCTGCTGACTAGGTTGCAAATTTGGGAAAGAAGGGTGAGGATTACTGCTACATTGAGAGGGAGATTCTTGTTGAGTTGGCTGCTCTGTTGTTGAGAGGCTCTGTGGGCAGCGTGTACAGGAGAGAGTAATTATCTCTCTTGTTTTATCAAAAAAAAAAAAAAAAAACTTAACCCGGCCCCAGCCTCTATACTCTTAGCCTCTAATCCTTCTGTCATTGTCGAAGTTGCCACAATGGCAAGGTGAACAGAAATATAATGCAGAACAGCCCAAATGCTAGCCTTGATGGGTCAGCGTGATGTGCTTGCCCACTTACATGCAGAAGTAGCCAAAACAAGGAGTCTTGTGTGTTGAACGGAGCAGTAGTCGAGCAAGCAGCCAAAGCTTTGTTTCGGGTGCTCTCAATCTGTGATGCTTGCTGATAGATACTTGGGCCAATAGACTATGCCCTCGTAGTTGTGGGTGTCAACATTGAAAACGAAACCATATGTAAAGATTTCTAGAAGCACTGGACTTTCTGCCTTTGTATTTTTCTAATTAGTCTACTTTTTATCCGTGCATGTGGTCAATTTGTGCCCAGAGGTTTGAGTGGTTCAATCAGAAAGTACGATTGGAAGCTAGTGATTCTATCCATCATTGTTATTGTATGGTAGCTTTTATATAATGATGATAAAGGGATGTTATTTGGAATTTTGTTCGATTCCTGAGTTATCTTTTTGAATTGTTTTTGACATTGCGATCAGCTGTCTCATCTCTTCTTCCAGCACACAACCGACATTATTATTACCCTGAAAACTAATAAATGACTCAGCAAATATTTATTTGTTAAAATAAATGGAAATTGATTGGCTCAGATGTGCTCAAAATATTGCTTTTGATGCTCTCCACGGGTGTTATATTTCAGTATGCTATGCTCTGATGATTTCAACCCAAGTGAATTGAGACCAAGGACCAAGCCGACTTTGTCCTTCAGAAGAGACTCATTTAACATATGGATCAAGTCAGTGTTGAAACAGCAAAACCAACTCTTGAAATAACACAAAAACAAGGCATCAGGTTACATGAAGAAACCTGCATAATTACACACAGAAAGAGGCAATAATAAATAAATAAACCATCAGTGACTCATGTAGAGAAAAATTCAAAAGGCTAGTACACAACAAAAGTAAAATGAAGACCCAAGGAAAAAGTCAGCAAGTATTCACACACACACAGACAAGGAAGAGGCTATAATAAATAAGTGAAGCATCAGTAATCCATATATAGAGAAAATTTCAGAAGGCCATTTCACATAGCAATACATCTGACTTGCCATTTAACATAGGTCAGTACTTAAACCATACAAACCACACCCTACAAAATATTACATCACTTCGTAGTTGAAAACTACGGTAAAGATTACAAAATATGAACCTACTCATAATTCGTTCAATTCCTACAACACTTGGCCATCCCATTGTCCTCAGTTGACAGACTTTAAGCTAACCCTACAAAAGAATCACCTTATAGTGTACCCGAGGACCATCATCCTCTGGAAAAGTCAGGCCAAGGTCACCTGCATCAATAACAACCATCAGATCACAAACTGCGTCTCCCACACAAGCACTAAACAAATTTGAAGACAATACAGAGAATACAATATATACCTTATCTTCCATAAGAACAAAGGCAAGAGGAAGAAAGATCAGCATGCTCAGATCTCCACTAGAACTATGAAACATTATTGGGTTTCCATGAGGAGAGGGCATAAACGATTCGACCCTTCCACCCCTGCAGCAGCCACCTGCTGTCTTCGTCTACATTGAAATCTTTATGGTAGAAGGTCTTCACCTTGTCCTTCGCCTTCTTCATCATGTCTTGGTTCAATGGGTGCTGCACGAACCCAGCCCTGAGGTTCCTCACCTGCCACTGCTTGTAAGTCTCCGGCCTCTCCATCCTTTCTAATCCCTCACAGGCAATAACATTTAGAGCTTCCCGTCCAAAGATCTCCCTCTCAATTAGAAGCCTTTGCTCATTTTCTCGCGGGACGATGGTTTCAAGCATGTCATACAAAGCAGAGTAATGGTACAAAGCTTCACGAAAGCGTGTGACGAAGAAGGGAGCACTGTATGAGCCATTTACGATGCCATGGATGAAAACTTCTGGGTTCATCTTTCTAATAGTGTTCAGCACCATATTTCTTGGAGAATCCACCATCACTGTCTCATCTGCAAGATATCTCATCTGGTACAAACAGTTGACAATAAGTACTTCATCTTGATCAATGTTGAGGTCCTCAACACGAACCTCCTCCCATTTGGCTGCAATGGCTTTATACTCAAAAGGAACATTGAAGCTTCGAGCATATTCAGTAAGCCGACGTCCAGTCTCATCTATCCGCTCCGCAGGTCGAAATCCTGGCTGAGGAAGGTCAATTCCTGTGATGCGAAGCTTTGGGGCACCATTTTGCCTACCTGACAAACACTGAATGAGTGAAGGCCATTGGAAGCCGAAATTGATGCCAAAATCAACAACATGTACCCTTGTTGCATTCTTTGACACATTCAGAATGGTCTGGTTAGAGAAGAAATGGGAGATTTTCTTGAAAGGGCACGCAGCTAAGTATAGCTGGTATGCTTTCAAGAAATCAGTGGCAGTCTTCCGCTTTGCCCTATAAGAATTGTATATCTCACTCCCAGTACCAGCCAGGCGAGCCTCAATCCCCTTGGCAAAGTAGTGAGCCATCCTCTGGGACCCATCACCACGATCATCGGAGTGCTGTCTGATCTGTTTCAGCAATTCATTTGTACTCCTTTGGTCATCTGCTGCCACCATCTGGGCACAATGGATGAGCAGAGTCCTAAGATCCACCACTTCCTTCTTTGGTGTCTTCTTTCCACGCCCCTTTCCACCATTAGATCCTCTGGCATGACCATTCTGCGAGCTCTTGCTTTGCGAGCTCTTGCTTGCTACTACATGCTGCAATGCTTCTCTGATATCATTAATAGCTTTCGGAAATGTATCTCCATGGCAAAGCAACACCTCATCAAACATCTCTGACCTTAGAGTCGATTCAGACGAAACAGCTGTCTGTTTAACGCTCCTCCCCTCCTCTAAATCTGAATCATCACTATGTGGGTTCTTCCTACCCCTCGAGCCAAAAGAAGAAAATGGATACTCCCTCTCCTCCGACTTGATCTCAACCAATTTACTCTCTTCTTTTGGCTCCAATGGCCAAGAGAACCGATTAGTCTCCAAATCAATAACCAACTTATCATCTCTGGGAAGAAACTTGCGAGCTTCCTCAACCCCTTTATTGAAATGCCAAGCAGGCAAACTCTCAAGAAACGGATTGGAAGCTCCACTGAAGCCATCCCCTGACCCTTCTAAGGTATTGCCAAATCTATTAATGCCAAATGAGGGCTGGCTAACAAATTCTAGGGGGAACTGATAATCCGAGTACTCATAGGGCGAATTGTTTTCTACCACCCACTGCTACAGGTATTGCTGCCGCCACCACCACTAACACTGCTAGGACTCTCATATTGTGGGCTAATACTATCAGGGATTTCCGAACTGTGGTTCGAACCAGGTGGTGGATAAACTGGAGAAGGTGGGTACTTTTTCCCGAGGATCTCGTAAAAGGGTTTCTCAGTGGCTTCAAGGGCCTGGAAATTATCAATGTCAACATTTTCATCCATGAGCATTTGGTTTATGTAATTAAGGGCGATATCCGAGAAAATCTCAGAGTCCTCATGAGACTCCCCTCGGGGCTGGAATTCAAAGAGGCGACGGCAGCAAGATTTTCATTTTGGGGAGGAAAAGGGATGTTTAAAAAACTGATCTTGCTGGATGAAAGGCTGGGGTCTTGCTAACTTATTGTTCGAAAAGAACTGATTTGAATGGAATTCGCCCATCACGCCACGAATATCTCGGATCCCAGTACCCATAACCATTGATTTTGCAGCATAAAACCTATCTTTAAACTAAAAACCAGAAAAATCACAAAATCAAAGCTACCCAATTCAGCAACTCACCTAAAACTCCTAAATTCAGAACAAAAAACAACAAGCTCGAGACAATTCAACTCACTGATAACACCTAGAAATAGAAATCGACGGGAGAAAGAAAACAAAACCCAGAAAAGGATCAAATTGGGAAAAGGCCTAAGATTTTTACACGCTATCGAAAGGGGAAAACTAGGGCAGAAATAATCGAGAATCGTACCTTAAAAGAGACAGGGAACGAGGGACGAGGAGACGAGAGACTCTGAGCTCTGTTGTAAGAGAAGAGCGAGCCCTTTTGGTGCGCTCTGGTCCCTTATTAATAAGGAATCGGAGGCGATAAATAATTGGACGAGAGAAAAAATAAACAATAAAAAATTTTGGGAGGAAACCGCTGCCTTTTCCCTCTTTGGGGGAAGCTTCGGCGAACGCCCGGCCCATTCGACTAGTCGACTGACCGGCTACCTCCGGTGACCTCGGGAGTCGCCGGTCACCACTGGTTACTGTGAGAGCGGGGACTGAAGAGAATTCGGACAGGTTCCGGAAACTTTCGTTTATTTCATTCGGGCGCCCTGTGGGCCCCGCCCCGACCCGGCCCACTACAATTGTTGCCTGCCATTGGACTCTGGAACGTACAGACTCAGTGGGGCCACGTTCGAGGACTCAGAAAATTATACTAAATTGCTGATTTTTTACGTCAGCAGGAGGTGAGGCGAGCAAATGCTGACGTCAGACATAGTCCCACGGCTGCTGTCCTGTTTGCTGGTTGACATTGTGAGGGGCTGTTTGGCTCTCTGAAATATTTTTTTTTTTTAGAAAATTTCTTTCAATGCGTTGGTAATAAGAGATGGCTAACGGGACTAATCGAGTAATCGGGGTAACGAATCGGGTCTCTCCCGGATTCGCTGAGACTGGTTGGACACGTCTCGGATTTTATTATTATTTTATTTTTAAAATTTTCAAACCAACCCGTCTCGGATTTTATTATTATTTTATTTTTAAAATTTTCAAATTTACCACAATAGGGTATTTTTTTTGAGCTGTTGAGGGCTAAAAAATAAAAAAATAAAATAGGAGTCTAAAACTAATTTTCCCGTCTCACAAATATAATAATATAGGACTTTAAAAAAAGAAAATAAAGAGGAGGGGGCGGGGAAAATTTCCCCGACCCGATTCGTCCCATGAATCGTCACGGGACGAATCTGACCCGTCCCGTTTAAACGGGACGGGTCAATTCGGGTTGACCCGCCCCCAAAACGGGGTGGGTTCGGGTTGACCCGCAACCCGCCCTGTGCGACTCAAACGGGTCGCACAGGACGGGGCGTGGCGGGTCGAAGCGGATCGACCCGCCCCATTAACCATCCCTAGTTGGCATCTTTTTATGGGCGAAACATGGTTCATCTGTAGTTCCATTTTGCTCCCCATCTCTCTCGTTCACATCCGTCACTATGCCTTTGGAGTCATTCAGCTTGATGAGGCCCATCGGAATGAACGGCTCAAATGGGCTCGGTGTCGGTTGTGATGAAAAACAAGGTGAGTAAAAAAAAATTCATTCATCCGTATGTATGAACAGTGCTTCAAAGTGGTTTTCTTCTTTTCAGCGAGTGAAACCGCTGGGAGAGGAGAAAAGGCGCAGGGCTCGCATACGTAGAGAACGCTCTACATGCATTTTGACTTTTTTTTTCAAGGAAAATGCTGACGTGTAAGATATGACCGATGTTTTCGCGTGAGTGATTCATACATCCAAACAGGCCCTCTTCGGACAGCTGAAATTGATTTGGGGAGTTGCATTCAAAAGGTAAGCTTGTTTTATCTTATATGTTTTAAATACGTGACTGATTCGATGTACTAGAGGAAGTGTGTGAAATTGGAAAGAGAATTCGGTGAGTCGACTGAAAATGAAGTTTGGAAGTGGGAGAAGTGGCAGCCTAATTTTATCGCTTGTGCACCGTATGTCATTTAGCTCAGCTCTTGAGCTCTGCGGGCTTTTTCTTTTTCTCTTTCTCTGATTTTTTTTTTTTTCTTTTCAGGAAAAAAAATCATTTAAAAAAAAGAAGTTATATGTACTCTATGCAAGTGATAAGTGTGCACGTGCACGGCATACATGCACACATACGCATGTGGATACATTCTTTACACACACAGTTGTGTGGCAAAAAGTGTGCAGGTGACACGCCCGCGCGCGCGCGCGCACACATGCACGCACTCACACACGCCTTAGAAGGGGGGCTCAGTGTGCCCGGACAAGAAATTACCATGCTTGCCACTTGATAGTGAACTTAATTAATGCTAATGATGGATGGATTAAATTAAGCAACATAACCATTGATTTGTCTGTGGAATAAAAATTTGGCCGAGAAAAGAATAATGTCACGTGGAAGTTTGAAGATACATTGCATCCTGCCAGTGACTATCACTCCCCACTTCTTCATCCCAATTATAGTATTATATTATAATATATTATATTATATTATAAAAATCTTTAGGTCCTAAATAAAAACGAGTGTGCGACTCTGACCAAGACTGACCACCTTTTATTTCAGATTAATTAATAAAAAGATTTGTGAGGAGAGCAATTGGAGAATAGTTTGAATCTTGGAGAGGAAGCCACCTATGTGCCGGTTGGTGTCGGGAGAGAGAGAGAAACGGCGAGACAGTGCCACCAACTATAATGTTAAATGTACTAATCATGTTATTTTATCAATCAGAGTCTTAGTGATTTATGTTGGGAAATATGAAGAATTAAATGTGAATATTTGAGTTGAATTACAGTGAGATCTGTTGATAGAATCAATTGGATAATGGTTGGAGTGTGTTCTCCTTCATTAGGGATGAACATGATATATCCACATGTTCAATTTCGACTTCGAATGAATGAGATATTCAAGTCTAAAATTGCCTAATTTAAAAGTCAAAAGAGGACTAAAGGTAGCTAAAAACATTTAGTCCCACATTGACCATGGGATGGAAGTTTGAAGTGTTTAAATAGAGAAAAATGGGAATAAAGGGTGTACCCTTTGGGTACATAGAGTTTTTGCGTGCGATTAGAGGGGAACCGTGCCTGTGCGTCGGCCGGCCAGAGCCGAGCTCGGGCTTGGGTTCTGGTTCTTTTTGAACCGGTTCTCACGGTTATGGGTTACAGCGGATCGTATCCGCTCTGCCATCCGATCCGAGCCAAAACTGCGCAACAGCTAACAGGAAACCGCCGCGAATGATTAACGATTGGACGGTTTCTGTCTGAAACGAATCGTTGCAACCGTTCGATCAGGAATAGACGGATTTACCCCTCCAGAGAGCTATAAATAGCGCTCCCTTTTCTATCATTTCAGAACACAGAAATACAACAAACAATAATACAGAAAAGGAAAAAAGTTCCTTCCTCTGCATTCCAAAATAGGACTTCTGCAACTCGAATTCAGAAGTGACTTCCAATAGGAAGTGAAAATTCTGCAACTCAGATTCCGGAGTGACTTCCAACAGATTCGTTCTGAAAGAAGATTCAACAGATTCTTTAAGAGAATTGTTGTCTAAATCTGTGACTTTCAAAGAAGAATATTTTTTATATCTTCATCTTTTCTCTACTGGTTAACTACAGCTCGACCGTACGGTGATTTGATAGTGCTATCCCGTGAAGGAGTGGTGTATCTTGGGAGACCAGCGTCCAGTAACCTGTTAGCACCGTAGCCGGGGACGTAATTATTTTAAGGAGATTCGCTATAAGCGTACCTCACTCCAAGTATTGTATAAGTCAATTAATTTTCTTTATACGGTGGTTATACTGGTATTCAGTATATTGAGACTGACTTATACCAGTCTAATTGGTGTTTATCAAGAAAGGTAACTGAAAGGTGGTTCTGTAATTAAGAAACGTTCTATTGAACGGAAAACCTCCCACCTGATATTCACCGACCTGGCCAATTAGATCGGGTGGCATTGATTAGTTATCAGATTGAAGTTACTTACTTCTGTTCTGTTCGAACTTGCAGAAAATGTCTGAGACTAATCAAGACAGCTCAAGTAAGGCACCAAACATGCAGATTCAGACTTTGATACTTTCTCACTTTCTAACCAAAAGCCGGAGAAGCCAGGAAAATTGATGACACAAAATTCAAGAGGTGGCAACAGAAGATACTCTTCTACTTGACTACTCTGTATTTAGTCAAATTCCTGCAAAAGGGTGCATCAGAACCCGGAATTGATCGGGACTCGTCCTTACAGTCGATGCATAGACTCAAGGTGGCTTCCTTTGTCGAAACTATATTTGGACTAGATGACTCTCTTTATAATGTCTACAGTCCTATCACAACGGTAAAGAAGTTATGGATCAGTCTTGATAAGAAGTACAAGACTGAGGATGTCTGTACCAAGAAGTTCGTCGTAGGACGATTTTGGAGTACAAGATGGCGGACAACAAGACTGTGATTAGTCAAGTGTAAGAGTTCCAACTTATCTTACACGAGATAGAGGCTAAAGGAATGAATCTACCTGAAACTTTTCAGGTTGCTACTATTCTGGAGAAACTCCCACCTGCGTAGAGAGATTTCAAGAGCTACCTGAAACACAAGCGCAAAGAGCTGAGGTTGGAAGATCTCATTGTGATCAAGTTCATGCAATATGTGAATGGTTCTTTTCATGTCGACACTCGAAATCTTTCTAAATTTTATATTCACCTCTGAAATCTTCATATTTTTATGTCGACCCTCTAAATCTTGTATGTTTGGACAAAATATACCCTATCGTTAGTTGTTGTCTATTTTGTAACAAATAGTTAAAAATACAATTTTACCTCTCAAAATTGATAAAATACCCCTTCTTTCTTTCACTCGCTCTCACTCACTCAGATCAGTGTTACTACTGGTGTCGTCAGAGCTGTTGTTGCTATCAGAACTAGGTTTTTATTGTAAGGAAAATGAAGAAGAAAGATGAGGAGAATATTTAGTAACTTCACACCCTATTTTAGAGTCTTAGAATGTAAAAATAAAATATTATGCGTATCTTTTAACTTGTAAATAGAAAAACTAACAAAATGAGATATTTTGTCTAAACTTATAATATTTTCAGAGTGAATATGAAATTTAAAATGATTTCGAGTACTAATATGAAAAAAAAACCCTCATTTTGTAGCTGATAAGAAATAATTTGAGTGAGTTTCATTGTATAATCCCCCCTCCCGAGTTTGTTATCGAGTTTTTGAGTTTTAATAAAGGTCATACCCAAACCCTATCTAATAAGAATTTCGCGTCTAATTTCTAGATTAGAATCCTACACATCTATACTATTATAAAAAATACTAGTTGGAATGTTAAAAAAAGGGTTTCATCTTTGACCTTAAGTAGAAAAATCAATTATGCTTCATTTTTGAAAACTTTAGATATAACATAATTAGCATGAATGTTTTGAAAACTTTATTGAAGAATATTAATCTCAAACTTTTTGCATTTAATAACATTTCAAAAAAATCTTATCAATTTTTTAAAATTACTGAGAGTATTAGCATATTCTTTTACATATCTTATTTTCTTTTGGATAAGTACGTGATAACTACCGCTTGATATTTTCTTAATCTCTTTTATATATATTATCTCATGATTAAATTCATATAAAAACTAGTGATATAGATAAATCAAATTTTGTTTACAATGTATGATCTAATATATATATAAATTAAAAAATAATTATTTGTTAAGATAATCATATTATAATAAAAATGACGGTAGTTTTTTTTTATATCAGAAATAATAAGAGTGAAGATTCTTTACTTACATGCTCATAATTATATGATTTTTACATGTGGTCCTCCTCATACCTGATTACTAAAGTTACAAACTTTTAGAAGCACCAAATGAAATATTTTCTAATATAGTTTAATTAGCTATTATAATATTGCTCTTCACTGATCTGTCTTTTAAATGCAGTTTTATTTAAAATACGCTGACAACACCCTACAGTAACCTCCCATGCGCCGCATAGTTAGCACACATTAAAATAAGCTTATCTGCTGATCTAAATCTCATTATACAATAAATAAACTTGCTTTCCGTGGTTGCCAAATTTCCCTAATTTGCATCATCTCCAGCTGTTGAGTGTGCATGTGTGCTTGTGTTGTCATTAATTTGAGATCTCCCAAACTAATACAATCTTTATACTTTGAATTTTTTACCCTGTTGATGACTTGGTCATCGCTAATTTCTCCCAAATCAAATTGTTTGTCAAACAAACTACCCAATGAAATTTATTCAGTATTGTGTAGATTTGGAGTCAGAATCACAAATTTAAAGCTGATATATGTTGTGTCGGAGAATAATGTAACAAATAAATTAAGAAAAAAGGAAAAGAAAAGAAATCATGATTGCTTCAGATTGAATCTTATGTTTTCTATGTTTTGTTAGATGGAATTTCCTTGTGAAGATTAGTTGAGTCAAGACTCAATAAGGAGTTGATCACTTTTTCTATTCTTGGGTTGAGCAAAAGTCCATCAACTTGATCATATTATAATTTTTATAAGTTTTATATACATTGGGTTATCATAATGAGGTATATGTATAATAAGTAATATTAAAAATAAGAGAATATAAAAAGATTCTCTTAGGTATTTGGGCTCCTACTACATAGTTTTGACACATGAGATACCGTATCTTGTGTAAAAAAAAAATTTAGTTAATTAAAAAATGTTTTTGACAACAATGTCAACTTCATCTCGTCACCTATGAATCATGTTATGTAATTAAAAAAATCGTGTGGGGTCTAATGTGGAGACTATATATTTATTTAGTAGAACCATGTAGAAGCAATATCCAGTCAGCTATGCTTTTTGTTTAAGAATTTATCTCATGAGGATGAGGTCAAGAAACCGAAAATATTTTTTTAAAAATGAATTTCTCTTATAATATTTCCCGTAGCAAATTGAAAAAAAATGGACTAGGCTACTATTGATATTTGATAGTGTTTAGAATTGTAGATATTATTGCTTCAAATTTACGACTTTCCCAGTTGAAACATAATCCGATGTATAGCTGTGACTGTAATCTATTATATATAAACTACCTTATAAATAAAAAATAAAAAAATTTTATGTGATTTAATCATGTATCAGGCGGCAAAAAAATTAATCAATTTTATCAAAACTTTAAATCATTAATATTCTGAGCACTTGCTCCATGGTCAGGTCATTTCACAGATAATTTGTTATGAGCTGTTTGGAATCAAGAAAGCAGGCGAAAGTAAGAAAGTATCATTTCTTATTTTTAGTGTCCATTCACTATTGAAAAAGAAAAATTATTTTTTT
Organism: Agave tequilana; assembly: GCA_038442645.1. Lineage (NCBI taxonomy): Eukaryota > Viridiplantae > Streptophyta > Magnoliopsida > Asparagales > Asparagaceae > Agave > Agave tequilana. The sequence continues at coordinate 93,124 of JAVJIF010007603.1, forward strand.
CTATTTTTCTTTTTACACAATTATTTTCTCACTTTCAGTGTGCTACAGTTAATTTTATGGTCATGTAAATCTCGTTGTAATAAGTTGTAGCTCAAAATACTTAAATTCAGTCATTTAATTCTCACTTACAGTATACTTTTATATAATTAATTTTATTTTAATATTATTTCAAGGTCAAGTTTGTAATCATCTTTTTTACTGTCATTTTCACATTACTAATTAAATACAGATTCATTTTTTACTTTCCAACTATCAATTAAATATCGAAAAAAATATTCACAAATTTTTATTTTTCAAAAAATATATATATACTTTTTATTTTATCAATTCCGTCCACTTCCTTGAAGGACATCTACAGATATAAAATATTCAATTTATAATATTAAGATTTAAATTTAAACTGATTGTATTTATATCTTAAATATAATCTGTATCGTGCACTGACGCGGTATTTCTCTGCCTGTTCCCATCAAAGGTGGGCCCTACGTACCCTCTCCCCCTCTCTCTTTCTCAATCTTTCTAGGTTCATCTTCACCTTCAAACAGTTAACTTTCGATTGAGACAAGTCAGCTCCCAATCCAAACTTAGAGTCAAACGTCAAAATGGCACACTTTTCTTGGGAAAGAGAAATGAGAGTCATCCAAATTTTCTCCCCCCTCTTTCTCGTTTCTTGGTGCCCAAGCTTGATTCTTTCATTCTTCATTCTGATTAATCTTAGTTGATTGGTAAAATTATTTGATTAATTAAGAACACAGAATTCACTTGCATTGCTTGCAGAGGAGGGAAGCTATGGAGCTTGAAAGAAAGAGCACCAATGGATATTAGAGAAAAATCTCTGATGCTGACCTAATCCCATACGTCCTAATCTCAAATTGTTTAATTAAGTCATTTGTGTCATTAAGTGGACTTATTTTTCTTAGTTAATTATTATTAGTTATTCACATGTTTGTTACCAACAAGATTAGCCTTTCTTTAAGTAATTAGCGCATGTGAGGGATTTTTTTTGATCTGGGGCAAGAGACGAAACAAAGAACAACATGAAAGGAAAGTCCAATGCGCCTTGTCCCTTTTTAATCATCACAGCTGCCTGTTGTTTTGTGAAAGATTATGATTTTTTTTCTAATTGCACAACAAAAACAAGTATGATATATGAACTACAGTCAAAGACCCAACGGAAAAACAAACGGAAGAGAGCTCACCATCCACAAATAAGGAAAATAATTAATAAATCTTTCTGAATTCAAATCATCTATGCATTTTCTTTGGTTTGAGTTTGAATCTCTTTCTATCTATAAGAAACTATCTAAAGTTTTCTTTCTTTCCAAACTTTCTTGCTCGAATATGGTGTTTTGTTCTTTGCTTTCGTAGGTTGTATAAACTTTCAAGCATTTCTCAGAATAAAATATAGTAAAATAAGAAAACAATAAGGATACTTGCATCACTCATCGCCTTTACTAAAAAATAATTATGATTATTATAGTAAAAATAAACTCATTAACACCTCACTTATTTAGTGGGCCATTTGTGCTCCAATCTAGATTCGTCCAATTGCGGGGCACTCAAGGCCCACCAAGACTTCAAGCCACAAAAAGCAAAGCAAAGTTAGCCGGGTACGGGGCTGACGGGCCCACACAGCCATTCTGGTCAGCGGGACCCACCATCACTCAGGGAAGCTCCACGTGACGGTCAAAAGGGGGCAGTTGGGACACGGTCCACGTGAATTTGAAGAGGAGCAAAGCTAAGCAACTACAAACTCCCCATTTTGGGATCAGAACACAGTCAAGAATGGAAATTAGGCCTTAGACAAAAAAGATAATCTTAAAATGTTTGATAATTATTAATTTGCAATTAGCAGCCTTATTTTCACTGTGAAAGTCCTAGAGATTAGGCATGTGTAATGATGATGTTTAAGAGGCATGATGGGTGATTAGCAGCAACAAAATACGTTAGTAGTATTACCATCAGCTTTCGACCACAGTTTCATGACCATAAAACTTTTGTTTGAAACTTTCTTTGGGATATAGCTTTCTTCACTTGCTAATAGTCACATCATGTTTGCATCAGAAAATAGTAAAAAAAAAAAAAAATGCATAACTGATTAGATAATAGCCATAATAATACTCCTAAAAGTAAAATGTAGGAAAATTTAGTCCAAAATATTTTTGAAGCTCTCCGCAGCCAAATGATTTTAGATGCATATTCTTCACAAAAACTGCCTTTCTATGAACAAAAGAAATAGAAGATCAGTGGCAAAGCAAAAGATCGGCTGATCCATAATCTGTTACATTAAAAACTTGAATCACTATCCTCAAAAAAAAAAAAAAAAAAAAAGACAAACGAATTGATAGCTATGTGAAATTAGTAGCCTGCGAGAAAAGTTTGTTATACAAGAACTTCAGTCACAATGTCGGAATACATATATACAAACTGATTTCCAAAACAATGTCATCCAAAATCACCAAGAGACGATCATAACATCTGGGGCATGAAAAAAGACTCAAATTAGCTGAGCTCGATAACAAGAATTATATTGGGAAAAAAACAAACCAACAGACCCTAACCTTGATAGCCGCTGCCGCTGCCCATGGTCCCCTTGCAATCAAACCAATGGTTCAGATGTTTGAGCCTGCTTCTCAATTAACGTCTGCACCCTCTGCAGTAAACAAACTTGCATATTATGAGTTAGATAAAATGAGGCAAACCATGCTGTAATCAGCAAATCTTATGGTTATATCTGCAGCTAGAGCAAAAAATCCAGATCTTAAAAGAAATAAATCAAAGTATCAATAATGCAGCAATTTATAGAAAAGAGAGCAGTTCTATGCATGGCAGAAAGCAGAACACTTTGTTTACATCTACATTGTCATAACATCAGTAACCACCAAAATACCGGTAAGTTCATTCTATCATAAAAGACAGTGATCACTTCGAATGCTCATTCTAATGCACAAACACTGTTAGCTCAAATCTTATGTAAAGAACTAGGAGCGAAGTTAGTCACATCTAAGACCAATAACGTCCTTATAGGTTTCCAAAAAGAGAGAAGAAAAAGAGACCCTTGTAGCCATCTGTGTTCTGATGATGTTGGAGAAAATATTGAGAATATAAATTGCCGAAATTTTTCCTAACAAAGTGTAAGATTTTTGACAAAAGATCAGAGATTAAATTGATGGCATATGAAGGAAACGAGGTGCTCTTGGAGTCGAAAGCATCATATAATCATGCTATCATGAACTTGAGATGAAGTTAAGTTGATGATTAAAGTGAAAGTTTGGAAGGCCGTCATTAATGAATATTTCTGATGTATAGGCATTCCAATCAGTGTACTTTTAACCCATGATGCACCTTGTGAGTTAGAAGGCTTCATCCACTTCTAATATTTGATCCCATCTGAAATGGGTGCAAAATTTCAAGTTATAACTGCATGTAGTGTTCATGATAACTCCCCCAGTAGTTAGGAGGATTAGTCCTATACAAAAGTCACAATAACACCAGGTGGTCTATGAATGAATTTGATTTTTCTTTTCTTTTCTTTTTTCTATTTGAAGATAAAACCGTAAAAAATTGATAAATTACATTTAATATATCATAACCAGTTGCATCCACCATTTCCTAGGCACTATGCCCCATGTAAAGTCCAACAATCAAATAATAGCCATTGTTCGTGTTTGTGCATGCTCCTCTGTGAGTCAGCATTTTCTCGCAGTTGTGCAGTTTTGCGTGCGTGTGTGCACAAGGTGGGTAAGGTGATCCATAGGATAAAACTGACAGAGACAAGTTCAGAAACCGAGCAGTCATTAATACGAGCGGTGAAATTGGGGTCACTAGCACATGTAAATAGACAGATGACACTGGCAAAACCGAGAAGTGACCCACATAATATTCAAAGGTACCAACTATGCGGCAGCTGTTGGTGAAGCCATCGCACATATATATATATATATATATATATATATATATATATATATATATATATATATATATATATATATATAGCGAGTTGATCCCCTAAGAACGGTTCTCACGAATTCATGTGAGAACTTTCACGTGGACCGTCAGATCTGATAGAGATCTGGTTTTATTTGATTTGATCTATCAGATCTGACGACCCACGTGAAAGTTCTCACAGGAATCCGTGAGAACCGTTCTTAGAGGATCAGCTCCCTATATATATATATATATATATATATATATATATATTATATATATATATATATATATATATATATATATATATATATATATATATATATATATATATATATATATATATATGGGCTTACTGTACCTCAGCCTGCGGGCTGAGAGAGTTTCTCAGCCTGCGGGACGTGGCTGAATATAGGCCACACATCGGTCGCAGAGTGTGGGCGCCAAAAAAAATCAAAAAATCCCGCCTAAACAATAGTGAATCAAAATGACAAAAATACTCCTTTTAAATGACGACTGCGACTTCTAGCATTCAAAAGTAAAAAAAACATTTCATGGTCGCAGACTTAATACAGAATAAAGAATACAAGACAAAAAATGCTATCGTATAGCAATGCGACCTCCTTCGGTACCGCGACCAAATTCGCAATCTTCTTTCTCATGCCTTATGTAAAAGAAGTAATTAATATTATATCTACCGTGATACAACACCAGTCTAGAAAAAAAAGAGATGCACTAATGTTAATCTCGAGAAAGGAAAGATGTGCACCATACGTAATCTAAAGATATAGCCAAACAATTCTATAAAAAGTTAATTTGTACTTCGGATTCTCCCGCAATAAATCTTCAATTAAATATAAATTTTTTTTTACCACTTCTTAACATACTCAATCATCACCTCTAACAATTATTATTACTATTCATGTTCTTTCACAATATTCACCTTTATATAATGCTTGTTACTAGTATATTATCTCATACCTAAAAAAAACTATATTTTTGCTCTTCCTTTTCAATTTGATTTCAAAAACTTTCAAAAAAAAATTCATTCTTGAATCATGTCTTCCCCCTCTTCTTCCTCTGAACACTTAGATTTCAACTTCAATCGTTTCCCCACCGGTCCTTTGTCTTCAGGATATTCTAGTGAATCGATACCAGTCTGGACTTCACTCCTTTTGACTATCTCACTACATCAAATAATGTATTAACTGATCCTCCTATTCATGATGATAATGAAGTTTTCATGTGGGTTAGTGAAGAAGACATTATTCCTCTGCCACTTGACGGATACATGCTTGATGAAAGCATGTCCTCTGATGCTGTAGGATCGCTTCCTAGCAACGGGTCAGACGAAGAGCTTGATAGAGACGATCCATTCTGGGAGTTCATCGGTGAAACAAAAAAACCTCAAAAACAGCAAGATGATGAGGAAATAAGTGATGAAGAGGAAGAGCAGAAGAATGAAGACGATGAATCTCCTTATGATGGTGATAATGACGAGGATTAGGATTTCCTGATCTTCTGATATTCAATTATATTTTGTCTTCTTTTAAAAGCTTTTAATTCTATTTTTTTTTGTAAGGTCTCTTTCTCACTATATTAACTTATAAGCTCTTTTAATTACATATCCAAACAGCGACTGCTGCTCTTAAACACTGCGACCATAGTCGCAATCCTACTACGGATGCAATTTATGGTCGCAGTTAATCATTTATCAGTTCCCAATGCGACTTTGGTCGCAATAATGTACTGTTTTGGAGTTCAAAGTAATTTAAAGTTATAGTGTATTAACTTTTAAACTGTTTTGGATAACTGAACAGTCACCTAGGAAGTATACAATTTTTGGGAAAAGATAGAAAATATATTTGAGAGATATTCACGTGGTCCAAGAGCTTAAACCTTTTGGAATTCCGAGATTAAAAATATATAAAGGGTCATGAGCAAAGGATTAAAAACATACTAAGTTATTTTTGCTCAAACTCGTTACTCTAACTGTTCGGAAAATACATTCAAAAAATGTCTTCACCATCACCACCGTCTTCACCGGAAAGAAGCCAATACATTCAAACAATGTCTTCACCATCACCACCGTCTTCACCGGAAAGAAGCCAATCATCAATGATGATTTTATGTTTAGTTCTGAAACAATGTCTCGCTACGGGTCAGAATCTGAGATTGATACAGACGACCCTTTCTGGGAGTTCATTGATGAACCAAAACACAAAAATGAAGAGGAAGAAAGCGACGATGAGACTGTCCCTGAAGAAGAGGAAGAGACAGAAGACGAAAGCATGACTTTTGACGACGAATCTGATTACGATGGTGATGACGACGATTAGAAGTTAAAAAATTGTATTTTGTTTTTCTTTTTAAATATATATAAATCTCTTTTCTAAAGTTAATTTTGTGAATTACATTTTTTACTACTATGTATTGGTTGAAATACTGCGACCATGGACGCAGACTTAATAAATACACTGCGACCTTGGTCGCAGTTGCTGTACTTTAGTCTTAATCAACAACAACACTGCTACCTTGGTCGCAGTTTCTGACCGTAGTATTAATAAAATAAACTGCGACCTTGATCGCAGTTGTTGGTGTTTAGTCTTAATAAAATACACAGCGACCTTGGTCGCAGTTGCTGGTCTTTACTCTTAATCAACATCACTGCGACCTTGGTCGCAGTTGGTGGTCTTTATAAATAATCAACAACAACACTGCGACCTTGGTCGCAGTTGCTGGTCTTTACTCTTAATCAACAACATCACTGCGACCTTGGTCGCAGTTGGTGGTCTTTATAAATAATCAACAACACTGCGACCTTGGTCGCAGTTGATGGCCGCAGTCTTAAAAAAATAATCTGCAATCTTGGTCGCAGTTGCTGGTCTTTAGTCTTAATCAACAACACTGCGACGAGGTGACACGTCACCGCAGCAGTTGCTTAGTCGCAGTTTTTGGTCGCAATGTCGACCCTGGTGGCGGTTGTTTCTGTTTGCACTGATAGTCTTATGCGACCTTGGTCGCAGTGTCGTCTCTGGTCCAACTTGTTTTGTTTGCAATGCATGACTACGACCAAAGGTCGTAGTTTATTAAAAAACAAATATGCTTTTTATCTATGTCCACGCATTTATCTCCAGGAATGTGAAAATGATACAAAACGATCTCTTATACAATAAGATTGAGTGTTACAATAAAGCAGTACAAAGAAAACTAAACATCAAAAAGAGCCATTGTTGACTAAGAGCAGTGGTGTTATTGAGGTCTTTTTATTTATGTCCAGGCATTTATCTCCAGGCATGTGAAAATGATACAAAACGCTCTCTTATACAATAAGATTGAGTGTTACAATATAGCAGTACAAAGAAGATTAAACATTAAAAGAGCCCTTGTTGAATAAGAGCAATGGTGTTATTGAGGTCCCCGTGTATTAAAAAACTGTGGACGTCGATGACCATGACTTCTTCCCTTGTGGACGAACATCGATCAAGTTCACCGGCCAAAAATATTCTCCCAGAGGCCCAGCGAACCTGAAAAAGGACAATCAAGCTCTGGGTCATCTTCGTGCATAGGGTCATCTTCATCCATGGAGGCAGGGCCCTGTTAGACACTCTGAAGAAGGCGGAAATTCTCAGAGCAATTGTACTCAAATGAAAACAGTCTAATTATGGGCTGTTAAAGGGAGAGTGTGAGCCCTATTTATAGCCAGCCCATAATAACCATAATTATTGGTTCATTAATCAGAACCGTCGGCCTTAATGGTCTCAATGAAGAGCCTACGCGTGGACAACAGCTTCGGGAAACAACGAATGGTGCGGGTTCGTCAACGTAGACTTGACGTTAAAAAGATCTCATAAAAATCTTTATGACAGGTCGCGTCTCACGGAGTGACTCCAAGTCGCATCAGACAACAGACAAATTTTCATTTTTCATTTAGATTCAAAAAAATGACTTAATCCAAAACAACACTTAATAAAACAACAACACGGCGACCTTGGTCGCAGTTGCTGGCGGCAGTCTTAAACCAAAACAGCAGTGTCGACCTTGGTCGCTATGCATGTTAATCTAAAGGAAAACACTTACTTAACGTACTGCGACTAAAGTCGCAGTCCATTTAATGCAACCTTAGATTGCAGTTACTGGCCATCTTTATCAATAACAACACTGCGACCTTGGTCGCATTTAACCATGTACACTGCGACCAAAGTCTTTGACTAAGGTCGCAGTTTAAATGTACAATGCGACCAGAGACTCTGACTACATTATATATAAAAAAAATAAACTATAAAGTAAAATTTTATCGCAGGCTGAAAACATTGATCTGAAAAGATTTTATATTTTCAAAAAAAATTTATCCCAGGCTGAAAAGGAGAAACTAGATCTTTCAAAAAAGAGGTAAAGAAATAAGGCGAAAAGTAATTTATATCCTATAAAGAGCGGCAAAATAAAAGGGAGGAAAAATAATAATAAACAATAAGGAAAAGTTATCATAAGGGGTATTTGGTAATTTAACTTCTCCCTAAAAGCGGGCCGCAAGTCAGTGAGGTGACAAATCGAGCCACGTCACCGCAGGCTGAGAGAGTACTCTCAGCCCGCGGGCTGATATACATTTCTCTCTCTCTCTCTCTCTCTCTCTCTCTCTCTCTATATATATATATATATATATATATATATATATATATATATATAGGGAGCTGATCCTCTAAGAACGGTTCTCACGGATTCCTGTGAGAACTTTCACGTGGGTCGTCGGATCTGATAGATCAAATCAAATAAAACCAGATCTCTATCAGATCCGACGACCCACGTGAAAGTTCTCACAGGAATGCGCGAGAACCGTTCTTAGGGGATCAACTCGCTATATATATATATATATATATATAAAACGGAGCAGTGCACCCCAAGAATGTGTAGTTTAAATCATAGAAACATTAGATACTGGACTCTTGACATCAATGGCTATAAGCCTATCCATAAATGTCACTCCGACGAACCATGCTGTAAGATATGTCCACAAGTTAAATGGTGACTTCCTACAGAGGCTTATTGCAGTGATTCTTATGCTTCAAAAGCTTTCTGAAACTGTTCCCCTCCGTTACTATTAGAAATAACAGTTTTCAAATATAAAAAAAACCAATAAAATGTAATATGCAGAAAATCCTCAGACTGAAGTGGCATGGGCCTTTTCTCTCAAAAATAAGTAAAGTGAACGTACACTTTTGGGAGCTGGGGGGCTGAGGTTCAAATATCAGACACAAACGATGTGAGGCTGGGCAGAATTTAGAAAAATGAGAATAAAAGGTTTGTTTCCTTCACAGAGCTTCCAACCTCTTCAAGTTTTTGCATTATCAGTTCTCCAGAAGAAGGTAAAAGGTCGTGTTTAAGAGATCTTGAAGGGGTAATCTGCAAGTAGCAAGGTAAAAGTGAAACAAAATACAATGAGTCAGACTAGGAAAGATATTAAGCACTATAGCTTGGTGAATGAATGAAACATAAATAAGTTATCTTGCAAAAGTTTAACAAAATCAAGGATATGTTTGGCAGCTTTCAATGATTGAAGCAGCTTTAAATTTTCAAATGACACGGGAACCACCATATGGAACAAATTTCTCATATATCAAAAGCTATGTAGTACAAACACTTCTATCATGAAGCCATGTCGTGCCCGAAACATGTCCGACACATGTGTCGTGTGTATTTTTAAGAATTTGTCATGTGTCCACGTGTCGTGTCTATTTCAACATTGCCGTGTTCGTGCAACATAGATCAAAAGAGGCATGCCGAGTTTCAGAGGTTATATGTGGAAAGGTAGATGTCAACCAATCAAAAGAGTAAATCGGGTGAAACAATTTACAACCTTACATGCTTTCCAGAACCCGAGACTAAAACTGCCACACCTACAGAAAAGATAATAAACATGGAGGAAAATTTCAGTTTGGGGACACTGGTCTCCGTAGCTTCAAGTGTAATCCAATTGATGTTCTATGAGAATCTGCCCATGTAATAAAAGGACTGCCTTTTAGGTTTCACTGCCAATCTTAATCTTGGCACTTAAATTTCAAACTGAACTTTATAATTGACTCAGTTATGCTTGATCCATAGCATTCTAAATACCAGCGAAAAAGGAACAATATTTACTGCAACAAAAAGAAAAAAGAAAAAAACACCATTGAGTTGCACGTCAAGTATGCAACAACAATTTGGCATATGCGCAGGGGTGGAGGAGCAGAACCCAAACTAAGTGAATCTTCATTTAAAGAGTGCTGATTCTCATTCTTGTTTGGAAGAAGCAGTGGAACAGCCTAGAGAAACAATTACCAGAATTGGCTATTGCTTTGGTGAAAGATTGGCCTAACGCAGAGAAGAAGGGGGCAAAAAGACACCTTCTGGAAGTCCCGAGGATAAGCAATTCCTTGGATCTGAACATCATCACTGGCAGGCTTCCTGACAGAAGCATTCTCAATCCTGACAGCATATATCCCAAAAAGAGATTGCAGATATCCAGGCCTTAAGGTAACAGGCACAAGGTGAGGAAGCTCAAGTTTAACATATTATATATCCTGGCATTAAGGTAAGAGCCATAGCATGTAGGGAGAAAGAGGAGATGAAAGCTTGATGAAGCTTGTGGAATCCAACTTGGATTCGGACTTCGTTTCTGAAAAGGAGTCGGATCCAATTGGAGTTTCTTAACAGGTGAATTGCTTCTCAGTTTAGGATTTAGATTCCTTTTAGGATCTGGATTCCTTTTCTGAGTTGGGATCAAATCCAATTGGGATTTTCTACATCTCTGGGACTCTATGGCTATAAATAAGGGCTGGAGCCCTCATGTATTGTATCCCTGAAAATCCCACTGAAAATCTCCATTGGAAATTTCTTGAAAAAGGAATAAGTTGTAATTGATTGTTGAATCAATAAAATCTCTCTCTCCCTTGCCCCGAGGACGTAGGCACGTTGCCGAACCTCAGTATTTAATACTGTGTTGATTGCTTTTCTTCATTATTTTCTGTTCTTGTCGTGTTTGGTACGTCTCCAGCTGCATCAGTCTCCGTCTGGTTGGTAGATTCCTCAGAGAGGTTGTTGTTTTGTGCACAACAATTGGTATCAGAGCATCCCAGCTTTATCGTGGGATCGTGTGTTGATTCAAGGGCATCAGTTGCTGTTTGACGGAGATCGTGTGTCGATCTCGGATCAGCGTTGGGACTGTTTGTGGGATCGTGTGTCGATCTCAAAACAGCGTGTAGATTGCTCGAGGAATCAATTCAAAGGAGTAGATAGTTTCAGAAACTCTTCGAGGGTTTCACGTGGAGGTAAAGATCTTGTCTTTATCTAGTTTGTTTTATCTAACTCCGTTTGTTTCCGCACTGTTTTGAGGAAATAGTTGAGAAGATGGCTGGAGAAGGTACATCCATGAATCCACATCCGCTGAGAATTGATGTGGTGAAGTTCAACGACACGAACAACTTCGATATGTGGAGGTGTGAGGTGATGGATGCGCTGACGGCATCAAACTTCGAAGACACTCTACGGTTGGAGAAGAAGCGCGCATCAACAACTGAAGAAGATTGGGGCAAGATGAACCGTACGGCGTATGACTTGATCAGGTCTTGTTTGACACAAGACATCAAGTATCATGTGTTGCATGAGACATCTACGAAGCAGCTATGGGAGATCCTGAAAAGAAGTATCTGATGAAAAGCATAGAATCGCGATTGCAGTTGAAGAGTAAGCTTTATAGTTTTCAGATGCAAAGATGATGCTCCATCAATGAACACTTAAATTGCTATACGAAGCTTCTTACAGATCTAGTTAATGTGGATATGGAGACCAATGAAGAGGATAAGACGGTAATTCTTTTGAACTCTCTTCCTAGGGAAGAGTATGAGACCTTTACTCTTACCTTGATCAATGGAAAAAATTCCTTAACTACAGTGAGGTGTCTGATGCTCTTGTGAGTTATGAAGCAAGGAGACAGGATAGATTGTCTTCTTCAGGAAGCACAACAGCAGAGACATTAGAGGTAAGAGGCAGAAGTTCCAATAGAAAGGGAAGAGATGATTAGGAAAGATCGAAGTCCAGATCAGGCTTCAAAGATTTGAAGAGGAATCAGTGCGCCTTGTGCAAGGAACTAGGGCACTAGAAAGTTGATTGCCCGAAGGCCAAAGGTAAGAAGGTGGATTCAAACACCGAGGCGAATCTCGCACAGGCGGATAGATCGGATGAAGACTCATTGGTACTCTCTCTCTCTGCTACTACTCTTACTGTTAATTACTCAGATAATGCTGAGTGGATCTTGGATACCGGAGCCACCTATCATGTGTGCCCGAACAGGGCCTGGTTTTCTAGTTTTGAGAAGCTAGATGAATGTTACACGGTCATGAGTGATGATCATCCGTGTAATATAGAAGGGATAGATACAGTCCGTATCAAGATGGAAGATGGGATAGTACGAGAATTGAAGGAGGTGAGGTATGTACCTCAACTCAAAAGGAATCTTATCTCTGTTGGCGCTTTGGAAGCATTGGGTCTTGTGATATCTGTACGAGATGGTGCTCTCAAGATGATCAAAAGCTCAATGGTGGTGATGAAGGGCGTCCGCCGGGACAATCTCTACTACTTGAAGGGTAGTACGATTACAGGTCAGGTGGAGACTTCTAATTCTTCAGATGATGATTGCACAAAGGTCTATCAGGTGAAGGTCGGACATGAAGGTGAAAAGTCTTTGCAAGCTCTTGCAAAGAAAGGACCATTGGAAGGTGCTGCTACCTGCAACTTGGAGGGTGAACACAGCGTTCTGGATAAGAAGAAGGTGAAATTCAGCACTGGTACTCACCGCTCAGAAGGTCTTCTTGATTGTGTTCACGTAAGCGTTTGGGGACCTGCTAAGACTGCATTGCTTGGAGGTCACAGATACTTTGTCTCTTTTATTGATAGTTTATCTAGGCATTGTTGGATATATCCCTTGAGACAAAGGTGTGAAGCCCTAGATATGTTGGTGAAGTGGGGAGGAAGAATGAAGAAGCAGATAGGTAGGAAGATCAAGGAGCTACAGATTGGTAATGTTGGAAAAGACATAAACCAATTCCTACGATTTGGCCAGAACACTGGTATTGGTACTCACTTCATAGAAGGTATACATGGATTGGCTAAGGAAGTAAACTGTTCCTTACTGGAGAAGGTTCAGTAGTTGTTGTCTAATGCAAGATTAGACAAATCGTTTTGAGCTGAGGTGATTGTGTATGCTAGCCATCTCATAAATGGATCGACTGCGATAGGAGGTAAAACTCCATTGAAAATTTGGTCTGGGAAAGCTACTCAAGATCATGGTTTGCTGCGGGAATTTGAAAGTCCAACCTACTTCAGTGCCAAAAATGGCAAGGTGAATCCGCGAGCAAAGAAGTTTGTGTTTTTGGGTGTCAAAAGGAATATGAAAGGCTACAGGTTATGGGACCCCGAAAACAAGAAGATCGTGTTGAGTAGGCATGTCACGTTTGATGAGACTTCAGTGTTGAAGTCTACCGTCTCTCAACGGGTGAAGAGGACGGAGACCAAGGAAGTATCGCAGCGGGTAGAGGTTGATACTACTCCACCATCTCCAGTTGGTTCGGTATCAGTGAAGACTTCACCAGATGTGACACCGGGTGAAGATCATGTAGCCATGATTGATGCTGAACAGGTTGAAGACATTGATGAGAATGTCGGATTATTTGCAGCCATTGGAACCAGATAAAACCATGCTCATGGGTAAAGAAGTATGAATCTCAAGCTTGTGGCCGCGACAAGCTCAAGTTGAAGGCCGTTGTTCTCCATGATGGCAGTGAGGAGGTTCATATGACTCAGCCAGATAGGTTCGCTGCTGAAGATTCAGGTACAAGTGCTTGAGCTTGATGAAGCTCATTTCGATGAACTACGGTTGGCTTGATCCTTTGGGCAAGGTACGTAGGCAGCCGTAAAGGCGCAATCACATTTGGTGATGCAACTCGTATGAAGCTGTTTGGGTTCTCGAGAAGCTAATTGGACTTCACGTAGAGGTGGAGAGTTGGACTTCACGTAAAGGTGAAGCATTGTGATCTCGATGAATAGTTGATCTTCTGGTGAGAAGATGGTTAAGTTTGCATGAGGGGAGTGTGCATCCAGTTGTTGAAGCCGATGATAGTGTTCGGTGTGCTCTACTCAGGCTTGGTTGGACCGTCAGCTGAAGACATGTAGACTGGATAGAGCCAGTCAGTTGGAGAGTCATGGTTAGCTCATAATAGGTTCTTCTTGAGGTCATGAAGTTGATTAGTGGGAGACACGTTCATTGATTGGCTCGTATGGTATTTCTCCTAAGGTGAAGTGTAGGGAAGACATGTGTGATGCATCCCAGTTGATAGCTGAGCTACAGGTTCCAAGTCGAGATCGTGTGTCGATTTCGCCGAGATCGTGTGTCGATTTCGTCCGGAGCGCTCAAGCCGAGATCGTGTGTCGATTTCACCGAGATCGTGTGTCAATTTAGCCAGGGGATAGACTGTAGTTCGTTGGAGATCGGCTCAAATTTGAGAAATCTTCACCGAGGTGGAGAATTGTAGGGAGAGAGAAGATGAAAGCTTGATGAAGCTTGTGAAATCCAACTTGGATTCGGACTTCGTTTCTGAAAATGAGTCGGATCTAATTGGAGTTTTCTAATAGGTGAATTGCTTCTCAGTTTAGGATTTAGATTCCTTTTAGGATTTAGATTCCTTTTCTGAGTTGGGATCAAATCCAATTAGGGTTTCCTAAATCCCTAGGACTCTGTGGCTATAAATAAGGGCTAGAGCCCTCATGTATTGTATCCCTGAAAATCCCACTGAAAAAAGGAATAAGTTGTAATTGATTGTTGAATCAATAAAATCTCTCTCTCCCTTGTCCCGAGGACGTAGGCACGTTGCCGAACCTCGTTAAATACTGTATTGATTGCTTTTCTCTATTGTTTTCTGTTCTTGTCGTGTTTGGTACGTCTCTGGCTGCATCAATCTCCACCTGGTTGGTGGATTCCTCAGAGAAGTAATTGTTCTCTGCGCGCAATAATTCTTAAAGGACTTGAGGCACCATCCCAAAAGACTAGCCTTTTAGGTGGAGTTGCCCAAATCCTTATATACTCAAGACCATCCCCACGTCTAGCCGATGTGGGACTATTTGTTCGACCCAAATCCCAACAATCCCCCTCGAACAAAGAGTCTCCCTGCAAGCTCAACTATCTTCACACCGGAAGATCAAATGCTCCATCAAGATCCAACTCTTCACTGCGTGGGAAGACGGCACGCCTTAATGTGAGGTACCAACTGCAGTTGGTCATTCCTCTATACGGTGTAACAGGCGAGCGCCCATTACAAGAAGCACCACTGTCAAATTTCTCGAGAGTCTAACAGCTTCACAGGGGCCTATTGCGTCTTTTTGCGCCAAAGGGGTGGTCAGGCCCATTGCGCCTTTGCGCCATTAGGGGATCTACATCGTCGAATATCACCCACACACACGACTAAGTTCGAGGCATGACTCTGATACCACTTGAAGGACTTGAGGCACCATCCCAAAAGACTAGCCTTTTAGGTGGAGTTGCCCAAATCCTTATATACCCAAGACCATCCCCACGTCTAGCCGATGTGGGACTATTTGTTCGACCCAAATCCCAACATAGCAGACATGATGCAGGAATGAGACATTAATTAGAAAGAAAAACAGCAAATTAATGCACAGTAAAGAGAAGAAAAAAAATGTTGATAACAAACACTATGGACTTTAGCTTAGACTGAGAAGCTTCCTGCTTTCATAACTACTGATGAAACCAAAACATCTTCAAATCTAGCGAGGTTTGTGCTTGCGATTATAAGCATGACTAGGAACCCGGTCCAGTGGTAATCAACCAATTCTAATATGTGAAGAAGGACAACTGTCTGCACATTTACCCACTTTAGATCTAAAGGACATCTCTGCCTTCCATATATACTTCAAATTCCCAAACAAAAACCAGAACTAAAAAATGTTGACAAACGAAAGATAAACCAGCACTGACACAAGAGATAGAAGGGTCATAGTGTCAACGTTCAACAATAGAAAAGACAGGGTCACCATAAAACTCTAATTGATGCCTTCATCTCCGATTTTATGAAAACAGTATTTGTAAGTCAGGAGAACCAAAAATCTAATCTGAATCAAGATTTAATTGTTAAAGCCTGACTTAAACAAAGAAAATTCAATTGGCTACCCAGCCTAATTAGGGGAAAGAGGGGGAAGATTTTTAGCAAAAAGTTTGTACGAATCAATTGGCTACCCAACCAAAGTTTGTACGAATCTTTTGGTTCATGTAGCCAACCCCAAATACTTGGGACAAATGGCTTAGTTGTTGTTGTTTTGTACGAATCAAGCAACAGTGACGGGCCCATATGATTGCGAAGATAGTTGGGCTGGAACAAATGCTCTTATTTAACAAAAGAGATACTGAAGGCTAAGGCCCCTATTTGCACACCACCCAGTATTACAACATAATGCCCGGATAAATCCTTCACATTATTAGCTGAGAATATACAATAAATACAATCAAACCACAAGCTTTGTTTGTTTTAGCAAATTGCATAAAGAAAGAAATTGTGGATACTACATAAAACTGCAACACTTTTCAACCGTCGAATCCCTTTTACCTTGTTCAATTACTGTATCTGCAACTGAAGGGAGTAAAACATGCTTCTCTTTCTTCAAAACCCCACAACAAGGAAAAGCAACTGGACTTGTGACCTGCACAAGATCAAAACAAGTATACAACCAGGTGAAGAATTAGGTATAAAAATCCCACTCAAACATAAAAGAAATTATAGGTCATTGAATATAATGAACAGTCGGTTCATGTTTGAATGTGTTCTTTGGCTATCATGAGTTATATATGTAGTCTAGATTAAAACTTCTCTTCTTCCCGTGTGTGGATTATTCCCAATAATAGGGATTAGTGATTGCATGAGTGTAAACTATAACGAATGTTACGAATACATGACTTGAACAAGAAGGTTTGCATGAAGTTAAATGTTAACAGCAGAACTCTCCATCGTGTTGAGCTAGGGAAAGTATACCCTAAGCAAAAAACTACTTCACAGGTCACGTGGAAAAAAATAATATAGCAGCGTACCTTGTAAACAATGGCATCAGGAGTCACATACAACTTCCTCGACTGGAAGTCCTACTGTAGTATGTACCTTCGTACAGGATAAAGCAAATGGATAAAATTTTGAAATAATCCTATTTTAAAAAATATTTATAAAATCAGACCTCTCCCCAAAATAATTCCAAAAACCGACCTCTGACACGCCACGTCGGCCAACAGTCGACTCGGGGCGCCAGCGTGGCATGTCGCGTTGCTGGAGGGTTTTCACAAAAGTCTGACCTTACCAAGGCCGAACTTTAAAATTCATGTTTCTTTTAAAGTCCAACCTTGCCAAGGCCAGACTTCCTTAAAAAAAAGATAGAAATGAGTATGCTCTCTTGGCAAAAATTTTAAAAAAAAAATCATGGAATAAAAGTCTGCACTTGGCAAGGCCGGACTTTTATTCCATGTTTTTTTTTTATTTTTGCCAAGAGATCATATTCATTTTACTTTTTTTTTAATTGGTCAAGGGGAAGGAAGTCCGGCCTTGCCAAGGCCGTACTTGAAAAATCTACGTTTTTCAAAGTCCGGCCTTAGTAAGGACGGACTTTTGTGAAAACTTTCCAACAACGCGATCCGCCCTGCTGGCACTCTGAATCGACCGTTGACCGACGTGGCGCCAACACGGCGCGTCAAAGGTCAGTTTTTGGAATTATTTTGGAGAGAGATCTGATTTTATAAATAGTTTTTAAAATAAGATTATTTCAAATTTTGTCCAAAGCAAATCAATAACCCAATCCCCCGTGCCAAAACCAGAAGCAAAGAATAAAGAACACATTGACCTGTTTGGTACTTAACATAGTTATCTTCTGACTCTTCGAAAGATGCAGTATAGAGAACTGTTTCACCATCGACTCCATTGAATTTCTTCGGTACAGTTCCTATCAACAAACCTCTCTCCAAAGGATCTACCTCAACAACCTCGTCTGCTGAACTCATCTGAACCCAATGAAGTCTCTGCAATAATAACTTCAAGTTATAATGTCATCACTGCTCAAATTTCTACTATTGTAATGCAACTTTTAGGGGGCTTACAATTGAATTGAATTTTGCATTATAGGCTCATATCTGTCTCACAGCGTCAAGACCTAAAACAATATTCAAGTTCTATAAATTAACCTAACTTGCTATAAAATTTTAAAAACTTTAAATGTTCTGTTTTAGAGAGAGTGTGTCTAATATTACTACTTAGTAGACTGCGGATTGGATTAATTCACAATTATAGCATCTGAAATAGATAGTGATTTGGATCATCCTTGATACAAACTATATCGTTGAGAAAAGGTTCTTTTACATGTGCATTGCACGTGCACAGAAATCTAATCTCATAAAAACTAAGAAATCAGTGAAATTACAGCGTTCAGTCTCAAATTACTTGCAACATTAAACTGTATTTGATGTAATATTCATCAGATTATTAGACGTTGATTCTAACAGAATAAAAAACTGAGCTTGTGTGTGTGAGGATTATAAGATCAAGTGTACTCTTACTCTGTCCTTAATCTAAAACCCTAATTTCGTCACTCTCGTGTTAGGTCATTAACAAATCAAGGGCAAGCAGTACAACTACGCGATGGATGCTAGATTGAGCAAGCGATGCCCGAAATCAATAAATTCGACAAAATAAAAGAATAATTAGTAGGAAATCGAAAGTGAGAGATCGAACGGGACCGAACCTTCGAAGAAATCGAGAGAGATTCAGAGAATGGGAGCTTGGTTTGTTTGTTTTGCCCTCTCCCTCTCCCTCTCCCTCTCTCTCTCTCGCCGCTCGCCCTGCGCGTTGATTGATCGTTGGTGATGCCGGTGGTTTCCAGTCGCTGGGTAGCAAGCTAATTGGGCGCCGTTCTTTATGGGCCTACTGTTGGGGCCGACTGAGTGGGCTGTATTGGGCTTAACTGGGCAACCAAAACAGTATCGGGCCTTGTGAACTCTCTCTCAAGAGTCAACAGTTTCTCCCCTTCTAATTAAGACAAAGTCCTACTCGTATATTAAAAGGATTTTCAGGTATACATATACGAAGCGAACAAATATACAGACATGCATTAAGATTCATCTCCAACTTCCATGAGCAACTGAAATCAATTAAGATAAGGTTTTAGGTTAATTAATATAATGATAAACAGATAAGTAGTTAGTTATGCTCACCGCACAAGTGCACGTGCTGCCATATCACGAATGAAAAAAGGAGGACTTTAAAAATTAAGAAAAAGGAAATACTTATAAACTTTATAAAATGCAATAATACTGTGTCAATATTCTCGCATATCATTGCCAGCACACATGCATGTGCTTCCAAATGCTTCGCATGATGGAACACGGAATGCAAGTTGGCCAGCTGCTTGAAAGCCACAACCAACCATAAAACTGGCAAAAGAAATAATTCGCAATGAACCCACCCTCCCATTATCTTCTTTTGTTCTACAGAATTTCTTTAAATTGTTAACTACGAGCTAGAATGTAATTAAATTGAAATAAATCATTGTATCTTGTATCTTTAAGTTGGTATGAGCTCAGCTCTTGATGAGATAAAAAAGTTTGATGTCGTGTATCATTATGTCACATCTCGTCCTAAAATTTTCCTACTGTTCTCTTGCAGCTGTAACACTTACATTTTTCTCCTACTTAAACGAGACTCATGTAGATGATAACATCTCTTTATTACAAGAGATCTCAAATGTAATCGTCTTTAAGAAAGAAAACAAAATGATAAGAACAATTGTCACGTGTTATTAAAAGATTACAAGTTCAAGACATTTTTTTTATTAATATAATGTAAAACTCGAATTCTTGATTTCTACATGATACATCTAGACAGAAGAGTGACAAATTGTATCTTGTTGGACTCTAGTAGTTATTTAGAACACGTGTAAATTTATTTCTATTTGCCGAGTTGCATATAAGATCAGACATTTCCTTGTGAAACCACGTTCAAGCAAACTTATTATTTAAAAAAACAAAAGAGAAGAGGAAAAGAAAAGGTTAAATTGAAATTCATGTCCGTCCACCCCTCTCCTCCGAAAACAAAAAAGGGCAAAATGTAATGAAGCACAGTAGAACTTAAGAGCGTGCATAAAAATACACATTAACAGGGCTTTATCTGCAAAATCATGCCGTTAAGTGTTAACTGAATAACGTACGGTCAAACGACGCCGGTCGCTCGACAATGACGGCAACGGAACATTCTAACGTGCGGCCCGCGGGTTCACATGGGACGCGCCACTCCGGAACTCCACCCAAAGGTAGAACCGTCATTTCGTCACTCCCCCTCCCTCTCGCCTTCGAATTCCATCTTCCACAATAGCCGGCCTGCCTCCCAACGAAGGAAGCGCCAAAATTTCCACCACCCCCTCTCCCCTTTAATTGTTAATTTCCAGCCCTTCTGCCCTCCTCATTTCGCATCCCCAGATCTCTCTCTATTTTTTTTTTTCTCGATTAGGGTTCTTGAGACTGCGAGATCGCGCTCAAATCGAAGGGTACCGTCTCCAATCTCGGCTTCGGTTAGGTTTTCTCGATGGCCTCGAGAGACGAGAAGGCGGAGGCTGGCGGCGGTGGGTTCTTCTCGACGATCATGAGCTGGGGAAGCGCGGTGCACAAGTCTGTCAACGGGTAATGAAACTCGATCTATGTCTTTTTTCTTTCCTCAGCAAGGAAAATATCTCGGCTTCGATTTTTGTTCTAGTTATCTTAGTTTTTGTAAATTTTGTAATTTCACCTTGTGAGCGCGAAATCGAGGAGGATCTGTGAAATTGACATCAACAGTTTACTAAATTTCTTTCCAGATAGAAAGAAAGGCATACTTTTTTTCATCATGAAGTTTAAACTCATGCAACCAAAGATGAGATTGATCGTATAATCTTCTTTAAATCAAACAGTACTTAATATTACTATGGTTCAAGAGGGAATGGCAGCGTGGGCTCGAAAATTACGGTGGAGAAATGTTGAAACAATACTAGGTAGGAAATGTTTTTATTATGGTTGTTTCATTCTGTCTCCTCTCATGAAAGGTCAAGCTGATACCACACATATTGCCATGCGAAGGGTTTTACTTGGGGAAATAGAGGAACATGTACCACGAGTGCAATATTTCAGAATGTGCCACATGAAATTCTATGATAGTAGGTATTCAGGAATCAGTACATGAAATTTTAAAATTTTGAATGAAATTATATTGAGAAGTAATCTGTATGGGGCTAGAGACACATCCATTTGCATCAAAAGTCTTAGGTACCACAACCACTCAAGATATCATCTCATTGCCTTACATGGAAATGGTAGACACAACACTATGGGGATGTTTGTTTGGACGTAAAAGCCGTAAAAGGCCGTAATTCGTAAATGACTACAACCCAATATAACTACAGCGTTTGTTTGGACTATAATTCGTAAAAGATTTACACGACTCAACTACGACTCACTTACAACCCAATTACAGCCTACTTACAATTAATTTTTGGTCATGCAAATTTGTATTATTTTTTTATGTTAATATTATTTTTTTTAATATTTAGCATTTTTAGTATTTATTTGCAATATTAAAAAATTTTAAATCACCAAATAGTTAATTTTGTAGTCAACTTTTTTACTTACGACTTACACATTACGACAACCGAACACCGTAAAACACAATACACTTTCCCACTTACAACTTTATATTACCAACCAACACCGTAAAACTTACACGCATGTAACTCATTTACAACTGTAAAAGAATTTACCAATTATGACTTACAAATTACGGCCAATTACGACAACCAAACAAACCCTATATGAAATAGGAACAAGCAAAAGAGCCAAGTGGAAGCATATCTTCATGAGTTCTATGGTGTACTTCCTATTCATTTGTTCAACTTTTTTCTTCATCTATAAGTTTGTTACTAATTCGTGTTTGGGGATATTTTGTTTCATTTTATTGACCCCATGCATATCTATTTAAGTTTTAGTGACTGTTTGATTTCCATTTCGGGCTTGTCTTCATATGGGATTGGTCTATAGTCATGGTTAGGAAAACGAATTTCAAACCACATCTTTTATGTAAATCACGAGTCGTGAAGCATGAAATAATTAAGGGCAAATTGAGGACATGATACTGACCCTTCTTAACTTCTTCGTTCACGGTCCACTTTGTTGGTTTATTGGGCACTGTTCTCTATATAAGATACAAAGAATTATGTGTCACGGATGCAGTCGGTCCTTATTTTTGCTTGTTTCTATTGCAATGATGATGCTCTAAAATGAAAATTTTGTGTTCTTTATTAAAGTTGAATCATCTTTACTTATTATTATTTTAGGTTATTGGGTTATGAAGGACTTGAAGTGATAAACCCAGATGGAGGCACAGAGGATGCGGAGGCCGAAGCAGCAAAAGGAAGATGGAATCAAGAGGTGCTGCTTTCAAACTCTCATATAATTTCATCCTAGCATACATTCATCCATCACTTTGAGCAAAGCTTATGTAAATTTTTCTGTTTTATTTATCACGCAGCATATTATTAGCGGTACTGTACTTCAAATCTCTTTTAAGCCTTTGAGAATGAGATAATGGCAGTCATGTTGTGACCAAATCCTGTGATGTTTGTTTGGGTATTATTAGGTTTGATGATGCTGACCTACTGTATTGCTTACTTCTGGTCTCTTGATAAAGCTTTGATTTATTCCTCCCTCTCTAGGGCTTTTTGTCTGTTCCTCTAAACGATAGTCAATTTAAAACATTATTCGAGTAAAAGTTGGAATTTTAATTGGAACTCTTTCATTAACCAATATGCAAAATGATGGGAAATGGAGGAAGGCGCGTCCAGAGTTGGTTAAGATGGGTCTGAAGTAGGCATATTTATAAATTCTTCTGAGGCACTGGGCAACATGCTGCTCTTACTGTAACCCCCCCCCCCCCCCCCCCCACATCTCTCCATACTTTCCACATTATCTCAACATGGCCTTTTTGCTTTTTTTTACTATTTATTATACACTGTTTAAACTCTATTTCAGGTGCCCTTGTGTTCCTCAATTCCACCGCTTTGCCTGCTGAAGGCAGCAACAACTTACTGTTCATCTGTTTCCATGCATGCTCCTCACACTTGTAGAATTATTTGGACCACATTTTCCACTCATTCATGTTACAAAACTTGACCTCTCCAAAACATTACTCCTTAGCACCATCCTGCAGCACCATCTAGTGCTCTTGGGGAATATGGCCTTTTGGGCTTCACTGGTTAATTAGTTGGATAGGGTGTATCAAGGCTGCTTGTAGCTAAATACATAGTACTTCGAGGAATATAGTTCTATATTAAGGATGCTAATGCATGCATTATATCATGTAACTTCACATTTCCACCCCCAAGAACTTGGAATGTACATAAATGACTAAAACTGGTAAGATTCGGTTTACATTTGATATATGTTATTGACAGTATTACTGATTGGACATAATGGATAGAATTGTGCTTTGTGGTGATCTGATCATAATTCATTTGGTTGCCTTCAGATTTTCCCTTTTTCTTTGGATTTTGATTTTATCATCATGAATAAAAGGATGTAATTTTTGAAAACTTCAGCCAAAAACTTCATTAGCAAAACAGACATACAGTTAATACCATGGTTTCAAATATTGGTTATATGTCGGCAATATTTTGTTGGATTTTCTGAAGTATCAGATACGATATTAACCATATAATATTGACAGATGTCGGCCTGTATGACTGATATTATGATATTGATACTAAAGACTATTGCCGATACCGGTACCGAGATTTTAAACCATTGTTAATACAAATGTAGACTAACCTCTCAAGAATGACCAAAACAACATCAAAATATTACCACCCCAACAACCCTCCCCCCTCCCAACCCAACCCAACCAAAAAATAAAAATTAGAAAAATGCAAAAAGATGAGAATTCTTCAAGGCTCCAGGAAACACCATGTGCTGTCCAGGAAATAGCATGAAATCAGAGTCTATGCTGCCACCTAAGCTTGGAAGGGGGAAAAAAGTTTATTAACAGCCTTTCAGATCTATTTACCAAGCAAAGCAAAATCATGATTTCTTATGCTATGATCACCTAAAGCCTGTTTTCAGAAAATTTTAGCCATATTCTTTCTTTGGTATCATGAATCTCAACAAGTGGTTTTAGTTATTTATGTACATCCTTTTGATCTGTTTCTTGATTGCTTTGGTTAATTCACATTTTTTTTTTTGTAAATCTATTTCTGTTTATACTTCAAAGTTCCCACTTTGCCATGTTCAAATGGATGAGAGTGACATGCTCAACTAATTATAGCATACTATTTCGATATCACTTATTAATGGAAATGAAATCAGTATTTTCCTTGTCTGGTATTTTGTTCACTGTTTGTATCTAGGTATGTGTTGTTCATACTGATTTGGTGTTTTCTCCTGTTTCTTTTTCTTTGTAGGATAGGGATAGCTATTGGAAGATGATGCAAAAATATATTGGATCGGATGTTACATCCATGGTGACACTTCCAGTCATAATTTTTGAGCCAATGACGATGCTTCAAAAATGGCAGAGGTATATTTTGATCTACATGAAAATGAAACTTTAGACGATAAGCACATCTTTGTTGTTATTGCAAATTTGCAATCTCACATGTACTTCACAAAACTCGATCATTGTCCAACAAACACTGCTTTATCTATTGTGTTCATGAAAATGATTAGCCTTCTTTTCAGAGTTTCACTCCGCACATGCAAGTCTGATTCTGTTTCTCATTTTCAAAATGTTCAGGCTTCTAATACTTTTTCTTCCCAAATATTCCCCACAGTTGATGGAATATTCTCACCTGCTTGATCTGGCCGATGAATGTGAAGACCCTTATATGCGATTGGTCTATACTTGTAAGTATATTGATTATGTGTGCGCGTGCGCGCGTGCATAGAGAGAGAGAGAGAGAGAGAGAGAGAGAGAGAGAGAGAGAGAGAGTCTTTTGTGTCATTCCGGAAGGATTCGAGCCCGAATCCTTCCCACTCAAATGCAACCCTCCGACATTCGAATACAAGATTCACTCCGTTGAAGTTGATCTATATTATTCCAAGTATCTATAAACTAAAAATCAAGTGTTGAGTACTTTTTGCCCATCCATCAAACGGTACAAAATGGACGTCTAAAAGTAGTGAGTTGGTCAGATCTATGTCTTTAAACATACAAATTCTCGATCCTGCAATTTGATCATGATTTAAACATTTAAAAACCCTACTTTTACACCGTTAAACTAACCAACTCACTATTTAGGCCGTCCGTTTTTTTCCTGCTTGATGCATAGGCAAAAATTATTCAAAACACTTGTTGGTTTATAAATACTTGGAATAATATGGATTAACTTCAACGGAGTGAATCTTGTATTCGAATGTCGGAGGGTTGCATTGAGTGGGAAGGATTCGGGCTCGAATCCTTCCGGAATGGCACAAGTCTCTCTCTCTCTCTCTCTCTCTCTCTCTCTCTCTCTCTCTCTCTCTCTCTATATATATATATATATATATATATATATATATATATATATATATATATATATATATATATTCCACTGTTAATTTGTGAATAGAGAACAACATGATCATTAGAATGGTCTGATTCTTGTTTGTAGCTTCCTGGGCGATATCTGTCTACTATGCCTATCAGCGAACATGGAAGCCTTTCAATTCCATCCTTGGAGAGACGTATGAAATGGTTAATCATAATGGAGTTACTTTTATTGCCGAACAGGTCAGTAGCTTGGAACTTTTCTGAACTACCTTCCCATTGTAACATTTCTAAAATATCATGTTTAGGCACCCTATGTTGTATTCTGCATTGAGGGTTAGCTAAACATTGCTGAGGGAGATATTAACACAGTAAGAGCACTTCTGAATTCTCTTGACGCTTCTTTCAATGGAATAACTAATCATGATTCTTCTCTTATCAGGTGAGCCACCATCCTCCAATAGGTGTAGCACATGCTGAGAATGAACATTTTAGCTATGACATTACTTCTAAAGTAAAGACCAAATTTTTAGGAAATTCTGTAGAAATATATCCTGTTGGAAGGTGAGATCATATCTTCTTCTTTGATAACTTATTATTATCTTCTAATTTAGCCTTTTTTATTGAAGCTAAACCTGGTCATTTCATATGTTCTCTCTTTTATGTAATGGGTAGATTCTTATAATTTTGTTGCAATAATTTAGTACTAGTGGTTGCTTATACAATCATTTTGATATTGCGCAGGACAAGGGTGACCCTTAAAAAGTCTGGCGTAGTCGTGGATTTGGTGCCCCCTCTCACAAAAGTTAATAACCTTATATTTGGGCGCACCTGGATTGATTCACCTGGGGAGATGGTCATGACAAACATAACAACTGATGATAAAGTTGTGCTATACTTCCAGCCATGCGGCTGGTTTGGGTATATGCCTTTCCCCTCCTTCAATTGCACATGACTTCTTTGATTAACATGCACCACGACCTGGCTGTACCTCTGTCAACTGGTTGTTTGCTGCATACGAGATAAACTATGTTTTCTCTTGTTTCAATGCATATAGACAGACATAGACAATAGCCATATTCTAGGGTAATTGAGCATACTTGGATTTTAAATCGAAATCCCATATACACTTATGTATAATAACACAGATTAGTGCCTAGTGAATTGTTTCTTTTGTATTCTTTGTATTATCCTTATTGGATGTCATGACTTACAAGAGGCTGCTAATGCTTGCAGGGCTGGTCGATATGAAGTGGACGGGTACGTATATAGTTCAGCAGAAGAACCGAAAATGTTGATGACCGGAAAATGGAATGAGTCAATAAGTTACCAACCTTGCGACCAGGAAGGAGAGCCTCTTCCCGGCACTGAACTCAAAGAGGTGATAATCTTTCATATTTGCATATCTGTCTTACACATCTCATGCACATATAAAGTTCTGTAATACAAGAAAGAGTTGTTGTCTCGTCAAGTGCTAGTATATGTAAATAATTTTGGCTCACCCCCTCGTAACCACCCCAACTCCCCGGGGGACTCTCTCTCTCTCTCTATCTATATATATAGGGAGGGAGGACTTCTGTCATTCTGGAAGGATTCAAGGTCGAATCCTTTCCACTCAGATACAACTCTACGACATCTGAATGCAAGATCCATTCCGTAAAGTTGATCTACATTATTTTAAGTAATTAAAAATAAAAAATCATGTATTTTAAATACTTTTTGTTCATCCATCAAGTAGGCACAAAATTGATGCCCGAAAGTAGTACATTGCTTAGATCTATGTTTTTAGACATACAAATTCTCGATCCAACCATTTTATCATGATCTAAACACTTAAAAACCCTCAAACACCAATTTTGTTGGATTTTCAAATATTCAACACCGTTCAACTAACCATTTTGCGCCTACTTGATGGATGGGAAAAGGTATTCAAAATACGTAATTTTTAATTTTTAGTTATTTGAAATAATGATCAACTTCAACGGAGTGGATCTTGTATTCGGATGTCGTAGGGTTGCATCTGAGTGTGAAGGATTCAGCCTTGAATTATTCTGAAATTACACAAGTGTGTGTGTATGGAAAAGGTTTTAATACGTATAGGATGCAACATAAGAGTTTAATACACCTATGAAAAAACACTTCTCCATATCCTTGATCCAAACCATTTATTATGATTTACTTGTTCTAAAACTCGTATGGATCAAATTTCATATGGATTGAAACTTTCTATCTCACAAATCAAGCAAATAAAAAACTTGACTTTTATGACTGCTATAGACCATTCATTTTTAGATCATGAGATGGAGAGTCTAGAAAGTTTCAATTAACATGAAATTTGATCTATATGAGTTTAAGAATACATAGATCATAATCAATGATTTGGATTATGAATATGGATGAGTTACAGTGTATTTTCATAGGTGTATGTAAACGCTTATGTTTCACCCTATATGTATTATAACCATTTCATATATATATATATATATATATATATATATATATATATATATATATATATATAGAGAGAGAGAGAGAGAGAGATAGACTTGTATCCTTTCAAAAGGATTTGATCCCGGATCCTTCCCACTCAAAATCAACCCTCCAACATTCGAATACAAGATCCACTCCGTTGAAGTTGATCTATACTATTCAAGTATCTATAAACCAAAAATCAAGTGTTTTAAATACTTTTTGCCCATCCATCAAGCGACGCAAAATGGACGGCCGAAAGTAGTGAGTTGGTTAGATCTATGTATTAGACATACAATTCTCGATCCGGCCATTTCATTACGATCTAAACATTAAAAAACCCTATAAATTAATTTTTGTTAGATTTCAAATGTTCTACACCGTTAAACTAACCAACTCACTATTTAGGCGTCCGTTTTTCCCCTACTTGATGGATGGGCAAAAAGTATTTAAAACACTTGATTTTTGTTTATAGATACTTGAAATAGTATAGATCAACTTCAACGGAGTGGATCTTGTATTCGAATGTTGGAGGGTTGAATTTGAGTGGGAAGGATCCGGGATCAAATCCTTTGAAAGGATACAAGTCTATCTATATATATATATAGAGAGAGAGAGAGAGAGAGTTGGACTACAAACTAAATGTTTATTTTGGGGCCAACTCTAAACAGTTCAAATCTTATACTCTGACATCCAAATGCAAGATCCACTCCGCTGAAGTTGATTTACATTATTTGAAGTCTTTAAAAATAAAAAATCATGTAATTTGAATACTTTTTGCTTGTTCATCAAGTGGCCGCAAAATGAACGGTCGAAAGTAGTGAGTTGTTTAGTTTAACAGTGTATAATATTTAAAATCTAACAAAAATTGGTTTGTAAGGGTTTCTAAGTGTTTAGATCATGAAATGGTCCGATCGAGAATTTGTTTGTCTAAAGACAGTAAATTTAAGCAAAAAGCTATTTTCAGCCGTCTATTTTGTGCCCACTTGATAGGTAAGCGAAAAGTATTTAAATAACATGGTTTTTGATTTTTTAGAGACTTCAAATAATATAGATTAAATTCAACGGGGTGGATCTTGCATCTGGATACCGGAGCATGAGATTTGAAACGTTTAGAGTTGGACCAAAAAATAAACGCTTATTTTTGTAGTCCAACTCAATATATATATATATATATCAGAAATATGTATATCAGCCGACAGCTGAGAGTCTCTCTCAGCCTGCGGTGACGTGGCACAATATTTGCCACACCAATAAGTTGCGGCCCGCTTATTGGTATAAGTTAAATTACTAAATGCCCATCGGTAAAAAGTACTTGTCCCGCAATTATTTATTATTATTTTTCTCTATTTCTTTTACCGCTCGTTGTTAGATTTAGGGTTTCCTTTTCCTGCTATAAAGTTTTTTTTCTTCTGAAAATAGCTATTTCCGGATCAGGTTTTTCTCCTTTTTTTATTTTAATGTCGACGTCAGAGCAGTCCACTTCCCTTGCCAATTTTGGTCGCTGTCGTAAGCGATCTCTATCTCCTGATCTAAATATGAATCATATATCATCTGGTTCAACTTTCTCTCAGAATATTGAAAGTATTGAAGGGTTGAAATCTTTGCATGCTGATCAAGTGATTTTTATTTATCAATTTTTTTCGCAGTTTCTTAAATGTAGAAGATTTTGTGTAGCGTACCTATTTAATAGTTTTGTTAAATTTTTTCATAAACAATTTTAAAGTTTTGTTAAATTCAATCTCAGTCGCACCTATTTAAGATAATACACTAAAATTAATGAACTGCGACCACTAATTTAATAACACTAAATTTTAAGAACTGCGAGCACGGTCGTAGTTTGTATAAAAAACATTTTTCTAGTTGTCAAAGCTAGCTTTATAACTGCGACCTTAGTCGCAGTTCTATTTTTTATAGTTCTGACACGTGTCCATGTCAATTATTTCTATCTTATACACTAAATTTTAAGAACTGCGATTTAAGGTCGCAGTATATACTAATGAGAGAGTTTCACAATTATTATTCACGTTTTTAAAAAAACCTGGCCATACGGAAAACTGCGACTCTGGTCGCAGTCTTTTATTCAGAAGTTACAGATTTCTTTACATCTGTGACCTTGGCCGCAGTTTTAGTTATTAGAGTTTAGTCGTGTGATTTTCAATTATTTGTTTTTATTTAGCTCAGCAATTTGTTTTGTAGGATCTGAATTCACATGGAGAAATGTCTGAAAGCTCAAATCTATTTTTAGGGAAGCAGTTTTTCACGGATGATGAAGCATACAATTTCTACAATTTTTATGCAAGGAACAGAGGTTTTAGCGTGAGAGAAATGTCCTCCTTGGTCACATCTAATTCAGTCCTCCTTTTCTTGACCAGAAAATCATCTAAAGATTCTTCAATGGATACTTTTATGATCTTCTTTATATTAGGAAAATAATGTTTTATAACCCCTTGTCCTTCATTGTACATGTCTTATTCATAATAAAGTCCGACCCATTGATAGGTAAACCAAAAGTAAGGGCAACATCCTCCACTGTTAACTCAATTTGTTTGCCCCCATTATAAAGGTACTTGTATCCTTATCATACTGGTCTACAATTTTCAGCACACTAATGTTTGATTTTAGACCTTTTTCAGTACCAAACTCTTCATTGTAGAAGGTCATGAAGATTGGGCCAAACGGGGTCTCCTTCATCGCATCTACAAAATTAATCTGAATGTGTTTTTTGAATTTTCTAATGAACTCGCACATAGGCTTTAGGCTCGATCTCATAGGACGAGCCTTCAGTTCTTGTTTACCTATAGATGTAGAAACATTAAAAACATTAGTATAAAATCAGGTCGCAGTACCTTTATATAAAATTTGAAAAGAAAAAAGACTGCGACTTTGGTCGCAACAGTCCTTAATAAAGTATAAACTACTACGACCAAGGTCGCACTCATATATTACACTGCGACCGTGGTCGCAATTTTCTAATTAAACCAAATACTTAACCAGTGAGATCCTTTGTTTCCTCATTCAGCGCCCAGGGTCGCAGTTTGATATATCAGTGTCCAATTAATCTAATTTAGTAGAATATGATACACTGCGACCAAGATCGCACTACAAGTTTGTAATTAACTTAAATAATTTGCCATGACGGTGCCTTTGTATCATCATACTGCGACCAAGGTCGCAATATTCAATCAGGCTAACTTAGTCAACAGACTGCGATCATACCCCCAAAAGGAGAAAACGAACGGCAACACTGCGACATCAGTCGCAGAGTTTAAGTAAAAAAACTTTAAAAAAAACGGATGTGAATAATTTTTAAAACAAATAATTTTTAAAAGTCTGCGACCAAGGTCGCATAAACGTAAGACGCTAATGATTCTGACTGCGACCCAAGTCGACATAAAAGGGAGTGAAATAAAAGATTTTGACCTAGGTCGCTGTGTTAAAAATTTAAAACTTTAAAAAATAAAACTCTAAAATAAAACTCTTTTTATCTTAAACTTTAAACTTGATTTAAAGTTTCAGTGTAAAAAAAACAGTTTTAAACCGCATAAATATACTTATTTTTTATGATTACCTCTTTAAATCATAAAAAGCGAATCTTTCTCTCTTACTTGCGATCATGGTCGCAAGTTTTAAAAAAAATATTTAATTACTTTTTTTAAAAACAAGAATCTTGAAAATTTTTAAAAAAACAAAAAAAATTTTGTAAAAAAAGTTCATCAGACACTTTTAATTTAAGTTAAGTTAAATAGGAATATTTCTGAAAAAAAGTAAAAAGGGAATCAAAACTGAAAAAAAGATAACTATTAAATTTTACAAACCCTAAAAAAATTCTGGGTTTCCCCATTACCTTTTTCCGCGGATGATTTCTTTGACGCCATCTTTAGCAGAGATTTTTTTTAAAAAAAACTTATTTCCACACGAAAATGATCGGAAATTTTGGGAAAGAATTGATTAACTGTTAATTTCAGATCTGTAAATTTTTTTGAATGGAAAGGTTTTACATACAGTAAGATGTTGTGAGGGAGGGTTTTTTCGTCAAAGCGATTATTGTAGTGACTGATACTAACTCGGGCGGGAATTTTTTGGTTTTTGTCCGCCAAAATTAATGTTAAATTCGTGGCATTATGTTGCCACGTCCCGCCGGCTGAGAAACTCTCTCAGCTTTCAGCTGAAGTACAGTAACCCCTATATATATATATTATATATATATATATATATATATATATATATATATATATATATATAGATGAGAGAGAGAGAGAGAGACTTGTGTCCTTCCAAAAGGATTCGAGCTCGGATCCTTCCCACTCAAATTCAACCCTCCGACATTCGAATACATGATCCACTCCGTTGAAGTTGATCTATATTATTTCAAGTATTTATAAACCAAAAATCAAGTGTTTATAATACTTTTTGCCCATCTATCAAGCAACGCAAAATGGACGGGCGAAAGTAGTGAGTTGGTTAGATCTATGTCTTTAGACATACAAATTCTTAATCCGACCATTTCATTATGATCTAAACATTTAAAACCCCCTACAAACTAATTTTTGTTAGGTTTCAAATGATCTACACCGTTAAACTAACCAACTCACTATTTAGGCCGTCCATTTTTTTCCTACTTGATGGATGGGCAAAAAGTATTCAAAACACTTTTGATTTATAGATACTTGAAACAATATAGGTCAACTTTAACGGAGTGGATCTTGTATTCGAATGTCGGAGGGTTGAATTTGAGTGGGAAGGATCCGGGCTCGAATCCTTTTGGAAGGACACAAGTCTATCTATCTCTCTCTCTCTCTCTCTCTCTCTATATATATATATATATTTATATATATATATATATATATATATTAGTTCTGGAAGGATTCGAGCCCGAATCCTTCACAATCAAATACCAACACCCGACATTCAAATACAAGATCCACTCCTATGAAGTTGATTATATTATTTAAAGTAACTAAGAATAAAAAAAATCAAGTGTTTTGAATGCTTTTTGCCAATCCGTCAAGCTATGCAAAAAGGACGACTAGAAATAGTGAGTCGGTTAGATATGTCTTTAGACATACAAATTCTCGATCCGGTCATTTGATCATGTCTAAACATTTAAAAACTCATACAAATCATTTTTTGTTAGGTTTCAAATGTTCTACAACATTAAACTAACCAGCTCAGTATTTAGGACGTCCGTTTTTCTCTTACTTGATGCATGGGCAAAAAGTTTTTAAAATATTTGATTTTTGATTTATAGATAATTGAAATAATATAAATCAACTTCAATGGAATGGATCTTGTATACGGATGATGTATGGTTGTATTTGAGTGGGAAGGATTCAGGATCGATTCCTTCCGGAACTACACAAGTCTCTCTCTCGCTCAATATATATGTGTGTGTGCGCGCGCGCGCGCGCGGTGGGTGCATGCATGTCCGTGCATGTGAACTATCATGTACTCATGCTTATGCAGATTATTTAGAACAAGGTGACTTCTTGCAATGTTGAGATGTCAATCAACAATACACGAAACCATCATTATCACAATCATTCAAGCTCTTTCCATCAAAATGATGTTGGCCAGCAAACTTGGCTATTATTTTTCACTAGCTGTCAACTTATTGTCAACCCTCTAGGTGGAGGTCTCAAACACCTGGATTAATATCGTGAAGGGAAGTTGGCAAGCTGTGTTGCATGGACACGACAAGTCTAACATGGACACGACACACCAACATGTGGTAAACTTTTAAAAATACACATGACATGCGTGTCTGAACAAACACACGTTCACATACATATCGAACACGGCACAACTTCATGTTTGGAGTGTCCGTGCTACA
This sequence comes from Agave tequilana, assembly GCA_038442645.1. Lineage (NCBI taxonomy): Eukaryota > Viridiplantae > Streptophyta > Magnoliopsida > Asparagales > Asparagaceae > Agave > Agave tequilana. Next base: position 126,964 of record JAVJIF010007603.1, read on the forward strand.
TAGTTGGCAAGTAATTTGGCCTACCTTTTTTATCATGTAAGTTTAACTCATGCAACTACGCAGCAGCCCAGTAAATTTACTTAGGCCAGGAAAGAATATTGAGAAGAGGAAAGATGATCTTTAATGCCGGGAAACTGTGTCCATTTACAATGTAGCATAAGCCAACGGGCCAAGTGAGTCACATCTCAAATAAAGACAAAATACAACATCGAATTCTTCAGTTGTGTATTGAAGTGTGATGATTACATCTTACAATTTCATGGTATGTCAAACCCAAGCTGCTGTAATGCTTGACTGCCTGAAACTTTTCTGCAGCAAGATGCAGTAGGAGACCGTTGTAACACTAAAGTTCTTGCACTTAAGGAACATGCAGCTTGACATTTGATGAGCTAGTTCTAGTGTAGAAATAGGTTGGTTCTCAGCTGAGATTGAATTTAGAGCATTGTGTGTGTGTGTGTGGTGTGTGTGTGTTTTTTTTTTTTTTTTTTTTTTTTTTTTGGGGGGGGGGATGCATTCACGTACACATACGTTAACATGTAAGTTTGATTCCAATAGACGACAAAACAATGTTTACTTGGTTATATCTTCTCCCCAGTTAGAGAAACACGGAATGAGCCGTGAGTTGTAGCCATTCCTATTGATATCACGTCATGTAGTAAATACAATGTGCCATTGGCATTTTATATATTTTTGATAATTCTTCAGTCACTAAAAGGTTATTGTTCAGAGTCTTTTGGTTCACTTAAATTTTGAATCTCTGACATCCTGAACTCCTGCTTATATAGAAATCCCAATTAAAACTAGCCAACCAATACAATGCGCCATTGGCATTTTATTTATTTTCTTCCAGTGATAATTCTTCAGTCAATAAAAGGTTTATTGTTCAGAGTCTTTTGGTTCACCCACATTTGAATTTCTGACATCCTAAATTCCTACTTATATAGAAATCCCAATTGAAACCAGCCAACCAATACAATCTAAAACTACTCCATAAAATTAAAACAGATTTAGATCTCTCCTTATCCCCTAAAAGGATCCAAATTAAATCTTCTAAAACTAATCTAAATCTCCTAGCTGTTGGGTTACTAAGCCTAAAATCCCACCATTGATCAGCCCTAAGATATGGATGTCTGTATATTCTAGTTTTGGCTGGCTGCTTGCTTCTTTTTGTTTTGGAATAAGTTTCAGCCTCCTGCCTTTCAAACTTCTCTCTTATTAGAGGACATGTCAGTGAAGTTTGCTTTTTCAGGTTTTTCATACAATTTTAGACTTTTCTAGGTAGTGAGGCTTCCAATGGACTGTCGAGGATTTCTATAGAATTGGTACTTCCAAAACTAGCCTGCTGAGTTACTTGTACAAATACTAGATAGATGATATTAATGCTGCCATTAAGAGAGAACATGATTTCTCCCCTTGTATTGGTGTTCAGTATTAGCAGATTGCATTTTTCTTATATTTATTGGGAGTTTGATTTTGCTTCTCAAATTGTTTTAGGTCTGGAGAGTTGCTGCTGCCCCGGAGAATGACAAATATCAATACACCTATTTCGCACACAAAATTAACAGCTTTGATACGGCTCCCAAGAAGCTACTATCATCAGATGCCCGATTGCGGCCTGATAGATATGCTCTTGAGAAAGGTGACATGGCGAAATCTGGTGCTGAAAAGAGCAGGTTAGTTTACATGGGTCTGCATTTTGTTGTTTGTGTTGGCCTACAATAATCTTACTAGAGATTGGAGATGATTAAGACCCGAGTTTACTTATTTGTGGTTGATACCATATAAAACATAATGCACCTCCATGGGCAACTCGCAAACTTGAAGGTTGAACACTTTCAGATGGTTGAAAGCTAATGGGTGTTATATTGTATTAAATCTTCCAGTTTTGTAATTCTCCGACCTTTCTGTGGTTTGTTATCAGGTTGGAGGAGTTGCAGAGAGCGGAGAAAAGAACCAGAGAGGCCAAGGTCAGAAATTCACCCCAAGATGGTTCAACATGACCGAGGAAATTGTTCCCACACCTTGGGACAATCTTGAGGTCTATGAGTACAATGGCAAATACACCAAGCACAGGGCTACTCTCGAAAGCTCAGATTCCAACATGGAGGTTGACAATACATCCATCGAGTTCAACCCGTGGCAGCACGGTAATGTCTCAAGCTGAATGAGATATTTGGTTTGTAGGCCATCTTCCCTTTCCTCCCCCTTCATTTGGTGGCTTATTTTTGTATCACTGGTGTGGTCAGCAGATTTCTTTGTATTATCCTTTTTTTGCGGGTTTGTGTAAAATTTAATCAGTTTTATATGTATTAAATCTATTAAACTTTCTTAGCGTTGCAAGATTTGCTTTGCTTGCATCATTTGTTGCAATTCCTTGCAAATTGGAATTGTGGTTTCAAACTCTATATAGCAAATGAAGTTTTGATCATGTCTATAAAGAATGTTTTCTGGGTCATGGCCAGGCCAATAGATGGCCTGTGGGGTTTGACCAAGAGGCAGAATTTCTAAGGGACTCTGTGCCCAGCCTTGTTGAGGTTGAGAGAGAGAGAGAGATAGACATGCTGTTAACCGGCAGACAGCAGCTCCTTTTTCTTTCATGATGGATGGATGTAATAGATGGGTTGTTTTTTTGGTCCACCAACCAATCTTTTTGAATGCAGGTCTGATTAGCTCTGATATCTCCTTGTCTCTTGGGATCTCTCTCTCTCTCTCTCTCTCTCTCTCTCTCTCTCATACTGGAATGGTGGCAAAGAAGTACAGTGGGATGTCCAGGGTTGCCCCCTCATTTGCTTTATCCCTCATTTAGACAAACGCTACTAGTAAGCAGACATTTAGGAATTCAAAAACTCCCATCTTATCATTGAGTCCTACCTCAGTAACTTCTTGTTGTTTGTCCGTAAAATCAATGGTTAGGTTAGTAAACTTTCAAGAATTCCGATAGTCGGTACGGTGCTTGTTCGCAAGCAACCTTGCGAGAACTCGGAGTGTTTTATCGCAAAGCTTTTCACACCCTACGCTAATGGTATCTGGCTTAGCTAGTGACGATTTGGCACGATGCTAGCCTACAAAGTCAAGGAGAAGTATCAGCTTCCACTCCTCTAGCGCCTGGTCCTGTCCTAGGAGTCTTTGTGGTATAACAATTTAACTAAAGACAAATTTTTGAATTAATTTAATTTTAAAAATAATTAGAAAAATAAACCCCTCATCAAAATAATTGTAAAATCGACCCTCCTCTTCCACGTTAGTGCCACATCGGCCAACGGTCGACTGTGGACGCCAGCGTGGCAGGGGAAGATGGCTCACAGGAGTCCGGCCTTGGAAGGCCAGACTTCAGATTTTGGTATTTAAAAAGTCCGGTCGTGACAAGGTCAGACTTTTTTTAATGCATTAACAAAAGTCCGGCCTTACCAAGACCGGAATTCCATCACTTAACCAAAAATATCAAATTTGGCATGTGATCAAGATTCTGTTGAGAATGCGTTTACCAAATTTTTGACTGCCGGACTTTTAACAACACAAACTGAAAGTCTGGCCTTGACAAGGCCAGACTAGTTTTTCATTAGAAAAAAAAGTCTGGCTTTGTCAATATCGGACTCTTTTAGTCCGGACTCTTTTTTTCCTCAGATAAATAGTTGGCATAGGTAAGACCGAATTTCTGTGAAACAACAGCACGTCGTCACGTTGGCTTCACAATGGACCGTTGGCCGACGTGGCGCCAACTTGACAGAGGCAGGTATGTTTTTATAATTATTTTTAATGAGAGTTTATTTTATAATTATTTTTAAAATAAAAATTAATTCAAAATTTTGCCCTTCAACTGAATTACCAACCTTTATTGTAAGACTTTTGATAGACCCATACACATACCATGTTGAAAATCCAACCACAATCCCCACAGTCACAATCAAAGTCGTTGGCTGCCTGTTGCCTCTAATACTCAAAAATTAACTATCCCAACAAACTAACTCTTGACCACCTAACTTTTGTTGCTTCATTCCAAATGAAGTAATGAAAGCTCTCAAGAGTTGGTGGCTGAGGAGAGGAGCCACAACTATGCAAATTGCGTGGGTCTGTGATCTCAGCTAATTAGGATTGCAGGCAACTAACCAAGCTGTTACCTGCAATTTCCAAGCCTTAAGCATAATTGATTATAATAAATTATGGTTGTAAACTTGTTGACATTAGATTGGAAAGATCACCATGCTCATGTTAAGTTTTATTATAAAATTATAATTAATCTGTAGCCAGTGCTGTCTACAGCTATCACTATGAGAATAATACTAATATTAGCTTGTGAAACAAGGTTCCTTAACTTAGGTTTGGAACTAAGTTTGTCACGTCTACGAGAGTAATGCAAGTGACATGACACAGATGCCAGCAAAATACCAATATTATTCTCATGAAGTCCATCAACTTTATAGTACACAGAATAATGAAAAGAAGAAGAATAAAAATGTAATAAAAGATGAAAGTAAAAGGGAAAAAAAGGCTGTGGCACGTGCGAAGATTAGAAGGGGTTGAGGGGAGAGCACTGGCAGCAAGGCCGGGCGGCTCCGTCGCGCGTGCCGAGTGTCAAGCGAGACGACACATCTAACTCCGTCTCCATCGCCTCTTGGCCCTTGCATTGTATCGTAGCTCCCTTCACGATAACTCGCTCGCTGGCCACACGCGCCTCTCTCGAGTCTTATCTCCGCGAGGCTAACGCCGTCAGATTCTGCGGCCGCATGTTACGGTTTGTCACCGAGAATGACCCACTGACGCCGTCAACTCTGATTACCAGAAAGGGACACCTCATTCCATGCTGCTGCCATCACGTAGATAACACTGCCCAAAAAGCAGCCAATCGGATCGCGGGCCTTTCCACCTTGGCACCCACACTTTTCACACGTGGCAGATTCTGCAACCTTTTCGGAGGTAGAAATAAAAAAGAAAAGAAATGCCAAACTTCACTGAAACCCTTCAACTTTAGGGGGGGATGGCACTCTCCCAGAGGACAATGTAAGCAAGATAAGCAAGATTCTAATATTGCAAAGAGGTTTTATCTTTAACAATTTTATACGTGGCACACTGGCACTAGACAAGGAAACAGATGTCTGTAAAAATTTGCAGTTTTTATAATGTTTCACTAGGCTCTTCCTCATAAAACATGTTGTGCTGTATATTTTCTTCAAGATCCGAAGAAAAGATACAAAATCGAAACAATATAATAAAATATGTAGTCACTACAGCCGAGCTAAAATGTTTCATGCGTCCACTCACACAAGTCACCACCTTAGTTACATAAATAATCATGTAATTTGGGTGTTTAAAAGCGTGTAAAACTGAAAACATTCTGAAAAAAAAATGCGCAATGTTACGTCCCATAGTTAAATCTTATAGAAAGCAAGGGCGTTTTTACAATATACACACACTATCCAACTATCCATACTCAGAAAAATACAAGCCGCACTCCAGTGGTCCCCACCCAAATATATTAGTTTATATTAAATTAAAGGCTTATTTTCTTAATAACCTCTCAACTTATACGGTTTTCTCAGAACACTCCCTCGACTTATGAAATTTCATTATACCCCTTGCACTATTCTTAAAATTCCCACAAAATCCCTTCCGTTAAGCAACTGTTATAATGTTAGTCATGTGGCTTGCACGTGATATTTTTATGACCAAAATACCCTTGACTGAACACGGGTATAGCTCGTGATTTTATGTTTTTTAAGTTAAAAATCTTCAATTCTTCTTTCTTTTTGTTCTTCTTCTTCATCTAGGGTTAGGATCAACCACATTCTCCTTTCTTCTTTCCTCCTCTCGGTCTCGCGTCTCCTGTTGCTATGTATTTCTCAAGGACAAGCATTGGTATAAAGTGTTATTGCGGTTCTTGTGCTTCGATTGGCCGGTCGATAACATCTTCAAATCCTGATAGGTGATTCTTTGATTGTCGCAATTGGAAAACTAATGATTGTGGGTATTTCAACTGAATGGGGCCAAGAGGAGATGAAGTCACAAGCTCACAATTTACGGAGTGGAGACATAGGGCCTGTTTGGTTAAGGGTGGAAGTGAGGAAGTGAAGAAGTGAGGAAGTAGCAATAGTTCCCTTTGCAACTTGAGAATTGGTTAGTAAGTTTTCCGGTATTTGGATGTTGTTAGGAAGTGTGGTTTGAAAAATGTTATGTCTTTTTCGGTGTTTGGATGATAATGTGAAAGTGGTAGTGGAAAAGTTGATCGCAAAGTTGACCGTAAAATAATATTAAAATAAAAATTAATTAAGAAAAATAAAATATGAACTGTAATTAGGATGCAAGTGAGATTTGCATGATCAAAAAATTAACTGTTTTGTGCTACAACTTATTACAAATGAGATTTACATGACAACAAATTAACTGTAGCACTCTAAAAGTGAGGAAATGGTTGTGTAAAAGAGAAAAGAGAAAAGGAAAAGGGGTTCTTATTTTTCTTTTCCGGTGTTTGGATAGATAGGGAACTGAGCAATTATACTTTCCTATTTCCTTACTTCCGCTCACTTCCTTGCAACCAAACACCCCCAAAGGGAAGAAGTAAGTGGAGAGCTGACAATGAATATACAAGACTCCCCAATTGATGTACCGCAAAATAATATCATGGAGATAAACACAGATATTTTGCATCTGAAGTAAAAAATAAAGAGTTTTATTATGGAAATGAGGAGAACTACAATGTGTCTCGCTATTATTTGTGTAATCACGAAGGTTTTTGTGAGTTTTTTCTTAGTAGGCTCTGAATTTTGTTGAAATAATGACCAAAAAATCGTGATATTGTAATAATAAAAATGTTCTTAATTAAAAATCTTTGCCTTCTAATGTGTTTCAATTTTTATGAGTTGATGTTTCAATTTTCACTGTGAGATTTTGATTTTTTCCGTAAGTGTATATTCTCACACATTTTGCATAAGCAAAATGATTTCAAACCATTATAATCGAGAGTTTCAATACATAAAAAACTCATTTGAATTTTCAAAATAGTCTTAAAAAAAACCTCAATTTTCATAACGTTATCAGAATACCCTCTTATACTCATTTTGCATGAGCTTGTTGTGTGAAGCTCTGTCACAGTTATGTTCTCTCTGAAGACTCTTCAAAATATATTTAGTTTTATCTCTATTCCATGATGCAAGGCATTGCAAGGACAACCATCCAGTTTACAAACTTTTAGTATTTTGTCACTTTCATTTTTAGAAAATTTGAGGTCATATCCATTCTCATATCCATAATGTCTAATGAACGCTTTAATTGTATTGGGTCCTCAAATTTCATCTCAGCTTCGGGCTTAGGGTGTTTGAGATGTAAAAATTCATTGAATGTGAGATGTTTTGGAAAAGCAGTGACCTCTTGCTCATCTTCAAAATTGACAAGAGTGTGGAGTGATTGACTAATGGAGTAGATTGTCTCAATAACACTTTCTACATTACATTCATCCCCATCAGTCACATACTCCTTATTTCTGGGTCTCCAAGTAGGATTATTTTTAGAATTAATCATATGCTCCCTTCCATCATGTTCTTCTTCACTAGTTGTTCCTTGTCCATTTGTAGTAGCTATTATTGCCCCTTGATCCTTTACATTAGCTGCTGCTGCCCCTTGATCCTCTACATTATCTGTTGTTCTCCTCGATCCCCTGCATTACCTGTTGTTCTCCTTCAACCTCTACACTAGTTGTTGTTACCCATTAAACCCTGCACCTGCTGCGGCCTCTTGAGTATCACAAAGCACACTTTGATGTAGTAGTCTCATATGCATCACTCCCATTCACAGTTAACACCACTTCATATTCATTATCATCAGAATCATTGTCAAAATCATCAGGCATGTAGTCACTATTATTGTCATTATTTCTAAAAATAATTTTCTTCCCTCTCTTATCAAATATAACATCTTCAGTGTCAAGCAAATCATCAAACTGATCATTATAATCTGAATCTATTTCCTCACTAGATTCATCTGTGTCAACTTCTTTTGAAGGCTGTTGAAACTTCTTTGTTTGCTTCGTTGGCCCATTGTCATCTTCTACTATCTCACCTTCCATCACCACTTCATCTTCTGCCACATGCTCCACATTATGTTTTATCTGCAACATTTGATGCTCACTAATAGTTGGATGCTCACAGCTCTTGAAAGAGGGAAAGCTCTTTCTGCCTCTTAGAATGTCAGCTTTGCAATAGTCTGGTACAAGTGCCCTGATCCCTGTCCCAACTTGCAAGTATTCAATGTGCTATACAACATTTTGATTTTCCTCAAGATACTTCATGCCCCTCAAGTGCAGCAATATCACAGTTTATGACTACCAAATCACTGTCCAAATCTCTTTCTGGCAGCTTATAATAGATTATAAAGTCTTCTACAACAATTGCTTAAGATGATATCATATTTCAAACCAAGACCACTAATTTGTGTCAAAATCTTTTATTATATTGACTTTACCATCCATATACTTTTACTTCCTCTTTACTATCTTAAAATACCCCACAGTGTATTTCAATAAATATCTTGAAACATGTCACATAACAAGCATATATATAAAACGACTCTTAATTAAGAGCAAAAAATAGACATACACTCAAGTCCAATTTTCAACAAAAATTCAAGAAAAATGCTTCAAATATTGCAAATTACTCAGAATTCAAATGACTACTAAATTATACATCTTGTTCTAATCTTCATGATTAAACAAAGCTTATTACATATCTTTTTATTACTCAAACCCTATTGATCAAACCCCACATTGGAGACAATAAACTAATTGTTCTCATGCATCTTTACCCCTACCTCAATTGACAAAAATTTCTAATTTAGACTAATTAATTAACTAATCATAAACTAATTATTAAAGTAATCTACTAATTATTCATTAAAGTATATTGTCATACTAAAAAATTCTGCAGCCTCAATGAAACCTCACATGCTCTGTACAACACAATCCACAGAATAGAGAGGATCTCCCCTTTTCACGTGTCCCCACAAAAAATTTCAAATTCAAACAAAGAGGAAATGTTTAAAAAAAAAAAAAAAAAACTGAAAACGAGGACAAAAAAAAGTGACCTATTTAGCTTTCAACTCCTTCATTTTGAGTAGTCCTCCTCTAGTTCACTCTCCTTCACTCTTTGTAAAAAGAATCAGACTAAATGTTACAAACCCTAAATCTATCATTTTATAGCACAATGTGTCTCGCGAGTTACCTCTGTTCTCCAAAGGTCTACTGTGTTTTTCACGACACAAGCCTCAATGATCGCCTTTCACGATTGCCGTCGGCACTCGATTCGAACCAATTTTAGTCGATCTTTGATTTTTTGGGGGAAAAGCTCTACAGGCCGGGAGAGTGGGTGAGTTGGGGGTCGAGATAAAAAGAACCCATATTTTAATTTCTTCTGGTGATGGGAGGGGCAGTGATGTAACTTTAGTCACGGCGTTAATGACGTTTTAGGATAAAATGAGAAATATATAGTTCAGAGGGTATAGTGGAATTTCACATGTTGAGAGGGTCTTTTGATAAAACTGGAAAGTTGAAGGGTTATTAAGAAAATAAGTCTAAATTAAAACGTGTGCAAAGATTTAAAAAGTTTTATTATTAAATCTCCCATCTGAATCTGTTTTCAAACATTATCCCGAATATTCTTGTCCGCAAAAACTTTCCCCCATTAATTACTATAATTAAGAAAAAAAATCTTATCCACTAATTCCCCTACTTCTCCTCCTCTCTCGCCATCTTAATCTTAATCACCCCTTAAACCCACACCCTCTCGCCTTTCATCAACTCCTACACTAATTACTTGGCTAATATTTTTTAACGGCACAAAAATTAAAATAATTAACTTTTTAATTTTAATCGCAAACCGCGATCGCCATCACGTCTCTATAACCGAAAGAGATGTCCATTTCAAAAAACTGAGGCAGGCAGGCCGTACGATCTGCGGACTAGACACGTGTCGAGATCTGGGGGGCTGGGATCTCTGGACGGTAGGAAACGGTCTTTGGTGGTTTGGTGACCGGGTGCAGGCCGGAGACGTGTGGGGTTTTACCGGCTGGGCCGGTGGCGGGGTCAAATGGTATAATAGCGGGGGTTTAAGCGAAAAGGGGTGGTTCAGGGTTTTGGCGATCTCAGAACAGAGAAATTGAGAGAAAGGAGAGGAGAGAAAATAAAATCAAAATCAAAAATCAAAAGTAAAAAAATAGAGGTTCTTTTTTGGGAAATTTGTAGAAATATCTGGATGCGTGTATGTGGAGAATTCCGTTTTCCGATCGCGGTCAGGAGATCGATTCGGTGAGATTCCCGGGGTTTTGTGTGTCGGAATTGGTCGGAGGGCGGATTTCCATCGGCTTGAATTTCGACGAATCTGATGTGGTGTTGCTCCCAAATTGTTGGTTTGGAGGTGAGTGCATCGAATTCTGCGTCTTTTTTTCGGTTTTGAGCGCCAAATTCTGAGCTTGTTTTGTTTTTTGGTTGAGGATTTTGTTTGGATCTCGTTTTGTGGTGTTGAATTGGGTTTTGTTTGGATAATTCTGTGATTTGTTGGGTTTTTTTGGCGTCAGAGAAGCAGTTTGGGTCAATTGTTTGGTTGATCAATTGAAAAGCTCTAGCTTTTCTTTGCAGTAAAGATCCGATCTTGTGAATTGAAATCGATGCAATTTCGGGATTTATTTGCCATTGAGTTACGACTTTGGGGTTTAGATCCGGAACTCATGTTCTTAAGCTTTTCGGATCTTACCATGACCCGTTTTGGTCTAGGGTTTTGTTGTTATAAACATTTCATATCAAAAAAGTTTTAATAAACGATTTGAAATAAAATTTCCTATCAAATATGCAGGAATTTCCGCAAGATGCCTTGAGGAGAAATTCCGTAATCTAGGACTCATTTTCAGACATGAGCTAATCCAAAATTCCTGCAAAGCACTTAAAGGTGAGCTCGATCTATTCACGCTTTTAAGTTGTGAGCTTTTTTATAATCTTATGGTTTTTGCAAGGTTTTGCAAGTACTTTGATATACTCTGTTTATTTGGCTTGTTAAATTTCTGTAGATGCTCTTTATGAATTAGGGACAGTAATTGAATTCCCTTCCTTTTTTGTGGACTCGCACACATGTTGTTGAAATTGGATAGAAATGTTTGTAGTGTAGATTGAAATTTGGATATCGGTTCTCGTTTAGTAGAATTAATCCAAGAGGCTTCCCTTTAGTTGCATTGATTTACCAATTGTGTGAGCTTTGGTCCATCATATTGGAATTGTCTTTCTATTAAGTACCACTGTCGACCTGTTGGCTAATGTTAATTTTTATGGGGTTTCTGTCTTGGATGCAAAATTTCTTCCAAACGTTAAACCCATTGTGCAATAACAATTTTCACCTCTCCTCCTTTACAGATTCTTTCTGTCGAAATACGTTCTCTTTCAACTACTTATTTTATTGATGGAGCATTTGAAAAGCTGCCACACAGTTCCTAATTATTGGTGAGTTTCTTGTTGTCATGAGTTGCTGAGATATGGTGTTGCAGAGGAGATTGGATTTGGAATCAATGGATACCATGTTCCGCCATCCCAAGTCCCAAAGTCAGCAAAGGTATAATGTATTCCACTGTAACTTGTCATTTGCTTGGTTTTAGCTGTTTGGTTGTTTGAAATCTTCTCAACTCTGAATAATTGGTTTGTAGGGTAAACGTTCTGTTAGGAAGAAAATGGCGGACAGTCGGATGTGCGCATTCGACTTGCTTGCAGCTGTAGCAGGAAAGTTGTTACTAGAAGGAGACAGTTCGTTGACACCAAATAAAATTGGAACTCCAGATGCTCATACTGGAAAGGATACTATAAAAAAGGAACAACTTAATGATGAGAAGCCAATCGAAGATGAAGCTTGTGATATTGGAAGCTGCAGCAAGAATACATTGGGTCCTGATCTTGTAGCCCAAGGGCAGGCTACTCTTAAGGAATGTTCACAGGTTGTGAAATCAGCACTTTCAGGACCCACCCATGTTATTTTAAAATGTGACACATCTAATAAACAGGCTTGCACAGAGAAAAAGTTTCCTTGTATTGATAAGTTACATGAAGATAAAACTAAGGATGGAACTTTAGTTGATTGGAATGCCTCAAACCCGTGTGGTTTGGAGGATAAAGTGGATGTGGATGCTAAACCGCATGCTTTGGCAAGCTCAGACAGCAGTGTCAAGGTGCCTCGTTGCGGTGATCACATTCTTTGTAATAGTTTCTCTCCCAAATGTCGTGATGAGAAGCTTCTTGTAGATAGAGACGATGACGAAAACTCTTCTGGGTGCACTAATCCCAGAATTACAACCAATAAGGCCTTGAGGCATCAAGGAATAATAGGACACCGTAAGATAAGAAAGCAGTTGGCAACCAAGTTCTGGAAAGCGGCTACAACAATGGCAAAGGATAGAGAACTTTCTAACACTGGTACGCTATTGTAACATGATTTTAAATGTTCTGAGCTCACTACGGTGATGATTTGTTTCTAATTATTGGCTATTGTTTCCACATGTATGTACGGCTTCTTGTTAACTAGAGGTTTGTTCTTCTCATTTTCCTATCAGATGTCGAAATGAAGCCATCTTTCCACAACAGGAAGATTTGTTACACACGACAAAGGACTCAAAGGAGTTCATTTAAGAGGAGAAAGATTTTCCAGCACCACTCACTATCAACCTCTACTGGAGGAATTAATATGGAAGGTACTTCAATGAGTTAATTTGAAAGGACATCAAATTAGTTGATTCTTTTGCAGCTTTGCATGGACATGTTCTGCTAGGCTCTTCATGCTTTTCCGTCCTCCTCAGCTGTCATGAATGGCCTTAGTCCTAAGCCGATCAATTCTCCTTTTTGCAGACAGCAGGGTATCAGCGTCGTCCATTAATGGTCAATTAACATCATATGGATTGGAAGATTTCCATGGTACATAGTATTTTCTGTAACACATGCTATAGACTGTTTTAGGACACATTTCTATTCTATCTTTGATCTTGACATGATGAGATTCTAAGAAACGGGTTCTTTTCTGTGCAGTGAAACTTACAATCAAGTCTTTTAAAGTGCCAGAGCTATTTATTGAGATTCCTGAAACTTCAACTGTTGGATCACTAAAGGTATCAGTCTTCCCGGTTAGTTTATTTTTTGTAAATTTGACAGAAAGTGATAGGAATGTATTGAGAATATAAAGAAGAAATGTTGTTTCCTTCCATATGTTGTACAGTCGGAACAATGGGCAATTAAAAAACATGTTCAGAAAACATGTAGCTGAAATGAGAACATTGAGATGGATGACTGGTTTTACATTAAAAGATAGAATAGAAAGGAGCCCATCCACGAGAAGTTAGAGATAGCTTCCATTGAGGACAAAAATGATTAAATGGTCTGGGCATGTGCCACACTAACAAGTGTTCAGTTAAGGGTCATAGTATTGCTTTAATGGAGCAATGAGGCCTGAGTTAGGCCTAGATGGACATGGATAAAGACATTTGAAGAGGATATGATATTGTTAATTTAACTGATTAGATGGCTATTAACAAAAGCTGAATGGAAGAAAAGGATTCATGTAGCTGACCCCAAATTTTGGGATAAAGGCATTATAAAGATTGCTTATAAGCAGTGTCAATCAATAGAGGAGAGATTTAGTGTCCTCTTTTTGCCTTGTGATCTGTCACATGAGACCATTATTCAATTATGGGAAATCCAAGGGTAGAAAGTTTTATTTTGTGGTTATCAAGTTTCAAAGACGGTGAGGATGTATGCAAACTCCTGAATATGTCTATAGGAGAGTACTTGCCCTTCGTTGAAGGTTTGTCATATCCTTGAAGAAAAACATCTTGAAAATGGCTCTTCATGGTCCCTCCTATTTCTTTTCTTTTGTTGATATTCTTGTACTAACATCCAATGGCCATTTGGTTGTAGAGGAGACCAGACTACCCTACTTTTCAAAAAGTCTCGGTTCCTTTTCTTTTCTACCAGCTAACTTATAAAGTTCTTATGTCTTTTAAAATATCGTCATTAGCGAGAACTTTCAAGATTTCATAGTTGGGCTTTCTGTTGCAGAGGACAGTTTTGGAGGCTGTAACCGCAATACTTGGAGGGGGACTACGCGTAGGTGTCCTCCTCCAAGGGAAGAAGGTTAGAGATGACAATAAAACACTAGTCCAAGCTGGAATTTCTCATGGAGATAAGTTGGATGAGCTGGGTTTTACTTTGGAACCCAATACTAGTCAATCATTGCCAATGCTCACTAGTCCGGAAGAACCCCGTCTTCTTCTTCCTAGTGATTCTGCTGAGCCACTAACTAGGTATTTTTTTCTCTTGAAGAGTCATTTTGTAGCTATATTTTTGTTTTTTTTTCTCAGTTTATTTGTTAACTCCTGCAATTAGATTGTGCTTTAGATAGATTTTTTGTATGATTCTTCTTATTTTATTAGAATGGTAGGGGGTGTGGTTGTTCTCTTGTTAGGAATGGTTATCTTTTCTGAGTGAGTGTTCAGTTTCTGGTGGTTGTAAATTGCGCCTGCTTATTTTCTTGGATGATGAGATGGGAAAAAAATTCAATAGATAACTTTACTGATTACAGATGAACTAATGTTGTATTCTTCCTGATATGCTTCATATCTTTTTATTTACTGCAGGTTTCCGGTTGTCGTTCCTCCATCAGATAATGGAAAGTCTGATGTCAGCCCAGAATCTCCTCTAAGCCCCACAGGGAACTGTCTGGAGAGTGATCACGATTCTGTCTATTCCACTGCAGATACCTTATCCCTCGAGAAAATGGCAGAAGATGCCCGTCCACTGATTGCCATTCCATCTATGAGTGTTGAGGCACTACCTATGATTCCAGTCCGTAAACCGAGACGCTCTGAAATGGTCCAACGTCGGATTAGGAGACCCTTCTCTGTCTCTGAAGTGGAAGCGCTTGTCCAGGCAGTTGAAAAGCTTGGTACTGGAAGGTCAGTATCGAGCGCTATTAACCAATTCCTTTCACCTGACAAATAAGAAATATGGAGTTCATGGTTTTGAGTCAAGAGAGAATTACTTAGGAGGAATTAACATCCCAATTCAGCATCTTGGGGGTGTGGCATTACCCGCCTTTCTCTCATTCAGATGGTCTCAATATTTCCTTCTTTTTCTACAATAGTCATTTGGATTCTGGTTTTATTCCTTACAGGTGGCGAGATGTCAAAATTCGAGCTTTCGACAATGCAAAACATCGGACTTATGTAGATTTGAAGGTATGAGACATCCAAATTATTTTCTCTGAGGTGCATCCGTCTGTACTTTGGTAGACTTGTTTCCTATATATGTTGTTCATGGTTGTTTGAGATTGCAGCACAATGAAAATGTAACAATTTCCCAAGTTCTTTCTTCTTAGTAGAGATGCTTGTTAACCCCTTAAGAATTTATAGCATTATGCATGCACTGCATGTGCCTGTTTGGAGTTGAGATATGTTGGAATGCCCCTTTTGAGCATTAAGAACTAATCATCTATTACCCTCTTATAAGCCTCCATCTCCAATTACAGCTATTATCTGACTGAACTTCTTTAAGAGCTAAAGTATCATGGAATTATTTTAAATTTCACCCATTTTGTGAGTTTTTGACTTGGCTTCTGAGTGCTCAAGTGATGCATTTATTTTGCAGTACATGATGGTGCCAAAGAGTTCTGTTCATATATGCTAATTATAACTTTGAGGGTTAATTGATAAAATAGAAGATATATTTGCAGGTGCTTATATGAAAGTGATTAATTTGATAGCTGATAATCGAGTAATTGTCATTGGCTCTTTCAAGGAAGTATTTAACTTTTTGTAGGGAAGAAGTGTTATATGTTGTTGTATGCTGTTCACATGCCATGAAATATTTGTTGCATGCAATTTCTTATTTGCATGTCTTGATCATATGGCATTACTTGGAATGGGCATAAAAAAGACATTAGGCCATGTATGGGAATTTAATTGGGACAATTCCCTACATTTATACATAATACAGAATTGAAAGCTTATTGCGACCTTGGCAGCTCTTCTTGTTCTTATTCCAAATATTGTCCCAAACGACCCCATTATCGTTTCAAATAAAGTTGGTTGCACTATTGTAGTAATCACGCCTGTTTCCCCCTGCTTTTCTGGACACAGGACAAATGGAAGACGTTGGTGCATACAGCAAGAATATCGCCTCAGCAGAGGAGGGGTGAGCCAGTCCCTCAGGAGCTCCTGGACCGGGTCCTCTTGGCCCATGCCTACTGGTCTCAGCAGCAGGCCAAGCTCCAGAGCAAGTCGCCCCTGCTGAGGCGTGCCTGTTGATCTAATTTCTCTCTTCCTTCTCCGGGAGGAGGGAAGCATGTAAAAAAAAAAATCGTCAGGGGGTAATAGGACAGTTGGAAAGGTAATAATAAGTGGATTAGTCCAGTACTTTTATTTGTAATATTCTCTCACACGCGAAGAATCTTAAAAGCCAGGGAAGTCTCCTCCTGTGAATTTCTGAAAAATAGGAGGGCTTTTGTGGCGCTTGTACATGATGTTGGTCCGGTGAAAACAGCGAAGGGAAAATAAATCTGCTACTTGCTAACAGCGAAATTTTTTTCTGTGCTGGCACTGCCCGAATGCCATCTTAGGTGGGCTTGGTGTTTGCATCCTGATCCTGATTGAAATAATTTCTTCCTCTGATTTGGTTCCAATTCATTCTTTTAGTGAAGCATGCTATATGCAGAATAACTTGAAGAATCCAAAGAGTTCAAGCATTTGTTTTCTGATTTCGTGATTGTCACTTTACAGATGATTCTTCCTTCTTTTTTTTTTTTTTTTTTTTGTATTTACCACTGATGCATTCTTTTCCCGTGGACGTTCACTGGATTTCCTGTACAATTATGATATATTTTATGATTACACAAGCTTACAGTGTTATTAATATTTCTTCTAACATGTGTGCAAGTTTCTGCTGCCCCCAGATTGCTTGTTTGCTGTTTTTTTATTGATTGTTCATATCTGCGTGGATCAGATTTGATGTTGTTATAATATGGTTGCATGATTGATATATGCAGAAAGTGATGAATTAATTATTTCCATTGTGTGTTCCATTAGGACCGTGATTAAGATTATGTGTGATATGTTGAACACCCCCCAACCCACTCGCCCGCACGTAAGTTTGGTGCAATAGTGTTGGTATCAACTGATATTGTTAGGGTAAAAGGGCTTTGGCCATGTTTGGACAAAATATTATAAGATAAATTGCGCGAAACTCCCCTGCATTATTAAGGGTATTGCACTGAACTCCCATGAACTATGAAAACCAGCATATTGACTCGAACCGGAACACTATTAACTTTTTTGTTAAAAGAGAAAGGGACGTGTGTACAGCATGTGACCTCCTCCACTCCTCGTCTTTCTCTTTCTCAAATCCACCACCACCTCCTCCGCCTTCTCAAATCCACTACGGGGCCGTTTGTTTCGCGTAAAACTCCGTAATTCGTAAATGACTTACTACCCAGTTACAACTACGGTGTTTGTTTGGACCGTAATTCGTAAAGACTTACGTAAGTCAACTAACACTCACTTCAACCCAGTTACCACTCACTTACAGCCCAGTTACAGTTAATTTTGTGGTCATACAAATTTGTAATATTTTTTTATATTAATATTAAAAATTTTTAATATTTAACTTTTTAATATTTATTTGTAGTATTAAAACTTTTAAAATCATCAAATAGTTAATTTTATGGTCAACTTTTCACTTACGACTTATACATTACGATAACCAAACACCGTAAAGTACAATACACTTTCCCACTTTACAATTTTATATTACCAACCAAACACCGTAAAATTTACATATATGTTACTCGTTTACAATTGTAAAGACTTTACCAATTACAACTACGAATTACGGCCAGTTACGACAACCAACAGACCCTACGATTACCACCAACATCTATCTCTCCCGGAACCCGCTACCATCATAACCTCCTCTTCCTCCTCCTCCGCCCTTCCCCTCTTAAACCCTACCACCATCACATTTGCCACCTCAGTGCACATGATTAGGAGAATTAAGTGCTCAGTGCACATGATTAGCTTAGCTGAAAAAGTTAGAAGTGTTGAGATCCAAGGAGTGAACTGTAAGTTTTCATAGTTCAGAGGGTTCGGTGCAATATTCCTAATAATGCAGGAGTGTTTTGCTCAACTTATGCAATATTATAATTACATATATAAATATATGATTGACATTATTGAGTCATTGTGTGCATGACTCGTGGTTGTTTTCTAATTTTCATATCTACGTAGAATTTTCTTTTTCTTATATGCTTTCAACACGCTTTCAGCCTACGCATTTTGTTAATATGTCTTTAATGAATAAACTAAAACATAATCTTAGACCTTTTTCTAGCCACTCAATGAAATCTCTAGCACCCTAAAAGTCATTAATAGCCACCCTATGAAATCTCTAGCACCCTAAAAGTCATCAATAGCCATTCTATGAATATCATAGCCACCCTATGGTGAATTTAGCCACCCTATGATTTTGATGTATGTGTAAGGTGAAGTGTTGAAGAGGTTTAAAAGTTTTGTCTATAAATAGGCATCACAATCCATGAGATTTCAGGAGCATGAAAGTGAGAAGAAAGAGTTGCTAAATATTGTATTGTCCTCTTTTTTTTCTCTTGCCATTTATCTTCCTTTCGTTAAGCTCTAGTGAGTTGGGTTTCATTGGGCTTGAGTGAGTGAGATTAGAGTTGTAATCTCTTATATTCTCCCCTTTTGATTAGTGGATTCCTCTTGCTTTCTTCTTCGTAGATGTAGGTCAAATTAACTGAATCACGTTAAATACCGGTGTGTTATCTTCTTTGTTTCTATTAGCTTATATTGCTATCTGTCTCTCTTTATACTTGTCATCTCTTGCATTAGAAACCCATTGCTCCAACAAATAGGTACCAGAGCTAGTGTTATTTTCTTGTGAATTTCGAGATGGCTTCGACAAAGTAGAAAGTAGAGAAATTCGACGGGAGAAATAGTTTCAGTTTGTGGAGAGTCAAAATGAGGGCTCTCTTAGTGTAATAAGGCTTGTTGAAAGTCTTATCCGGTAAGCACAAGTTGCCTGAATCCATGTTCAAGGACGAAAAGGAAGAACTCCAGATGAAGGCGCATAGTGTCATACAACTTTGACTAGCCGACGAAGTTTTACCGGAGGTTGCCGATGAAGATACCGCCACCAGTTTTTGGCTCAAATTAGAGAGCTTGTATATGACAAAGTCCCTGACCAACAAGCTCTACTTGAAGCAGCGCCTCTTCGCCCTTCGCATGAAGGAAGGTATGCCAATTAAAGACCACTTAGATGAGCTCAATAAAATTCTCATGGATTTAAAAAATATTGATGTTAGAATAGATGAAGAAGATCAAGCTCCCATCTTATTATGCTCATTATTTCATTCCTTTAAAAATTTTGTTAATAGTATGCTCTATTGTAGAGATACACTCTCTTTAAAAGATGTCAAATCAGTCTTACATTTTAAGGAGTTAAGACAAAAGGTGTCAGTTGTAGGAAGTGAGAATCAAGTTGAAGGCTTATTCGTCCGTGGTCGTACAAGAAGGGTTAAGAAAAATCTCGAGGAAAATCTAGATCTAAATCTAGGTTAAAAAAAAATGTTGAGTGTTACTATTGTCATAAGTTTTGACACTATAAAAAAGATTATTTTAAGCTGAAAGAAAAAAAAGATGTAAGGAGGAAATCTTAAGATGAGTTATCTTCGGTTGTTAATGTTGTAGAAGAAACCTCCACATCACATGAGGTTCTTTCAGTTACCATCTTTGATGCCCGTTCACGAGATGAGTGGGTTCTTGATTCAGGTTGTTCTATCACATATGTCCCCACAGGGACTGGTTGTGACCTATCAGCCAATTGATAGTGGTAGTGTCTTAATGGGAAATAACATGCCTTGCAAGACAATTAGTATTGGGTCAATCAAGATTAAGATGCATGACGATATTGTCAGTGAGTAATGTTCAACATGTGCTGGATTTGAAGAAAAATTTAATTTCTTTGGGCACCCTTGACTCCAACGGCTATAAGTTTTCAGCTAAAGGTGGAGTTTTGAGAGTTAGCAAAAGCTCTCTTGTTGTAATGAAAGGAAAGAAGGTGAATACCCTTTATATCCTTCAAGATAGCACGATGACAAGTGATGCCGCTGTGTCAATGTCAGAAGACTCAGACTTAAATACCACTTGTTTGTGGCATATGCGGTTAGGGCATATGAATGAGAGAGGCCTACATGTGTTGAGTAAGTAAGGTTTGCTTCGTGGCAAGAAAACAGGAAAACTTGACTTTTGTGAACATTGTGTTTTTGGCAAGCAGTACAAAATTTCTTTTGGTACAGGTGTTCACAGGACTAAAGACACCTTAGACTATATTCATTCAGATGTCTGGGGTCCCTCTCAGGTTCTATCGAAAGGTGGAGCTAGTTATTTTCTGACTTTAATTGATGATTATTCAGAGAAAAGTTTGGGTGTATCCTCTCAAGTATAAGAGTGATGTGTTTGTTACCTTCAAGCAGTTGAAGGTTATAATCGAAAAGCAAATAGGAAAGAAGGTGAAGCGCCTTAGGGCTGACAATTGAATGGAGTTCTGTTCCATGGAGTTTGATCAATTCTGCAAAAATGAAGGAATTATGTGGCATCGTACAGTTTGGTACACACTACAACAGAACGGAGTTGCAGAAAGGATGAACAGGACACTGTTGAAAAGAGCTTGGTGTATACTCTCTAATGCTGGTTTGTCAAAATGCTTTTGGGTCGAGACAGTAAATACAACTTGCTATTTGGTAAATCGGTTTCCTTTATAGCTATTGATTTTAAGACTCCTGAAGAGGTATGGTCTAGTACCCATGCTAATTACTCTCATTTACGAGTATTTGATTACCCTGCTTATTTTCATGTAAATGATGGTAAGCTTAAACCTAGGGTAAAGAAAGCTATATTTCTTGATTATGCTACTGGGGTGAAGGGATACAGGTTGTGGTGTCCTGATCCTAAGTCACCTAAATTTGTTATTAGTAGGGATATTACTTTTGATGAGAATTATATGCTTCTACCGAGAAAAGAGTCTGTTGTTGATACTACAGGTTCAGAAGAGGAAGCAAGCAAGCAGGTGAAGCTTGAGAGCAAAGTTACAGAAGGAGTGCAGGAGAGCACTCGCATTGAACCAGTCAATGATGCTCAATGTTCAACTTCGGGTGATGATACACTGCAAGAGCAATGATACAGTATTGCCACCGGGAGATCGAGAAGGCAGATCCGTCCACCTAACCGATACGCCTATGAAGATATGGTCGCTTATGCTCTGAGTGTGGCTGAATCTATTGAGATTCCAGAGCCTTCTACCTACAATGAGGCTATTAGTTCTGATGAAGCTGCAGAATCGACTGTTGCTATGACTGAAGAGATAGAATCTCTTCACAAGAATCAAACATGGGAGTTAGTGAAGTCACCTTGGGGACAGAAAATTATTGGCTGCAAGTGAGTCTTTAAGAAGAAAGAAGAATTTCCTGATGCTGAGTCTGTAAGATACAAAGCACGCTTGGTAGTTAAAGGCTACAGTCAGACAGAGGGTGTCGACTTCAGTGAATTATTCTCTTCAATTGTGAAGCACACCTCTATTCGCGTGTTGTTAGCCATGGTTGCTTGGCTCGATCTAGAGCTCGAGCAACTTGCTGTGAAAACTGTCTTTCTTCATGGCGAGCTTGAAGAGCAAATCTTTATGCATTAACCAAAAGGATTCATTATTGAAGGTAAAGAAGACCATGTGTGCAGGTTAAAGAAATCTCTTTATGGTCACCTAGGTAATGATATTTGAGGTTTGATACTTTCATGATTGAGCATGGTTACTCTAGGAGTAAATATGATAGTTGTGTGTTTATCATCGGAAGCTCAATGATGGTTCTTTTGTATATTTACTTTTATATGTTGATGACATGTTGATTACAGCTAAAGACATGTCTGAAGTTGATAAGTTGAAAGCTCAACTCAAATAAGAGTTTGCAATGAAAGATTTGGGAGCAGCGAAAGAGATATTGGGAATAGAAATTCACAGAAATAGGCAAAAAGAAAAATTGTTCCTATCTTAGAAGAAATACATCGAAAAAGTGTTGGAGAGATTTGGCGTGCTTGATGCCAAACCTGTGAAAACTCCACTTGCTGCTCATTTTTGACTTTCAGCAGATTTATCTCCTCAAACTGATGAAAAGGAGAAGTACATGTCTCATGTTCCCTATGCCAGTATAGTTGGAAGCATTATGTATGCTACGGTGTGCACTCGATCGGACGTTTCACACGCAGTCAGTGTCGTGAGTCGATATATGGACAAGTCAGAAAAGGCAATTGGCAGGCAATGAAATGAATTTTGTGATATTTAAAAGGATTTACTAATATTGGTCTGTGTTTTGACAGGGGAACTAATTCTGATTGCAAAATTGTTGGATATTCAGATTCAGATTTTGCTGGCGATTTGGATAGAAGAAGATCTCTGACAGGTTATGCTTTCACTCTTTCAGGTAATGCTATTAGTTGGAAGGCGAATTTACAGTTGACAGTTTCTTTGTCTACTACGGAGGCGGAGTATATGGCAGTTATAGAGGCAGTGAAAGAAGCTATTTGGTTAAGAGACTTGATTGAAAATCTCGGCTTACACTAATGAGTAACTACGGTGTTTTGTGACAGCCAGAGTGCTATACATCTGACGAAGCACCAGATGTATCATAAGAGAACCAAACATATTGATGTCAGGTATCGCTTTATTCGAGAAATTGAAGTCATCAAAGTTAAGAAAATTAGTACTGCAGATAATCCAGCAGATATTATGACAAATCCCGTACCTTCACGCAAGTTTGAATACTCTCTCAAATTGCTTGGTGCTCAAAGTGATGAAGGTTGCGTCCGTCGAGGCTAGAGAAGACATTAAGAATCCAAAGGACGCTTGATACAGTTCAAGTTAAGATGGAGAAATTTGTTATTCATTCAAGACAAGATGAAGATTTGTTGATATGTCTTTAATGAATAAATCAAAACATAATCTTAGACCTTTTTCTAGCCACCCAATGAAGTCTCTAGCCACCCTAAAAGTCATCAATAGCTATCCTATGAAATCTCTAGTACCTTCAAAGTCATCAATAGTCACCATATGAAGATCTTAGCCACCATACGAAGATCTTAGCCACCCTATAATTTGATGTATGTGAAGGGTGGAGAGATGAAGGGGTTTAGAAGTTTTGCCTATAAATAGGCATCACATTGCCTGAGATTTCAAGAGTAAGGAAGTGAGAAGAGAGAGTTGCTAAATATTGTATTGTCCTCTTTTTTCTCTTGTCATTTATCTTCCTTTTATTAGCTCTAGTGAGTTTAGGTTTGGATGAGTGAGATTAGAGTTAAAATCTCTTGTTTCTCCCCTTTTGATTAGTGGGTTCCTCTTATTGTCTTCTCCATAGACGTAGGTCACATTGACCGAATCACGTTAAATACTAATGTGCTGTCCTTTTTATTTCTATTAACTTATATTGCTATCTGTTTCTCTTTATACTTATCATCTCTTGCAAGCCCATTGCTCCAACGCATTTCTCTATTCACGAGAGTAAAATCAATGGATCTTCCTGAATTCTATTCATTTTTTTTTTTATAGTTATTGATATTAATTTGTAATTAGATTCATACCGTAAAATAAACACCCAATACTCTATAAAATGGCCAATTTGCTGAAATCGCAACATTTCAGTGGATTCACCAATTGCCGATTACTTTACATTTTCATAGCCTTTCTACCAAGGAGCTAACGTGAACACCAAGAGTCTAGTATTTAACGATGCGCCAAAACTCAGTAAGAAATGTGTGATTAATTTGAGGATCTAAAACCCTTTGCAATCGGAAAAGATCGCGTTCCTATTTAGAATCCATATCATGCAAATATTTTTAGAATGTGTTATGCACGCGCAACAAAAATTTGATAAATAAGGTTATTAAAGACGTATTTGACCAACAACGTTAATAAATTATTCTGTGTAATGCACGGAATTTAGATGTACGTATTATATAATTGTAGTTCACTAAAGTTTGCCCATTTAACATTATTCTTTCGAATTCTTTTGACATATTTAAATATAAACAAACAATCTTAATAAACCTGTTTAGAGAGGAAAGATAGTAATTATAGAAAGAACTAAGTGAACTAAATCATATAAACATTCATCAACTTAATTAGTTATTCAATTTTTTTTTGAGACGAGTTAATGAGTTATTCATTTGTCATCCTCCAAAAATTTATGTGATTAAAAAAAATAATTCAAATCCAAAATGCACCACTCGGTTGCCACGTCATCACCCATGTCCGATAAAAAATGCCACTTTATGCAGATACCCGTTTCTAAACGATCCTTCTGCAAAAGCGAACTCCGATCGGCAGATCACGCTTCAGCTTTCCCCGGTTGACCAACAGATCCTGACGTCAGCTAACCTGTTTGGTTAAGGGTGGAAGTGAGGAAGTGAAGAAATGAGGAAGTGATAATAGTTTCCTTTGGAACTTGAGAATTGGTTTAGTAAGTTTTCTGGTTTTTGAATGTTATTGGGAAGTGTGGTTTAGAAAATGTTTTGTCTTTTCCAGTGTTTGAATGGTAATATGAAAGTGGAAGTGGAAAAGTTGACCACAAAGTTAACCGTAAAATATTATTAAAATAAAATTTAATTAAGAAAAATAAAAAATACTGTAATTAGAATGCAAATGAGATTTACATGATCAAAAAATTAACTATTTTGTACTACAACTTATTAAAATGAGATTTACATGACCACAAAATTAACTGTAACACTCTGGAAGTGAGAAAATTGTTATGTAAAAGAGAAAAGAGAAAAGAAAAAGGGGTTTTCTTATTTTACTTTTCCGGTGTTTGGATAGAGAAGAAAGTGAGCAATTATACTTCCCCATTTCCTTACTTCCGCTCACTTCCTTACAACCAAACACCAATTGTTGGCCTCTTCCAAATTTCATTGTGCCAGTTTAGTTGGTTCGTCCTTACCCCCGGGCCCCCAGTTAATGTGCAGTTGCCACGTCGGATGGTCAAGATACTGGTCCTCAAATGCTGTCGGTGTAACTATCAGTCCCTTGCGCGGGAAAGCGCACACTTGTGTGTCGTACCGGAGAAGCTACTGGCCAACTGAAGTCCATCGTCTATAAATAGCGTGGTGTACAGACTGTTCACTTCCCCTCTCACTCTAGATTTTTTTTTCCCGCCTTCTCATGAGAGAATTCTTCTTAGGCTCGCTAGTAGAGGTCGCCTAGGGTTTCTTGTTAATTTTCGATCTGCTTCTTTGCTTCGATCATCATCGTCTGATCGTGCACTGGAGCGAATGATTATTCGAATTGCGGGCGGATACTGAGGGATCGATCGCTTTTTCTAGGGATTAGGGTTCTGAAGGTGGAAAAGGTAAGCGATCTCGCGAGTTGTTGTTGATTCTGACATTTCTCGGTTTGATTAGTCTGCTAGTTCCATCGAGATTGCTGTTCTCTCGTTCTTTGCCTTTCTGCGCGTAATTTCACAAATTCAGCTGATTTTGCGTTAAGAAAACTTCATGTATTTTTTGAGTTTTTGAGATGAATTGTTAGATCGTGTTATGTATTTCGAATTCCCTGTGAAATCGTAAATTTAAGAGTTTTTTTGCGATTGATCCGTAAGATCTCTCGATTAATTTTGTTTTTTACTTAAAACCAAAAGAAGACCACATATGTATGTACCTTTTAAGTTTACTGAGGCGAATATTTGAGAAATCTTGTTGTTATTTGGAATTTTCTATGAAATTGTAGTTTTGAGAATGTTTTCTCTGTAGATCCTTCAGATCTTTTGGTTAATTTTAAGTTATTTTAATTCCGTGGTCCTTGTCCTCAATTTTTGCGTGTTATTGATGTCTTTTGCTTGATCTTGTAGCTTAACTACAGCGATCGAGAAGAGACTCCCTTCAAACCAAAGAAGTGAATATTTCAAAGTCTTCTGACCATCCGCTCACTTTTCTCTTCGATAAGGACTACTTCGCGGAGGCCGAGGTTAATAATGAGACGAAGGAAGAAGAAAATTTTCTGATCAGCGATAAAGAAATTTGCTGCCTTGAGGCAGTTTGGCAAGACGATAGCTCCCGCCTTATATCGCTTGCAAAAGGCGGATCAGAACCGATGACGCCTCCACCGACAGGAGACCCTAGATCCCGGCGGAACTTCGAGACTCCTGCAACTAGCTTGCAGGCTAGATTCGGTTGAATGCGTGCGAGTCCCCATCGAAGGGGACACCGGAACGGTGGTCCGAATCAACGAAATGGACGGATCGGGCTGGACAGGCCACTCCAAACTGCTGCGGGGATGCATGCTTCAACAAAATGCATCGATCTTCTTCTGAAAAAAATGCTTGGACTGTCTGAGATCAAAAGACGTTGATTCTCTTCTCGCGCTCGAGATCGCATTATCCAGTAAAAGTTAGATCGGTATTTTATCTTGGTTTCTCCTAATCCTTTTTTTGCGTGAAAAAGATTGAACGTATTTTTCTGATTTCATCTCATTGTTTCATCTCCGCACAGCATACCTTTAGGCTGCAGGTCCATTGTTCTCCTAAAGAATCAGTCCAAGAGCTCCTGGTTCTTCTAAGAGAAAGGGTTTGTCTTGCCTAGATAGAATCCTAGGAAGTGAGTTTAGGCATCTTTCTTGCTCTAAGCTATCTCTGTTAGTGCTGTCAGGTTGCTGGCTGTGGCTACCAAGGACGTGGCCACGTGTCGTACAGGAGGGCAATGGAAGGGCGCATTGCTGAACTGGCAGCATTGCTTCTGGTGGCTGCCGATGAGATCATTCCGCCAATGTGTATCAGTGGAGAATGCAGTTTGAGTGCTTCGAAGAGCGGAACGATGGACGAGTCCGTCTTGGAGGAGGAGTTGGCACTTTTTGAAATGGAGAAGAGGGCTCAGAGTGATAGTTACCAGGTTAAATATGGTCGTGACTTGGTTCAGGTCTACCAAATGAGGAGAAGGCTTTTTCCTCTGTGAGATTGAGCTGATTCAGATGTTTGGTGCAGTTGTTCCTGCTGCTGGGAACAATTGCAAGAAGCGAAGAGTGTTACCACCCCTGCTTCAGGCTTTGCAGGTACTCTTGTGACTCGGGGGACTAATTTCTTGTCTACTTTCCTTTACTGTTGAAAACTCTCAATATTCTTTTGTTCTCTCTAATGTGTATGCACTTCGATTGTTGCTCCTGTTCGGTGCAAACCCATGCTAAGTCCCATTCCCGTCTTTGTGCTAGTGGCATGGCTTATTAAGGTCAAATACATGCAGATACTCAATTGCAATTCATTTTCAATTTTGAATATACTGTCGACCATTTTCAACTTAACCTAACAAGTCATAACCTGTTGGATCTATAAATTCCCGGGACAACATAAGATGTATTATTGTTGAGTCGATAGACATCTATGTACATGGTTGATCTGATAATTGAGTTTCATTCAGATAACTATTTGCATGTAGACACTTTTAAAGTATGTCTTGAATTTCCAATCATGGAGATATTCAAACAGTTTTTCTGGGTATAAGTGTATTCTCCATTTCAGGGAGAAATTTGTGACATCTTCCCCATTCACAATCCTTATGTTCCACTCTAGCCTGCCAGCTATGTTGCATGGACACGGCCACTCCAACACGGATAAGACACGTGAATACATGACAAATTACGTGTGTCCAACACGTGTGTCAGATAAACATGACTCATGATAGGAGTTTCCGTGCTACATAGTGTATCAGGCTCCTATTGGCTGGTGAAGAAATTGACAGTTACCTCTAAAATTTGTTAATCTAAGCAAATATGTGTGTGTGTGCGCGCGCGCGCGCGTTCTTGAAGTTAGGTTTTTCGTGATGCTTGAACATAGTATGGTTGAGTTTTCTTATCTCATTTAATCTTAGTGTGGGACTATTGCTCTGATCTCATCCTATTTTCTGAAAAAAAAAAAAAGAAAAAGAAGTAAAACTTGGATGGGTATCTAACATAGAATTTTGTTTCAGTTATTTGTTGATCACATTAAGTTCTCGAACTTGATGAATAAATAAGTTATAAAGAAGAAACGATCGGATTATATAATAAGCATTACATTTAATGTTGACTATTTAATTTTGGTACGTATAATATACAAGTTGAAACTGTAATTAATGCTGTCCCAAGCTTGGTTGGAAAATGGCTGTAAAGTGAGATTAGGTTGACAACTAGCCAAATAGTTATAAGTTGTAAGCTCAAACCATGGAACATTGTTCAGAGTAAGTCTTCATAATTGCGGCCATGGTACCATTCCACATGCCTATAATCGTTATGTTTTGCTTGACAGGATCCTCAGATGCACTCCATTTGGATGTATTTTATGCACTGCACCAAATATTGATGCGTGCCATTTCAAGGATATGGTGTTCATTCATGAGCTAGACTGCTCGCACTGAAGTTATAGAAAACGAGCATGCTGCTACATTGTACTTACAGTTACCTCGAAGGCCTCACATTAAGAATCACCAAATTAAATAAAATTTCATTACACAATGAGAAAGCAGGAAAATCTAAGGTCAGCAACATGTGTTGTCTTGCTAATTGTCCCGAAATCTATTTCTAGTTTTAGTAGGAAATGCAATATGAAAGAACTATTTTGCTTGCACTAACCTTTGCATTTGACCACTTCAAGTCTTTTAACTATTAAGCCTGGCTTCTCTGATTGCTATTGTCACTCATATTTGGCCTAGATTTGCTGTTATAACTTATAACTTGAATGGAAATGTTGTTATGTCACTGCCATCTCATCTTTAGATTTAGGATACAGGACAATTTTCTTCAAACCTCCAAATAGATTTTAATTTTTAGCAAAATGATTTGCCTTAAAATTAATCTCTGATTTTGAGAATCTTAGAGTCAAGTATTTCCCCTTAGGAGTAAACAATTTTTGTCCTGTCTATACAAATTAGAACCTCTGAAGCATGGACACGCCTAAATCAGGGGAGTGTCCGTGTCGGACACGGACACGTGTCAGTCGAACACGTTTTGACTGTGTTCGACACGAGTCAACGAGTTTGACTCGTCGGACATGGTCAACCCGTGACTTGGACACATCTTGGACACGGCAAAATCATGTCTTGAATACGATGCGGGTTTAATGGGTCGTGTTTAATGGGTCGGGTAATTGATTTAGATTTGTGTAGGATTTTAACATGACAATGAAAAAGTCATTGGACTAACTTCAACTTTATCTTGAGAGATGACGCAGATTGTAATTTTGTTTTAAACCTGCG
Organism: Agave tequilana; assembly: GCA_038442645.1. Lineage (NCBI taxonomy): Eukaryota > Viridiplantae > Streptophyta > Magnoliopsida > Asparagales > Asparagaceae > Agave > Agave tequilana. The sequence continues at coordinate 156,289 of JAVJIF010007603.1, forward strand.
ATGTTAAATTGTTAACTTGGTTAATAATTTGTGAACTTATGATCTTCAGGTGTAATTTTGTTATAAACTATATGATATTATATAATTTGTGCACGTGTTGATTGATATTTTAGTTTGTTGTTCACTTCATTGAGATTTTATAAATTTGTTTATATATAATAATAATAAAATATTTCTTGCCGTGTCCCCGTATCTTTTTTTTTTTTTTTTTTTGTTGATTTTGCCATGTTCGTGCCCGTGTCTTACACGACACCCGTGTCCGTGCTTCATACGTTAGAACAATAATATTTGTGTGTAAACTGGGACGTTGGGGGAGCTTCATGCTTTGTCAGGGGTCATGAAATTGAAGATTAAGCACCTAAAAACATTCTTTCTTACCGTGCTGATAGCAACAAGTTTTTCTTTTTTGGGTGCTTCAGTCTTGCTGCCATTCTATTGATAACTAACGTGGGGTTATCAAGTAAATTTGGATTATCGTTGCTGATCCAGACGAACATAAAAACTGTCCTGTTGAATATATGATTACTTCATGAATAAAAGTACTAACAATATGATTAATGCTATGGTCTTTTTCTTATGGCAGATTGGAGATGAGTCTGTGGCAGAGTTACTTCTTTAGGCAGGCGCTGATGCCACTGAAATTGGTGCTGATGGGAATTCAGCACTTCACTTGTGCCTCAAGGCTGGTTCTTTTTTGCAGAAGCTAAGGTAAACTAAAAGCTGTACTCACATTTTAATTTATGTTGCACTCTCATCTACGCTGTTCTCCTAATGGTGGAGTCTGCTATGGTTTAAGTTGCTCAAGTATGGTGCTGAAGTATCTAAACGGAACCGGTTAGGGCTAACAGCAGTTCAGTTGCTGCAGAGAGAGGCGGATGTTTGTATTTGTGTGGGCATATGTTTGTATTTGTGTAAGCGAGTGCTTGTATTTGTGTGGACGAATGCATGTATTTGTATAGGCTCTAGATTGCACGAAGCTCCTATTGCCGTATATTAACCCTCGGTATTACTTATATACCTTTTTCTTACTATCTTTTTTCTCCTTACACAGTATATCTCCTCACCAATCATGTTTTCCTTTTTCAGGAAGCAAAGACCAGTAGACTTGGCAAGTTCACAAGACATCCACTTCATTCTCAACCCAGAAACCTGAAGACTTTGTGTAAGGCATTTCAACCATATGCATGGATATAAGTTAAACTAGATAGCTGGCAGTTTTTTTTCACTCTTGTATTGAACCTGCAGTATCTCGGACCAACGCTCCTCAAGAAGATGATGGTCATGACATATTTTGTCTGCCGATGAAGAGATAAATGAGGAGTCTTATGGACAACGCATTCCAGGAAGGAATCACAAAGTTGCAACCGTTGAGAAGTAAATGTAGCTCCTTGTTTAATTTGGAAAAATTTCCCTGCTTGTTCGCTGAAAGTCTGAGAATCCTGTTCTGAACTCCCTCAACTCAAACAGCCCGAAGGTGCCTAACACAGAAACAGGGATTTGCCGCTATTTTGAGTTTGCAAGTGGTTGTGTGAAGGGAGCAAAGTGCAACTTTGCCCATGGAGAGGACGAGCTGAGACGAGTCAAGATTGGCTCGATTGAACTCAAGCCATTGTCTCTTAGAAATAAAAGCAGGGTAAGTAAAGCCTTGACCATGCTGTGCAAGCTATTATTTTTATTTTTATTATAAACTTCATGAATAAAAGTACTAACAATATGATTAATGCTATGGTCTTTTGAATATATGATTACCTCTGATCCAGACGAACATAAAAACTGTCCTGTTGAATATATGATTACTTCATGAATAAAAGTACTAACAATATGATTAATGCTATGGTCTTTTTCTTATGGCAGATTGGAGACGAGTCTGTGGCAGAGTCACTTCTTTAGGCAGGCGCTGATGCCACTGAAATTGGTGCTGATGGGAATTCAGCACTTCACTTGTGCCTCAAGGCTGGTTCTTTTTTGCAGAATCTAAGGTAAACTAAAAGCTGTACTCACATTTTAATTTATGTTGCACTCTCATCTACGCTGTTCTCCTAATGGTGGAGTCTACTATGGTTTAGGCTGCTCAAGTATGGTGCTAAAGTATCTAAACGGAACCGGTTAGGGCTAACACCAGTTCATGTTGTTGCAGAGAAGAGGCGGATGTTTGTATTTGTGTGGGCGTATGTTTGTATTTGTGTAGGCGAATGTTTGTAATTGTGTAAGCGAGTGCTTGTATTTGTGTGGACGAATGCATGTATTTGTATAGGCTCTAGATTGCACGAAGCTCCTATTGCAGTATGGACTATGGAGCAAATTGTGAAGATTTTAACCTTCGGTATTACTTATTTACCTTTTTCTTACTATATTTATTTCTCCTTGCACAGTATATCTCCTCATCAATCATGTTTTCCTTTTTCAGGAAGCAAAGACCAAAAGACTTGGCAAGTTCACAAGACATCCGCTTTATTCTCAACCCAGAAACCTAAAGCCTTTGCAAGGCATTTCAACTATATGCATGGATATAACTTAAACTAGATAGCTGGCAGTTTTTTGTCACTCTTGTATTGAACCTGCAGTATCTCGGACCAACGCTCCTCAAGAAGATGATGGTCATGACATATTTTGTCTGCTGATGAAGAGATAAAGGAGGAGTCTTATGGACAACGCATTCCAGGAAGGAATCACAAAGTAGCAACCGTTGAGAGGTAAATGTAGCTCCTTGTTTAATTTGGAAAAATTTCCCTGCTTGTTCGCTGAAAGTCTGAGAATCGTGTTCTGAACTCCCTCAACTCAAACAGCCAGAAGGTGCCTAACACCGAAACAGGGATTTGCCGCTATTTTGAGTCTGCAAGTGGTTGTGTGAAGGGAGCAAAGTGCAACTTTGCCCATGGAGAGGACGAGCTGAGACGAGCCAAGATTGGCTCGATTGAACTCAAGCCATTGTCTCTTAGAAATAAAAGCAGGGTAAGTAAAGCCTTGACCATGCTGTGCAAGCTATTATTTTTATTTTGGTTATAAACTTCATGAATAAAAGTACTAACAATATGATTAGTGCTCTGGTCTTTTGAATATATGATTACCTCTGATCCAGACGAACATAAAAACTGTCCTTTTGAATATATGATTACTTCATGAATAAAAGTACTAACAATATGATTAATGCTATGGTCTTTTTCTTATGGCAGATTGGAGACGAGTCCGTGGCTGAGTTACTTCTTTAGGCAGGCGCTGATGCCACTGAAATTGGTGCTGATGGGAATTCAGAACTTCACTTGTGCCTCAAGGCTGATTCTTTTTTGCAGAATCTAAGGTAAACTAAAAGCTGTACTCACATTTTAATTTATGTTGCACTCTCATCTACGCTGTTCTCCTAATGGTGGAGTCTGCTATGGTTTAGGCTGCTCAAGTATGGTGCTAAAGTATCTAAACGGAACCGGTTAGGGCTAACGCCAGTTCATGTTGTTGCAGAGAAGAGGCGGATGTTTGTATTTGTGTGGGTGTATGTTTGTATTTGTGTATGCGAATGTTTGTAATTGTGTAAGCGAGAGCTTGTATTTCTGTGGACGAATGCATGTATTTGTATAGGCTCTAGATTGCACGAAGCTCCTATTGCAGTATGGACTAAGGAGCAAATTGTGAAGATATTAACCTACGGTATTACTTATTTACCTTTTTCTTACTATATTTATTTCTCCTTACACAGTATATCTCCTCATCAATCATGTTTTCCTATTTCAGGAAGCAAAGACCAAAAGACTTGGCAATTTCACAAGACATCCGCTTTATTCTCAACCCAGAAACCTAAAGACTTTGTAAGGCATTTCAACCATATGCATGGATATAACTTAAACTAGCTAGCTGGCAGTTTTTTGTCACTCTTGTATTGAACCTGCAGTATCTCGGACCAACGTTCCTCAAGAAGATGATGGTCATGACATGTTTTGTCTGCCGATGAAGAGATAAATGAGGAGTCTTATGGACAACGCATTCCAGGAAGGAATCACAAAGTTGCAACCGTTGAGAGGTAAATGTAGCTCCTTGTTTAATTTGGAAAAATTTCCCTGCTTGTTCGCTGAAAGTCTGAGAATCCTGTTCTGAACTCCCTCAACTCAAACAGCCCGAAGGTGCCTAACACAGAGACAGGGATTTGCCGCTATTTTGAGTCTGCAAGTGGTTGTGTGAAGGGAGCAAAGTGCAACTTTGCCGATGGTGAGGACGAGCTGAGACGAGTCAAGATTGGCTCGATTGAACTCAAGCCATTGTCTCTTAGAAATAAAAGCAGGGTAAGTAAAGCCTTGACCATGCTGTGCAAGCTATTATTTTTATTTTTATTATAAACTTCATGAATAAAAGTACTAACAATATGATTAATGCTATGGTCTTTTGAATATATGATTACCTCTGATCCAGACGAACATAAAAACTGTCCTGTTGAATATATGATTACTTCATGAATAAAAGTACTAACAATATGATTAATGCTATGGTCTTTTTCTTATGGCAGATTGGAGACGAGTCCGTGGCAGAGTTACTTCTTTAGGCAGGCGCTGATGCCACTGAAATTGGCGTTGATGGGAATTCAGCACTTCACTTGTGCCTCAAGGCTGGTTCTTTTTCGCAGAATCTAAGGTAAACTAAAAGCTGTACTCACATTTTAATTTATGTTGCACTCTCATCTACGCTGTTCTCCTAATGGTGGAGTCTGCTATGGTTTAGGTTGCTCAAGTATGGTGCTAAAGTATCTAAACGGAACCGGTTAGGGCTAACACCAGTTCATGTTGTTGCAGAGAAGAGGCGGATGTTTGTATTTGTGTGGGCGTATGTTTGTATTTGTGTAGGCGAATGTTTGTAATTGTGTAAGCGAGTGCTTGTATTTGTGTGGACGAATGCCTGTATTTGTATAGGCTCTAGATTGCACGAAGCTCCTATTGCAGCATGGACTATGGAACAAATTGTCAAGATATTAACCTTCAGTATTACTTATTTACCTTTTTCTTACTATATTTATTTCTCCTTACAGAGTATATCTCCTCATCAATCATGTTTTCCTTTTTCAGGAAGCAAAGACCAAAAGACTTGGCAAGTTCACAAGACATCCGCTTTATTCTACACCAGAAACCTAAAGACTTTGTAAGGTATTTCAACCATATGCATGTATATAACTTAAACTAGCTAGCTGGCAGTGTTTTTTTCACTCTTGTATTGAACCTGCAGTATCTCGGACCAACGCTCCTCAAGAAGATGATGGTCATGACATATTTTGTCTGCCGATGAAGAGATAAATGAGGAGTCTTTTGGACAACGCATTCCAGGAAGGAATCACAAAGTTGCAACCGTTGAGAGGTAAATGTAGCTCCTTGTTTAATTTGGAAAAATTTCCCTGCTTGTTCGCTGAAAGTCTGAGAATCCTGTTCTGAGCTCCCTCAACTCAAACAGCCCGAAGGTGCCTAACACAGGGGCAGGGATTTGCCGTTATTTTGAGTCTGCAAGTGGTTGTGTGAAGGGAGCAAAGTGCAACTTTGGCCATGGGGAGGACGAGCTGAGACGAGTCAAGATTGGCTCGATTGAACTCAAGCCATTGTCTCTTAGAAATAAAAGCAGGGTAAGTAAAGCCTTGACCATGCTGTGCAAGCTATTATTTTTATTTTAAACTTTATGAATAAAAGTACTAACAATATGATTAATGCTATGGTCTTTTGAGTATATGATTACCTCTGATCCAGACGAACATAAAACTGTCCTGTTGAATATATGATTACTTCATGAATAAAAGTACTAACAATATGATTAATGCTATGGTCTTTTTCTTATGGCAGATTGGAGAAGAGTCCATGGCAGAGTCACTTCTTTAGGCAGGCGCTGATGCCACTGAAATTGGTGCTGATGGGAATTCAGCACTTCACTTGTGCCTGAAGTTGGTTCTTTTTTGCAGAATCTAAGGTAAACTAGAAGCTGTACTCACATTTTAATTTATGTTGCACTCTCATCTACGCTGTTCTCCTAATGGTGGAGTCTGCTATGGTTTAGGTTGCTCAAGTATGGTGCTAAAGTATCTAAACGGAACGGTTAGGGCTAGCACCAGTTCATGTTGTTGCAGAGAAGAGGCGGATGTTTGTATTGTGTGGGCTTATGTTTGTATTTGTGTAGGCGAATGCTTGTAATTGTGTAAGCGAGTGCTTGTATTTGTGTGGACGAATGCATGTATTTGTATAGGCTCTAGATTGCACGAAGCTCCAATTGCAGCATGGACTATGGAGCAAATTGTGGAGATATTAACCTTCGGTATTACTTATTTACCTTTTTCTTACTATATTTATTTCTCCTTACACAATATATCTCCTCATCAATCATGTTTTCCTTTTCCAGGAAGCAAAGACCAAAAGACTTGGCAAGTTCACATGACATCCGCTTTATTCTCAACCTAGAAACCTAAAGACTTTGTAATGGCCGAGTCACTTCTTTAGGCAGGCGCTGATGCCTCTGAAATTGGTGCTGATGGGAATTCAGCACTTCACTTGTGCCTCAAGGCTGGTTCTTTATTGCAGAATCTAAGGTAAACTAAAAGCTGTACTCACATTTTAATTTATGTTGCACTCTCGTCTACGCTGTTCTCCTAATGGTGGAGTCTGCTATGGTTTTGGTTGCTCAAGTATGGTGCTAAAGTATCTAAACGGAACCGGTTAGGGCTAACACCAGTTCATGTTGTTGCAGAAAAGAGGCGGATGTTTGTATTTGTGTGGGCGTATGTTTGTATTTGTGTGGGCGAATGTTTGTAATTGTGTAAGCGAGTGCTTGTATTTGTGTGGACGAATGCATGTATTTGTATAGGCTCTAGATTGCACGAAGCTCCTATTGCAGTATGGACTATGGAGGAAATTGTCAAGATATTAACCTTCGGTATTACTTATTTACCTTTTTCTTACTATATTTATTTCTCCTTACACAGTATATCTCCTCGTCAATAATGTTTTCCTTTTTCAGGAAGCAAAGACCAAAAGACTTGGCAAGTTCATAAGACGTCTGCTTTATTCTCAACCTAGAAACCTAAAGACTTTGTAAGGCATTTCAACCCTATGCATGGATATAACTTAAACTAGCTAGCTGGCAGTTTTTTTTCACTCTTGTATTGAACCTGAAGTTACTCGGACCAACGCTCCTCAAGAAGATGTTGGTCATGACATATTTTGTCTGCTGATGAAGAGATAAACAAGGAGTCTTATGGACAACGCATTACAGGAAGGAATCACGAGAAGAGAGGTAAATGTAGCCCCTTGTTTAATTTGGAAAAATTTCCCTGCTTGTTCGCTGAAAGTCTGAGAATCCTGTTCTGAACTCCCTCAATCAAACAGCCCGAAGGTGCCTAACACACAGACAGGGATTTGCCGCTATTTTGAGGCTGCAAGTGGTTGTGTGACGGGAGCAAAGTACAACTTTGCCCATGGAGAGGACGAGCTGAGACGAGTCAAGATTGGCTCGATTGAACTCAAGCCATTGTCTCTTAGAAATAAAAGCAAGGTAAGTAAAGCCTTGACCATGCCGTGCAAGTTATTATTTTTACTTTTATTATAAACTTCATGAATAAAAGTACTAACAATATGATTAATGCTATGGGCTTTTGAATATATGATTACCTCTGATCCAGACGAACATAAAAACTGTCCTGTTAAATATATGATTACTTCATGAATAAAAGTTCTAACAATATGATTAATGCTATGGTCTTTTGCTTATGGCAGATTGGAGACGAGTCCGTGGCAGAGTGGCTTCTTTAGGCAGGCGCTGATGCCACTGAAATTGGTGCTGATGGGAATTCAGCACTTCACTTGTGCCTCATGGCTGGTTCTTTTTTGCAGAATCTAATGTAAACTAAAAGCTGTACTCACATTTTAATTTATGTGCACTCTCATCTATGCTGTTCTCCTAATGGTGGAGTCTGCTATGGTTTAGGTTGCTCAAGTATGGTGCTAAAGTATCTAAACGGAACCGGTTAGGGCTAACACCAGTTCATGTTGTTGCAGAGAAGAGGCGGATGTTTGTATTTGTGTGGGCGTATGTTTGTATTTGTGTTGGGGATTGTTTGTAATTGTGTAAGCGAGTGCTTGTATTTGTGTGGACGGATGCATGTATTTGTATAGGCTCTAGATTGCACGAAGCTCCTGTTGCAGTATGGACTATGGAGCAAATTGTCAAGATATTAACCTTCGGTATTACTTATTTACCTTTTTCTTACTATATTTATTTCTCCTTACACAGTATATCTCCTCATCAATCATGTTTTCCTTTTTCAGGAAGCAAAGACCAAAAGACCTGGCAAGTTCACGAGACGTCCGCTTTATTCTCAACCTAGAAACCTAAAGACTTTGTAAGGCATTTCAACCATATGCATGGATATAACTTAAACTAGCTAGCTGGCAGTTTTTTTTTTCACTCTTGTATTGAACCTGCAGTTACTCGGACCAACGCTTCTCAAGAAGATAAACGAGGAGTCTTATGGACAACGCATTACATGAAGGAATCACGAAGTTGCAACCGTTGAGAGGTCAATGTAGCTCCTTGTTTAATTTGGAAAAATTTCCCTGCTTGTTCACTGAAAGTCTGAGAATCCTGTTCTGAACTCCCTCAACTCAAACAGCCCGAAGGTGCCTAACTCAGAGACAGGGATTTGCCGCTATTTTGAGGCTGCAAGTGGTTGTGTGAAGGGAGCAAAGTGCAACTTTGCCTATGGAGAGGACAAGCTGAGACGAGTCAAGATTGGCTCGATTGAACTCAAGACATTGTCTCTTAGAAATAAAAGCAGGGTAAGTGCCTTGACCATGCTGTGCAAGCTATTATTTTTATTTTTATTATAAACTTCATGAATAAAAGTACTAACAATATGATTAATGCTATGGTCTTTTGAATATATGATTACCTCTGATCCAGATGAACATAAAAACTGTCCTGTTCAATATATGATTACTTCATGAGTAAAAGTACTAACAATATGATTAATGCTATGGTATTTTTCTTTTGGCAGATTGGAGACGAGTCCGTGGCAGAGTCACTTCTTTAGGCAGGCGCTGATGCCACTGAAATTGGTGTTGATGGGAATTAAGAACTTCACTTGTGCCTCACGGCTGGTTCTTTTTGCAGAATCTAAGGTAAGCTAAAAGCTATACTCACATTTTAATTTATGTTGCACTCTCATCTACGCTGTTCTCCTAATGGTGGAGTCTGCTATGGTTTAGGTTGCTCAAGTATGGTGCTAAAGTATCTAAACGGAACCGGTTAGGGCTAACACCAGTTCATGTTGTTGTAGAAAAGAGGCGGATGTTTGTATTTGTGTGGGCGTATGTTTGTATTTGTGTAGGCGAATGTTTGTAATTGTGTAAGCGAGTGCTTGTATTTGTGTGAACGAATGCATGTATTTGTATAGGCTCTAGATTTCACGAAGCTCCTATTGCAGTATGGGGACTATGGAACAAATTGTCAAGATATTAACCTTCGGTATTACTTATTTACCTTTTTCTTACTATATTTATTTCTCCTTACACAGTATATCTCCTCATCAATCATGTTTTCCTTTTTCAGGAAGCAAAGACCAAAACCTGGCAAGTTCACCAGACATCCGCTTTATTCTCAACCCAGAAACCTAAAGACTTTGTAAGGCATTTCAACCATATGCATGGATATAACTTAAACTAGCTAGCTGGCAGTTTTTTGTCACTCTTGTATTGAACCTGCAGTATCTCGGACCAACGTTCCTCAAGAAGATGATGGTCATGACATGTTTTGTCTGCCGATGAAGAGATAAATGAGGAGTCTTATGGACAACGCATTCCAGGAAGGAATCACAAAGTTGCAACCGTTGAGAGGTAAATGTAGCTCCTTGTTAATTTGGAAAAATTTCCCTGCTTGTTAGCTGAAAGTCAGAGAATCCTGTTCTGAACTCCCTCAACTCAAACAGCCCGAAGGTGCCTAACACAGAGACAGGGATTTGCAGCTATTTTGAGTCTGCAAGTGGTTGTGTGAAGGGAGCAAAGTGCAACTTTGCCCATGGAGAGGACGAGCTGAGACGAGTCAAGATTGGCTCGATTGAACTCAAGCCATTGTCTCTTAGAAATAAAAGCAGGGTAAGTAAAGCCTTGACCATGCTGTGCAAGCTATTATTTTTATTTTATTATTAACTTCATGAATAAAAGTACTAACAATATGATTAATGCTATGGGCTTTTGAATATATGATTACCTCTGATCCAGATGAACATAAAAACTGTCCTGTTGAATATATGATTACTTCATGAATAAAAGTACTAACAATATGATTAATGCTATGGTCTTTTTCTTATGGCAGATTGGAGACGAGTCTGTGGCAGAGTCACTTCTTTTGGCAGGCGCTGATGCCACTGAAATTGGTGCTGATGGGAATTCAGCACTTCACTTGTGCCTCCAGGCTGGTTTTTTTTGCAGAATCTAAGGTAAACTAAAAACTGTACTCACATTTTAATTTATGTTGCACTCTCATCTACGCTGTTCTCCTAATGGTGGAGTCTTCTATGGTTTAGGCTGCTCAAGTATGGTGCTAAAGTATCTAAACGGAACCGGTTAGGGCTAACACCAGTTCATGTTGTTGCAGAGAAGAGGCGGATGTTTGTATTTGTGTGGGCGTATGTTTGTATTTAAGTAGACGAATGTTTGTAATTGTGTAAGCGAGTGCTTGTATTTGTGTGGACGAATGCATGTATTTGTATAGGCTCTAGATTGCACGAAGCTCCTATTGCAGTTTGGACTATGGAACTAATTGTGAAGATTTTAACCTTCGGTATTACTTATTTACCTTTTTCTTACTATATTTATTTCTCCTTGCACAGTATATCTCCTCATCAATCATGTTTTCCTTTTTCAGGAAGCAAAGACCAAAAGACTTGGCAAGTTCACAAGACATCCGCTTTATTCTCAACCCAGAAACCTAAAGCCTTTGCAAGGCATTTCAACCATATGCATGGATATAACTTAAACTAGATAGCTGGCAGTTTTTTGTCACTCTTGTATTGAACCTGCAGTATCTCGGACCAACGCTCCTCAAGAAGATGATGGTCATGACATATTTTGTCTGCTGATGAAGAGATAAAGGAGGAGTCTTATGGACAACGCATTCCAGGAAGGAATCACAAAGTAGCAACCGTTGAGAGGTAAATGTAGCTCCTTGTTTAATTTCGAAAAATTTCCCTGCTTGTTCGCTGAAAGTCTGAGAATCGTGTTCTGAACTCCCTCAACTAAAACAGCCAGAAGGTGCCTAACACAGAAACAGGGATTTGCCGCTATTTTGAGTCTGCATGTGGTTGTGTGAAGCGAGCAAAGTGCAACTTTGCCCATGGAGAGGACGAGCTGAGATGAGTCAAGATTGGCTCGATTGAACTCAAGCCATTGTCTCTTAGAAATAAAAGCAGGGTAAGTAAAGCCTTGACCATGCTGTGCAAGCTATTATTTTTATTTTTCTTATTTTTTTTTGATGTTTCCTCATTTTACTTCATGAATAAAAGTACTAACAATATGATTAATGCTATGGTCTTTTGAATATATGATTACCTCTGATCCAGACGAACATAAAAACTGTCCTGTTAAATATATGATTACTTCATGAATAAAAGTTCTAACAATATTATTAATGCTATGGTCTTTTGCTTATGGCAGATTGGAGACGAGTCCGTGGCAGAGTGGCTTCTTTAGGCAGGCGCTGATGCCACTGAAATTGGTGCTGATGGGAATTCAGCACTTCACTTGTGCCCCAAGGCTGGATTTTATTTTGCAGAATCTAAGGTAAACTAAAAGCTGTACTCACATTTTAATTTATTTTGCACTCTTTTCTTCGATGTTCTGTTAATGGTGGAGTCTGCTATGGTTTAGGTTGCTCAAGTATGGTAAGTATCTAAACGGAACCGGTTAGGGCTGACACCAGTTCATGTTGCTGCAGAGAAGAGGCGGATGTTTGTATTTGTGTGGGCGTATGTTTGTATTTGTGTATGCGAATGTTTGTAATTGTGTTAGCGAGTGCTTGTATTGGTGTGGGCGAATGCATGTATTTGTATAGGCTCTAGATTGCCGAAGCTTCAGTTGCAGTATGGACTATGGAGCAAATTGTCAAGATATTAACCTTCGGTATTACTTATTTACCTTTTTCTTACTATATTTATTTCTCCTTACACAGTATATCTCCTCATCAATCATGTTTTCCTTTTTCAGGAAGCAAAGATCAGGAGACTTGGCAAGTTCACAAGATATCCGCTTTATTCTCAACCCAGAAACCTAAAGACTTTGTAAGGCATTTCAACCATATGCATGGATATAACTTAAACTAGCTAGCTGGCAGTTTTTTGTCACTCTTGTATTGAACCTGCAGTATCTCGGACCAACGTTCCTCAAGAAGATGATGGTCATGACATGTTTTGTCTGCCGATGAAGAGATAAATGAGGAGTCTTATGGACAACACATTCCAGGAAGGAATCACAAAGTTGCAACCGTTGAGAGGTAAATGTAGCTCCTTGTTTAATTTGGAAAAATTTTCCTGCTTATTAGCTGAAAGTCTGAGAATCCTGTTCTGAACTCCCTCAACTCAAACAGCCCGAAGGTGCCTAACACAGAGACAGGGATTTGCCGCTATTTTGAGTCTGCAAGTGGTTGTGTGAAGGGAGCAAAGTGCAACTTTGCCCATGGAGAGGACGAGCTGAGACGAGTCAAGATTGGTTCGATTGAACTCAAGCCATTGTCTCTTAGAAATAAAAGCAGGGTAAGTAAAGCCTTGACCATGCTGTGCAAGCTATTATTTTTATTTTTATTATAAACTTCATGAATAAAAGTACTAACAATATGATTAATGCTATGGGCTTTTGAATATATGATTACCTCTGATCCAGACGAACATAAAAACTGTCCTGTTGAATATATGATTACTTCATGAATAAAAGTACTAACAATTTGATTAATGCTATGGTCTTTTTCTTATGGCAGATTGGAGACGAGTCTGTGGCAGAGTCACTTCTTTAGGCAGGCGCTGATGCCACTGAAATTGGTGCTGATGGGAATTCAGCACTTCACTTGTGCCTCAAGGCTGGTTCTGTTTTGCAGAATCTAAGGTAAACTAAAAGCTGTACTCACATTTTAATTTATGTTGCACTCTCATCTACGCTGTTCTCCTAATGGTGGAGTCTTCTACGGTTTAGGCTGCTCAAGTATGGTGCTAAAGTATCTAAACGGAACCGGTTAGGGCTAACACCAGTTCATGTTGTTGCAGAGAAGAGGCGGATGTTTGTATTTGTGTGGGCGTATGTTTTTATTTACGTAGACGAATGTTTGTAATTGTGTAAGCGAGTGCTTGTATTTGTGTGGACGAATGCATGTTTTTGTATAGGCTCTAGATTGCACGAAGCTCCTATTGCAGTATGGACTATGGAGCAAATTGTGAAGATTTTAACCTTCGGTATTACTTATTTACCTTTTTCTTACTATATTTATTTCTCCTTGCACAGTATATCTCCTCATCAATCATGTTTTCCTTTTTCAGGAAGCAAAGACCAAAAGACTTGGCAAGTTCACAAGACATCCGCTTTATTCTCAACCCAGAAACCTAAAGCCTTTGCAAGGCATTTCAACCATATGCATGGATATAACTTAAACTAGATAGCTGGCAGTTTTTTGTCACTCTTGTATTGAACCTGCAGTATCTCGGACCAACGCTCCTCAAGAAGATGATGGTCATGACATATTTTGTCTGCCGATGAAGAGATAAAGGAGTCGTCTTATGGACAACGCATTCCAGGAAGGAATCACAAAGTAGCAACCGTTGAGAGGTAAATGTAGCTCCTTGTTTAATTTGGAAAAATTTCCCTGCTTGTTCGTTGAAAGTCTGAGAATCGTGTTCTGAACTCCCTCAACTTTAACAGCCAGAAGGTGCCTAACACAGAAACAGGGATTTGCCGCTATTTTGAGTTTGCAAGTGGTTGTGTGAAGGGAGCAAAGTGCAACTTTGCCCATGGAGAGGACGAGCTGAGATGAGTCAAGATTGGCTCGATTGAACTCAAGCCATTGTCTCTTAGAAATAAAAGCAGGGTAAGTAAAGCCTTGACCATGCTGTGCAAGCTATTATTTTTATTTTTATTTTTTTTTTGAAGTTTCCTCATTTTACTTCATGAATAAAAGTACTAACAATATGATTAATGCTATGGTCTTTTGAATATATGATTACCTCTGATCCAGACGAACATAAAAACTGTCCTGTTAAATATATGATTGCTTCATGAATAAAAGTTCTAACAATATGATTAATGCTATGGTCTTTTGCTTATGGCAGATTGGAGACGAGTCCGTGGCAGAGTGGCTTCTTTAGGCAGGCGCTGATGCCACTGAAATTGGTGCTGATGGGAATTCAGCACTTCACTTGTGCCCCAAGGCTGGATTTTTTTTTGCAGAATCTAAGGTAAACTAAAAGCTGTACTCACATTTTAATTTATTTTGCACTCTCATCTACGCTGTTCTGTTAATGGTGGAGTCTGCTATGGTTTAGGTTGCTCAAGTATGGTAAGTATCTAAACGGAACCGGTTAGGGCTGACACCAGTTCATGTTGCTGCAGAGAAGAGGCGGATGTTTGTATTTGTGTGGGCGTATGTTTGTATTTGTGAATGCGAATGTTTGTAATTGTGTAAGCGAGTGCTTGTATTTGTGTGGGCGAATGCATGTATTTGTATAGGCTCTAGATTGCACGATGCTCCTATTGCAGTATGGACTATGGAGCAAATTGTCAAGATATTAACCTTCGGTATTACTTATTTTCCTTTTTCTTACTATATTTATTTCTCCTTACACAGTATATCTCCTCATCAATCATGTTTTCCTTTTTCAGGAAGCATAGACCAAAAGACTTGGCAAGTTCACAAGACATCCGCTTCATTCTCAACCCAGAAACCTAAAGACTTTGCAAGGCATTTCAACCATATGCATGGATATAACTTAAACTAGATAGCTGGCAGTTTTTTGTCACTCTTGTATTGAACCTGCAGTATCTCGGACCAACGCTCCTCAAGAAGATGATGGTCATGACATATTTATTCTGCCGATGAAGAGATAAATGAGGAGTCTTATGGACAACACATTCCAGGAAGGAATCACAAAGTTGCAACCGTTGAGAGGTAAATGTAGCTCCTTGTTTAATTTGGAAAAATTTCCCTGCTTGTTCACTGAAAGTCTGAGAATCCTGTTCTGAACTCCCTCAAATCAAACAGCCCGAAGGTGCCTAACTCAAAGACAGGGATTTGCCGCTATTTTGAGTCTGCAAGTGGTTGTGTGAAGGGAGCAAAGTGCAACTTTGCCCATGGAGAGGACGAGCTGAGACGAGTCAAGATTGGCTCGATTGACATCAAGCCATTGTCTCTTAGAAATATAAGCGTGGGTAAATAAAGCCTTGGCCATGCTGTGCATGCTATTATTTTTATTTTTATTATTTTTTTTTGAAGTTTTTTCATTTTACTTTGGAAAATTGCTATCAGCATCCGCTACGGCCAAAATATTCATAGATTGGAAGATTTTTGTTGGGGGCCTCCCACGCTCTGTTGACTCAGGTGTGTTGAAACTTTATATTTCAGCGCCTGTCTCATCTCTGTTTAAATTGAGTTCTTGTATATTATATGAGCTTTTGTCTATCATTTTTCACGCAGAACATCTCAAGGAGGTTTTTCCAGGCTGGGTTTGGACCGGTAGAACTAGAAGATGCCATAGTGATCAGAAGTAGCTAGTGAATTGCAGTCCAAAGGGTTTGGCTTTGTTATCTTCAAGCAGGGAGAGACCGTCATAGTTGCTGTAGAAGCCCTGATGTTGTACGAGAGGATTGCAATTACCTTCAATCTAGAAATTGAGAATTAGGGTTTCGGAAGGTGAACAAGAAAGAGGAATTAGGGTTTAAGAAATAATAACATAGAAAAAGTAAATAAATTTGGGCTTCACACACACTCTCATTATAATTTATGTTGCTCAAGTATTGTGCTAAAATATCTAAATGGAACCGGTTAGGGCTAACGCCAGTTCATGTCGCTGCAGAGAAGGGTAATTACCAGGCCCTTCAGGTGAATATTCCCATGCCTCCAAGTGTTCCATGTTTATCTTTCTCTGCACTATAGGAAAACTTTACATGAAGCTTATCTACTAGATATGATTCCAGACACTTCTGCTTCAAGCTCCAGAGTGTGGAGACCTTTTCTCTGAAAAAGAATAACGACACCCCCCCCCCCCCCCCACCCCACCCCCCCCCCCCCCCCCCACCCCAAACACACACACACACACACACACCCCCACAACCGCGCGGTTTTTTTTTTTTTTTTTTTTTTCTGTGAGAAATGGATTCCTAGATTGCACGAAGCTCCTATTGCAGAATGGAGCAAATTGTCAAGATATTAACCTTTGGTATTACTTATTTACCTTTTTCTTACTATCTTTATTTCTCCTTACACAGTATATCTCCTCACCAATCATGTTTTCCTTTTTCAGGAAGCAAAGACCAGTAGACTTGGCAAGTTCACAAGACATCCACTTCATTCTCAACCCAGAAACCCAAAGACTTTGTAAGGCATTTCACCCATATGCATGGATATAACTTAAACTAGCAAGCTGGCAGTTTTTTTCACTCTTGTATTGAACCTGCAGTATCTCGGACCAACGCTCCTCAAGAAGATGATGGTCGTGACATATTTTGTCTGCCGAGGAAGAGATAAATTAGGAGTCATATGGACAACGCATTCCAGGAAGGAATCACAAAGTTGCAACCATTGAGAGGTAAATGTAGCTCCTTGTTTAATTTGGAAAAATTCCCTGCTTGTTCGCTGAAAGTCTTGAGAATCCTGTTCTGAACTCTCTCAACTCAAACAGCCTTAAGGTGTCTAACACAAAGACAGGGAGTTGCCGCTATTTTGAGTCTGCAAGTGGTTGTGTAAAGGGAGCAAAGTGCAACTTTGGCCATGGAGAGGACGAGGTGAGACGAGTCAAGATTGGCTCTATTGAACTCACTCTCTTAGAAATATGAGCAGGGTAAGTAAAGCCTTGACCATGCTGTGCAAGCTATTATTATTATTATTATTTTTTCTGAAGTTTCCTCATTTTACTTGGAAAATTGCTATCAGCATACGCTATGGCCAACATTCATAGATTGGAAGATTTTTGTTGGGGGCCTCCCACACTCTGTTGACTCAGGTGTGTTAAAACTTTATATTTCAATGCGTGTCTCATCTATGTTTCAACTGAGTTCTTATATATTATGTGAGCTTTTGTCTTTCATTTTTCACACAGACTATCTCAAGGAGTGTTTCCAGGCTGAGTTTGGACCTGTAGAACTAGTAGATGCCATAGTGATCAAAAGTAGCTAGTCAATTGCAGTCCAAAGGGTTTGGCTTTGTTGTTTTCAAGCAAGAGGAGACCGTCATAGTTGCTGTAGAAGCCCTGATGTAATACGGGAGGATCACAATCACTTTCAATCTAGAAATTGAGAAATAGGGTTTTGAAAGATGAACTAGAAAGAGGAATTAGGGTTTTAGAAATAATAAAATAGAAAAAGTGGATAAATTAGGGCTTCACACCGCTTGCACCACGGGCTTCACACCCCTTACACTACGGGTTTCACATCTCAATTTCAAGAACTCAAGAGCTCAGGAAATTTAAACTAAAAAATTTTAATTCATTCATTGTCTCTGAATAAAAAGTACAGAGGTTTATTTATAGGCTTTACTAAAGGACATTATTCGGATATAATCGATGTGGTACTAAAACGCAATAAAAGTAACAACTAGATTTAAAAATAAATGAAGACAATAAAAGACAACTAGCACTTGTGTGATGTTCTCATCATTTACCACGAGGTGAGAAAAACTCGACTCTGTCGAGTGAGATTTCCTCACGTAGCATCTCAATCGGGTCATGTTGGTGGTCGAAAAATCAGCACTAGTGTGTCACGTTGAGACCAAAGTGGTGGAGGCGGAGCTAGTTTCCGTGGCAAATCAGTTGCAATCTATGGTAGCTCAAGCAATAAACATACAACATAACAAGTCAACTAAGTTCCACCGAAATCGAACTCACATATCAAGATGCCAATCTCCTACGAAACTGTCTCCTGTAGAAAGATCTGTAAGAGGTCGTACACATCAGGCGATCTCAAAAATAATGAGACCCTCATAGCTATCTAAGATGGTAGTAGCTCTATGATAGGTTCTGCTGGAAGATCTACATGCGTCTCAATAGAAAGATCTTCAACTTCTATGGGCCGTGAGGAAATCTCTTCTTGTGGTGACTGTAATCTCTCTAATTTGTAATGCATGATTTAATGATATATAATAGTAATTTTAAAATATATATATTTTATATTATTATTATGTAATATTTGATGTGAGTTAATTGGTGATTGTTATTAAATATTACTGTTTAGATTAATATTATTATTATTGCTAATTATCTAATGAATTGTGTTAATATTTTAGATTATTATTGTGATTACAAATTATTAATAATATTATTATTGTTATTATTATTATGTAATTGATTTACCCCTAGTAGCCCACTTTCCTTTCCTATTTCCTTCACTTTATACTCAATTTTTTTGTTTTCTTTTCTCAAACGCTAAAACAGTTCATACTTCATTTCTCCTTTCTTATTTTCTCCATTTAATTTTAAGCCCAACTCAAGCCCAACAGCATGCCCAGCCCGTCTCCTACGCTCTCCTCTATATAACCCTAATTCTAACATTAACCCTAACCCTAATTCTTAAACTCCACCTCCCTCAATTCTACAATCGTCATCAACTTCTCTATCTTTTTCTTCATCACCCTCTCCTTTATTCTTTTTTCCAGCCGTGCAACCCACCCATCACCCTCGTTCTCTCCCCGTGCTGCTCCCCTGTCGTGACCATCTCCACGCCTTGTTGCCGGAGCCCGATCTACGCGTGATCTTCCCCACGATGCCTCCACAACTGTTGGCTACCTTGGCTTCCTCCATGCCACCACGGAACTCCACCATCTCCACACATACCACCTCGACCACCGCATCCTCCATCTCCTTCAACCACACACGCACTGCCCACTTGCACCGCGCACAACCAAGCTGAGCAGCACACACTCCATTGCGCCACCCCCTACCAAACCCAAGCACGACCGCAACACCCAACTCCACTCTTCCCCGCGCTCACTCTTCTTCCTCCCGATTGCGTCGTGCCACCGCCACCTGCTGTTTTCCATTATGTTTGCAAAGGGGGAAACTTACAAAAAAAAAAGAGTTGAGGAGCTAAATTACAAGTATTCTTAAAAGATTACAAGTAGATCTCCTCAGAGATTCTGGAGAAGTGTGCCGATAGGAGTCTGGTCAGCGCGCGACCACTTTGTCCCTTTGACGATGCGAGCGATGAGATTCCCTTCTCGTCTGGTTCGGGGAATCAGAGAACAGAAGGTTGGTAGAACCCTCTTGCTGCTTCTCAAAATCGCCTTCAATAAGGAATTCCTTCTCGCCTGGTTCCGGAGATTCCTTGAGAAGAAGGATGATGTTAGGGTATCAACACCCTGGCTAGAGAAAGCAATTCTCTAAAAGGTCTCTGAATTCGAGAACACACGGTGCGTCGTGAAGAAGCCTCTGCTTGTGGAGTCCTCTCTCTCTCTTTAATCGATCGATCTCTCCCTCTTGTACCCCTGACGGGCTATTTATAGGGAGAGCAAGGGTATAATCGTCCCTTGAAAATATGGAAACAGATTGAATCAAATCTGTTTAAAATCTAGAAAGTAGCCTTGCTGTGAGGATAGGATCAGCTTCTGCGAAGCTAGAATTGGCAGGTCGGTGGACCTTCTCGATTTGTTTTGATCCTTTCCATATCGTTGGAGGATTTCCCCTGATCTTCTTACTCGTTTTAGAAGAGTCAAGAGATTGTGGCAATCAACTACCAAATTTGATCTCTGATTTGATTTAATTAGATTTGATCTGATTGGATCCGGTCTCATCCGGAGATTTGATTGGTCAAAAGTTGACCATAGCAGACCAATAGCGGCGCTGCCCGCTTTGAGCTCGTAGCGGAGCTGGAGATGGTTTCTGGCGAAGTCCGAAAGAAACCCTTTGGCGGAGCTGGAAGTCCTCTGTGGCGAAGTTTGCGAGTTAGCTTCTTGGCGAGGCTTTGGATGATATTAGCCTCTCAAGCGAGGCTATCCCTTTGGGCTCATGCAATGCTAAGTGATAGCATCTTAGACCTGCTGAGGTCTGTTTAGAAACAATCCGGGTTCACTGTCTGCTTGCTGGATCAGTGGAGTCCAAGTTGCTTCCTTGTCCCTCGGAGATGGGTAAAAACTGGTCTTCAGCTCTCTGTCACTTGTCTTTTGTAAATGTCAACAAGTTTGGACATTGTTTAGACCAATTAGAATCTTGTCTTTTTTAAGTGTCAACAAGACCCCCTTCAAAGTTTTCGAAAGTCTGCAATGGCTCAGACTTCGAAACACTTTGAATTGCTTTGATCGGTGGTGGTGTGGAGTATGAACGTTGCCATGATGGTTGAGTTCAGCTTCGCCTTCAATCCTGCTTTGGGATAAGTTTGCCGAAGAATTGCGCAGGTTCGCGCCTCTGAATGACTTCGCGTGCGGGTAGCCTCGCGTCTGGGCTTCCGAAGATATGTTCGCTCGGGAGCGCATGTCGCTTTCCCGAGATCAACCGCCGTGGCTCGATTTTTAAGGAAGATTTTCTCCTTCTCTTGCGCTGACCGGGGAAGATTTTCTCCGATTTGCACGTTTCCAAGGGAAGATATTCCCTTTCTTCAAGGCGCCATAAGTGCCTTTTATGAGGGAGACGTTTTCTCCCTTCGCACGGTTCCAAGGGAAACCGTCCCATTTCTCAAGGCGCAATAAATGCCTTAAATGCGCTCGTGCTTCCACGCTTGAGGCGGCAGCGCTCAGGCCATGGGGCCTATAAATAGGGCACTTGAGGTCCTCTGAAGAGAAGTGCTTTGCCTCTCTTCTCTTCTCTTGGTTTAGAAAGAGATACTCAGATCTCTGAATTAGTGGGAATGCCCACTCTGGTTATTACCCGGCCAAGGACCGGTAAGTCTTGATCGTTCAACGACTTCACCGATTTTAGGGAATTCATCTCCCTTGATTCATCTTTAGCAGCTGCTTCAGGGATTAGCTTCCTTGTTCTCTATTTAACTGATCTACAGAGAAGGATTTTGGCATAGCTTTCCAGTGAAGCTACCATTTTTGACTTGATCAAAGGAAGATCACTGCACATTAAGTCCGCTGCACAGGCAGAACTTGGGACTTGGTCTCTTCAATAGTTGAGCCAGTCTTGCCATATAGGAGGAGCTAAGACTGTATCCCACGGGGTCAGTCTGGCTAGCCATATAGGCGAGGCTTGGACTTGACGTTTACTGAGCCAGCCCATCAGTGCTGTGCAGGCGAGGCTTGTCCTCTGCTTTTACTGAAATTGGATTGCTTTGACCCAAAAGATTCTGATTTGCAATTTTTTCTGTGCTTAACTGCTAATCTGTTCTGATTTGCCTTGCAGTGGGCTATGCTCGCCGATCTTGTATCTTGATGAAAGAGACCGAAAAATTGCCTTATGCTTCCCCAGTTGAAGCTTTACTTTTAAGCAGGAGGAACAACTTGGGGCGACGGGTGTGTGTCCCAGAGGCTGTTGGCAGCCTTTTATCCGAGGTGATTCGTTTTGAGGTAAGGCTGGCTGCCGCTTTTACCGGAGATGATCCGCTTCAAGATAGTGGGCGTCGCCTGTGGAATCGCCGGCATCATTGCTGACTTTCAACTTTGGTGGCCTTTGGGGCGATCCACTTCGGGAAAACGGGCCTCACACCTGTTAGATCACTGGTATCACTGCCGATTCCCATTATACGTGATCTATCGTGTTGGCGGCGATAGGTTTTTATTGCCAGGCTTCAACAAAATGGCCTGGCAAGATCTGCCATTTTTGTGGAGAATAATGACCCTGTCCTTGCGGCACCACTGATTACGGCCTTGTGCAGGAAGAAGGCCTTCTTTGTCCAGTCGGTTTGACTTAGAAGCGGATAAAACCACTTGTATGCCTTTTGCGTCAATGACCCTGTCGAGCCACTGGGTGTGTTGTATGAAACACAACTTTGATGTAATATTAATGTACCCTTCCTTTTAAATCAATGAAAGTTCATCTTCTAATCATCTGATTTTTGTTTGCTTTCATTGAGAGTTTGGCCATAGCGGGGCTAAACTGTATGCGGAGTTAAGGACATAGTCCTTTCTTTGAGTGATCTTCGCGAGACTGGCATGTCAGTGCCTTTTTAGAGGGCTAAGGTAAGCCTCTCGGCGAAGTCCTTGAAGGATTGTGCGAAGTCCGTACTTTGCTCCAGTGCGAAGTTAACCCTTAGTGGAGTTGAACCAGCGCTTCTCGGGAAGGCGCTTTGGGCGGCGTTTCGAATTAATTTGAAACGGCAGCATACGCCCTTTTCGAGGCTTCGTTTCAGGCGCTGATTGGCCTATAAAAGCCCGATCGGGCTAAGCAGAAAAAGATCTCCTTTTTCAGAGAGATTTCTTGACTTTCCCTCTTCCTCTTCCTTCTTCGTTCAGAGAACCTTGAGAACTCTTGCAACTCTTTAATGGCGCCCAAAAGACGAGCGGGAAAAGAAGTGGCGACTTCTGCAGCGGAGGGCCCTCTTCCTCCGGTCATCGAGCGACCAGTCACCGGTAAGGGATTTTCCTATCTGATTAGAGACCGTGGTCTCTCTCCTTTGGAGCCGACATTTGGCTATTAGGATGATCGAATATGATCTGTCCTCATTAGGGAACTCGTTTCCCTGAACCTCCCTATTCTCCTTGCACAAGGAATTAAGAACCGAATCAGTTCTTCTTTAGGCTTCCGTACGAAGCCATTACTCGGGCAGTCTCTATCCTGTTGAGGAACATGATATAGGTCTGTTCCTTCAGTCATGGCCATGAAGGGTGACTTTTGACCATGATGCCCTCTTGGTAACGTCAGCCCTTAGGGCTATACCACTTCCTGCTTAAGCGAAGTTGGTATTTTGGACGTTCTCTGCAAAAATGCAGTTTTATCCGCGAGATCAAGCTTCATCGAAGCTATCGCCTTGCTGGCCTTGCTCGCTGAGCGAGGCTATGCCTTAGTGGATTTTTTATGCCTTCGTATCCACTTGATTGTTGAACTAATCATAGTTCATTTCTGTCTTTGCAGTGCATTACACTTTCGGTCTCCTGAACAGTCTGTTCGGGCTAACCAGTCGAGCAGATGGTAACATCAGCCTGCAATTCCATGGACAAGCTTCTTTGTTCAGTGAGCGGAGCTCCCTCGTCCGGGATACACTCATCCAAGGCGGTCATCCGCAGACCACACGGAGTATCTTGACCACGGCTCTTTTTGAGGATGTTGACCGTCGGACTTACAGAAAGCCCGACTTTATGTTCGGGGATGCCGCACCCGATCCCGATCGCCAGTTGTAGGCAGGCGAAGGACAATGGATCTTTCAACTGGATGGCGAGAAGTTTTACCTTCCGTCCACTAAGCGGCACTTTCCTTCATCTTCTTTCGTAAATGTGACCCAGGCTCGGAAGATGGCGTGGGGCGTGAGCCGAAGCGTCGAGTCCGTCCACGTCGGGAGATTGACCTTTCAGTCCAGCTATTCGAGGGCGGGCCCTCCCCACAGCATAATGGGCCTATACCCTGGGAAGGTATCGCGGGAACTTCCAGTGGGAGAGAACCCGGCTGTGGCGCAGACCTTTGGCACTCAGTTCTGTGCAGTTGACGGGAACTACCCTGCCACTGACTTCAGGGCTCCCGGTTGGGTTCATCCTCCTAAGACATGGTGGGCGGAGTTGACCAACTACATCCTTGCTCACTTCGAGGAGGACTTGGAGAGGTTGAACCTCTATGAGGTCGTCAGGGCGACCTGCTACGACATTGAGATGAAGGTGGCGTGCTTCTACGCCATCCTTGAGTTGTACTGCCCGGCTTCGGGGACCTTCTTCACCCCGGTTGGCGAGCTGGGCATGGCTTTGCATGAGATGTGGGAAATCTCTGCTCTGCCTTTCGGGTCTCTTCCATACGAAGAGTACTTTCCCTGTGAGGCGGAGTTGGCTATTCTGGAGAAACAGGAGCCTGCTTTGCTCGAGACTTATCGGGAGTTGATGTGCCACTTGCATATTTGTTCCAGCATCCACGGTGGTGGCAAGGGTAGCTCGAAGAGCTTGAAGAGCTGGGGAAGTTACCTGTTCCCAGACATGAAGAATGCTCCTGAAGCAGCTCATCGCGGAGTTGCTGATGGCGATATTGTTGGACGGATGGAGATGTGTCTCCAAAGGGATATCGTTGTAACAGAAGACGCTGGTCCTTATGAGAAAGGTGATACCCTTCGGAGCTTTCACCGTCAGGCCCGTCGGCCTATGTCTCGAAAGGCGCTGCTGGCCGGTTTCTTAACCGTTTGGTTAAAGAAGTGTGTTGTGCCTTCTTCCTCGGGTGACATCGTCCACCCGAATGTTCTGCTACCCGCCGTTCGCTTGGCCCATGGCCACCGTCTGGGTCTTCTCCCGGCCATGGTGTGCTGTATTCAGAGGGGCCTTCGTGCACTAACGGAGGCTTTCTGCAGGCCACCGGCGTCGAGGCGTGGGAAGGGTACTATTCTGCCTTGTGACGGACCCAATCCTAGGGTAGGTCTACCGTACACCTACTTGATGGCATGGTTCGCCTTACACTGCCCTACTTTGATCGGAGCTGGGGAGGACCCTCCGCAGGGTGTTCGAACGGCGCTTCTTCGCCGATTCGAGGGCTGTTCTTGGATGAAAACCTACGTGGCCGAGGCCCGTAAGTTAGTGCGTCGTCATGACGCCTATAGTCTGTTCCGCTGTTTTCCTCGTATTCGGGGTGCAGGATACAACGAGGAATTCCGAGATACGGAGTCGGCGCGGTCTCCCATGAGTCGGGGCGTTTTCGAGTGGTTGGTCAGCATCCGGCCCTCGCACTTGCTGTACAGGAGTGGGGATACCTGCTACCTGGAACCCTACGTCCCGAGTCGATTTGCTCGCCAATTCGGATACGACTAGCTGTATGTGGGCAACCCCAATTCGGACCTAGCTTTCATGGGGAGTCTTATTGATGGGGCCCGTGCCTGGCGGTTCTTTACTGCGGATGGCACTGGGGCGTGGCTACGCACGCCGCTGCAGGATTCCGGCCTCTCGACGACCCTGTGCTTTTGCCAGTGGTACGCGGCTTCCAACTCCACACCTCCTGGATTTAACGCCAACAGTTCGGGTGTGAAGTTAATCTTTCAGCGAATGAAGCGGAAGGCCTCTGAGAAAAAGGAAGGCAAACGGGTTCGTGTCCCTGGTTTAGAGGAGTTCATCGCTGTGGATGACAGCGAGGCTTCTGATGCAGGGAGTCCTCGCTGCGAGGCGGGGGCTGGAGCTGACACTCATGCGGCTGGCTCTGGTGTGGTGGGGACATTTTCCCCACGACGTGCGGGAGAAGTGGAAGAAGAGGATTCTGACGTCCACTTCAAGAGAAAGCGGGCAGGTAGCGGATCTCGTAGGAAGTCATTGGCGAAGAAGCCCCGTCGCCAAGCTCCTACGATTGTCGTAGAGGGTTACCCCTCTACAACGATTCCTCGTGCTGCCCCATTAGCAGCTGAACCGTCGGTTGCTGAGCCGACTAGTGGTGAATTCGCTCCAGGTCTGGGTAAGATTAACCTTGTCCATATAATACGCCCTTGGTGTGTCCCAAATAACTCATCCTTTGCTTCTTGTTGCAGGAGTCGAGGCGGCTGGAGAGCAAGGGGAACATTATGATCCCCTATTCACTTATGGGGATGCAGCCGGTTCCCCTGCTCACTCGGAAGAGTCTGGGAGTGGCGCGGCTGATGTTGGTCCTTCAGGCGTTGGGACTTCTAAAGGAAGTCCTGAGGCATCGAGCTCTATCGGGTGGTCCACAGGATACTCGGCAAGTGAAAGCGAGCTGGCTATTCGTGTTGATTCTGTCAAAAATTTTCCGATGGAGCCTCTGGAGACTGATGTGGCTGGCGAGACGTTTGAGGCGACGTCATCTTATGGTATTGTCGTAACCTCTTGGTTTCTCCTGCATGCGATGTTCCGACTGACCGTAGTCTTGTTACAGGTGTCCGGCCTCAAGATGCATCAGCTTCGAGGGGACCAGGTGATTTCCCTGAAGAGTCAAGGGGTGATATGAGCGCTTCGACCGCGGCGGATGCTGCTGTGTTGGACGCGCTGTATGGCGACCTGCCTTCTTATCAGCCCAAATCAGCTGAAGGACCAGAGGTTGAAGGGGCGGCAGTCCCGGAGGTATCCTCACTCCCAATCACATCAACGAGTGAGGTGCCGACTGTTTTGCCGAGTGCGGCACTGAGGGTGATCGCAAATCCTACTTCTCCAACCATGGTGGTTGAGCCTGCTGCTCAAGAGGTGGTTGCCAGTCCTACCTCCGCGGTGGCTGGCGTGCTGGTTTCGATGAGTACTCCGCCGAGATCGCCTTCGGCTAGTCCTGCTGCTGTCAGTGTTCCCGCTGCTTCTTCCGCGATGGTGTCGACTAGGCTGGTAGATTACTCCGAGGTTTCCTCCCTGCCAGAAATGGCTGAGGCCGAGAATGATTACATAGGTGACCTGGTCGATAGCTTTTATAGAAGCTTGGAGCGAACTATCGACTTAGTTTTGAAGGGCTCGCCTGTACCATTCTCAAAGCTGAAGGTGGTCCTCTCCCGTGACATTGAGAGCATTTGGGACTTTGAGGGTATCATCTGGCTGCTGCTTTAGAACTCCTGGTGAATGAACTTGAGAAGGCTGTAGAGGAGTGGCGCCGTCTCTATCGCTCAGACCCGGCGTCCTTAGCTGATGAGCGGCTCGCCTGTCTTGTTGCCCGAAAGCACGAGGCCCGGCTTGCTGCTCAAGAGGCTGCTAAGGCCGTCTCTTCTGATTTGAAATCCTTGGAAACAAGGCAAGCGGAGGTTGGAAGTGCAATTGACGCCTCCACTAGTGCTCTTCTTGGCGCTGAGAATAAGATTGCGAAGGCTGAGGAAATGATCAGGAAAGCAAATCTCCTCTTATCCAAGGCCATACCGGTGCGTCTTGAGGAAACTGCGCGGCTTGAACAACTCAAAGCTCAGAGTGAGGAGCTTGCGCTGCAAGAGTTGTCACAGAAGGCAACTTTGGCGGAGGCCGAAGCTCGTCTGGCTCAGGCGAAAGATTTCAATGAGGCTGAGCTGAGGTCACAAGCGCTTGCCCAGGCTGCTGATGACAGGAAGACGAGGCTAAACACCCTCGGAGAGCGGCTCAGATCGTACAGTGTGCGCTTGTAGCTCCATGTACTTTATCCTCTTGAAATGAATGAAAATTCTTTCTTCTTTTGTAGAATCTTCAATCTTCTTCTTTTTGAATTGCGATTCCGAATTGTAGTGCAATTTCTTGAGAACATAGTTCTTGTTGGGTTGGGTAATGAGACTTGGCTATCTGTCAGTTCAGAGGTCGCGATGACATAACTGGTTGAGACGTCACCAAGTTTCAAAAATTGGTGATACTCGTCTTTTGTAAATGTCAACGAGTATCGAGACCTGTCTTTTGTAAATGTCAACAGAGCTCGGAATTGAGACTTAGCTGTCTGCTGGTTCAGAGGTCGCAATGACATAACCGGATAAGACGCCACCAAGTTTCAAAAATTGGTGATACTCGTCTTTTGTAAATGTCAACGAGTATCGAGACCTGTCTTTTGTAAATGTCAACAGGGCTCGGAATTGAAACTCGGCTGTCTGCTGGTTCAGAGGTCGCAATGACATAACCAATTGAGACGCTAATAAGCTCAATGGTAGATGAAACTTGGCTATCTGCCAGTTCAGAGGTCGCAATGACATAACTGGTTGAGAAGCCACCAAGCTTCAAAATAGGTGATACTCGTCTTTTGTAAATGTCAATGAGTATCGAGACCTATCTTTTATAAATGTCAACAGGGCTCGGAATTGAAACTCGGCTGTCTGCTGGTTCAGAGGTCGCAATGACATAACCGAATGAGACGCCACCAAGTTTCAAAAATTGGTGATACCCGTCTTTTGTAAATGTCAACGGGTATCGAGACATGTCTTTTGTAAATGTCAACAGGGCTCGGAATTGAGACTCGGCTGTCTGCTGGTTCAGAGGTTGCAATGACATAACCGAATGAGACGCCACCAAGCTCAAGGTTGGTGATACCCGCCTTTTGTAAATGTCAACGGGTATCGAGACCTGTCTTTTGTAAATGTCAACAGGGCTCGGAATTGAGACTTAGCTGTCTGCTGGTTCAGAGGTCGCAATGACATAACCGATTGAGACGCCACCAAGCTTCAAAATTGGTGATACTCGTTTTTTGTAAATGTCAACGAGTATCGAGACCTGTCTTTTGTAAATGTCAATAGGGCTCGGAATTGAGACTTGGCTGTCTGCTGGTTCAGAGGTCGCAATGACATAACCGAATGAGACGCCACCAAGCTCAAGGTTGGTGATACTTATCTTTTATAGATGTCAATAAGTATCGAGTTTGTAGTGGAATTTGGGAGAAGTCTCGTTTTCACGGGGAGAAACGAGGGAATTGCTGTCATAGGTTTAATGTTAACGTAACAGCGAAATATATATGTGACCTTACCATTCTATGGATGAGAATTGGTACTTAAGTGACTTTGGAGGTCTCGCCCTCACGGGAGAGATGAGGGAATTGCTGTCATAGGTTTAATGTTAACATAACAGCGAAGCATATATGTGGCCCTACCATTCTATGGGTGAGAATTGGTAGGTGATTTTGGAGAGGGAATTAAATGGGAACAGGTCCCGTAGGATTTTTAGCAACCCCCAGCTGTCAACGGGTTTGATATGCCTTTATCAACTACTGTTTGAATTGGGCTAGCCATGCTATTCCCCTCAGCATGATGAGTTGTCGAGGACTTATGTTGGGCTTACAGGCCAACATTTTCCTCTATCCTTAATCGTTAAGGATATTGGATTATCGGGTTAATGTCTGCATAACCCTAACTCTCCTTTAGGATAACCGGTGCGCGGCCAGGTTCCTGTTGGTTTTCGGCTGTATGACCTCACTTGGAGGAAGAGAAAGGCTCTCTTTGTGTGTGCTCCAGACACGGAAATCTTAATCAGAGGTGTAGTGTTAACTTGATCAAGAGAAGGATCCTTGATTAAGGATAATACTTCTTTAGAATTTGCCATTGATCGGCATCATGAGTAGGTCGCCATCTGAAGTCACAAGGCGGTATGCTCCGTTTGAATAGACTGTTTCTATTATAAACGGTCCTTCCCATTTAGGCTGAAATTTGCCTTTGGCCTTGTGCGTCATAATCATCGGTCGTCTGACGGCTAAAATCAGGTCTCCTTTCTGGAAGACTCTCTGTTTGACCTTCTTATTGAAGGCTTTTGAGATTCGAGCTTGATATTGCTCGATATGCTGCTGAGCTTGTAGTCGCTTCTCGTCCAAAGCTTCGAGCTCTTGAAGGCGTAGGCGATCATTGTCCTCTAATGTGGTTTTAGTAATCAGAGCCACACGCAACGATGGCATTTGGATTTTCAATGGGAGGACTGCTTCGCACCCATATACCAGGGAAAAAGGCGTATTGCCTGTCGGTATCCGCACCGTGGTTCGGTAGGCCCAAAGACATTCACCGAGCTTTTCGTCCCAATCTCGCTTATTCGAGGAGACGAATTTCTTGAGCAGCTTGATGATTGTTTTGTTGAATGCTTCCGCCAAGCCGTTGGCAGCAGGATTATAGGCAGTTGAAGCCACATTCTGAATTCGGTATTTATTGCAGAACCGATAAAATATTTGGCTTATGAATTGGGGACCGTTGTCGTGGATGATCCGCCTAGGGACACCAAATCGATGGATGACATGGTGCTTGATAAAGTGAACCACATTAGAGGTTTTGACTTCGGCCAATGGTATGGCTTCTGCCCATTTTGAGAAGTAATCGGTTATTGCTAGGATAAACCGGTGACCTCTTGTCGAGGAAGGGCTGATTGGCCCTACGACGTCGATTCCCCATGCTTCAAATGGCCATGAAGCAACAGTCGGGTGGAGCAGCTCCGAAGGCTGGTGTATGAAGTCCGCATGGACTTGGCATGTTTTACACCTTCGTGCATATTGGATGGCATCGGTTATCATAGTTGGCCAATAATATCCAAGCCTATGCAACCTGTCTTTGAGCTTTGGACCTGGCTGATGAGCTTCGCAAATGCCGTCGTGCGCTTCTTGGAGTGCTTCCTGTGCCTCTGAATTGGAAAGGCAACGGAGAAGGACACCGTCATGTGAACGACGGTAAAGTGTCTTCAGAATCGGATCGTAGTAGAAACGGAGAGACCTTCGTCTGATGGACGCCGCTTCCTTGGGATCGTCTGGAAGCAGACCCTGCAAAGCATAGTCGATGAGAGGAAAGCGCCAGTCACTTGGTTCAAGATCCGTGGAGACATTATAGACTTCTCGAGTTCTTAGTATGTGCTTGGAGCATACAAGATGTCGAGTTGCGACTGTGAGGTGATACTCGGTGTCGGCTGGCAAGGCTAGCGTCGTCGCTAATGCAGCGAGAGCGTCCGCCTTGGTATTCTGAGATCGGGACACATGCCCGATGTAGAAACCTTCAAATAGGTTAGCCAATTCGATGGCTGTATGGTAATAAGGCACCAAGTCCTCATGGCGGACTTCATATTCGCCTTTACCTGATTGATGATTAGTTTTGAATCGCCATAGGCTTCAAGGTAGCGCACCCCCATTCCATGAGCGAGCTGAAGACCAATGAGCAGAGCATTATATTCTGCTACATTGTTGGAGCATGATTCTGTCAGAGAAAATGCTCTGGGCAGGACATGATTCTGTGGGAGATAAACACAACCCCCACTCCGGCAATAATCTTGCCTTTAGGGCCCATTCGCGATGCTCCATCAAAGAACATCTGTCATACTTCCTCTTCTGAGGTTGCATTAGACTCGAAGACCTCATCAGGGATATCTTCGTGAAGTTTTGAATGCTCCGGAACTGGATGAGCAGCCAAGAACTCTGCAAGAGCCTGGCCTTTAACCGCCTTCTGAGGTGTGAAGATCATGTCGTATTGAGATAATAAAAGTGCCCACTTAGCCAATCTTGAATTCAATGATCCTGGCTTCGTCAAAAGAGACGCAATGGGTTTACTCTGGAGATGACATGTATGGTTTGGCCGACCAAATAATGTCGCGTCTTCTGAACAGCAAAGACGAGAGCTAAGCACTCCTTCTCGATAGGATTGTAGCGATATTCCGCTCCTATGAGAGTTCTGCTCAGATAATAAATGGCCTGCTCGTGGCCATTGTCGTCCTTTTGAGCGAGGAGGGCACCGAGGGAGTAGTCCAGAGCTTTTACATAAAGCAAGAACGGTTTTCCTGACGTAGGGGCCACTAAGACTGGAGGTTTTATGAGGTACCTCTTGATGTCTTCATAAGCTTCCTGGCAAGCTTGATCCCATACGAATGAAGCACCCTTTTTCATGAGTTGGGTGAACGGCTGACAGCGGCCTGAGAGATTTGCAATGAATCTTCTGATATAGGCCAGCCTGCCTTGCAAGCCTCTGAGCTCTTTGAGATTCCTCGGTGGATGCAAGCTCTGAATGGCTTTGACTTTGTCTGGGTCAAGATGAATCCCTTTTGAGGTGACAATAAACCCAAGGAATTTGCCACTCGACACTCCCAAGAAGGATTTTGTCGGGTTCATTTTCAGTTGATGCGCCCGCATTATGTCGAACATCGTTCTGAGGTCGCGAAGATGTTCATTTTTGTTGCGGCTTTTGACGGCAATGTCGTCGACATAGCACTCCACCGTTTTTCGGAGATGATCGCGGAAGATTGTACTCATTGCCCGCTGATAGTTGCTCCGGCGTTCTTCAGTCCGAAGGGCATTACAGTGTAGCAGTATACTCCCAATGGTGTTCGGAACGAAGTATGCTTCTCGTCGTCGGGATACATCTTAATCTGGTTGTATCCTGAAAAGCCGTCCATGAAAGACATCCTTTCGAACCCACATGTGTTGTCGATCACGACGTCAGTGATGGGCAGCGGAAATTCATCCTTGGGACAGGCCGTATTGAGATCACGGTAGTCGATGCAGATCCGTATTTTCCCGTTCTTCTTGAGGACGGGGACGATGTTAGCTACCCAATCTGGATGTTGCTCCTCCTGGATGAAGCCACATGCAATGAGCTTGTGAATTTCGGCTTCAATAGCTTCCAGGGGCGGCTCAACCCCTAGACGAATGAGGCGGTCGCCTAGGGCCTCAAATATAGTGGGGCCTCCAAAATAATAGTGTAAATTAGTATTTACTAAAATAAGAAATATAAAATATACAAAATCCTTTTTGTTTGTTCAATTGTGTGTGCTAAAGTGGTTATCAGGCATAACTAGAAATTTAGTGGGCTTTGCCTGCGTGAGTTCGAATCCTGTCATCCACATTTTTTTTTGATTTTTTTTCCCGCTTCATTTTTATATTATGAGGAAAAGCATGAGTCGCTTCCACTTTCCCAAGCGAATATCCTTCACTCTCCATAACTATTTAATTATAATTAGAGAGGAGTCTCTTCCACTTCCTCAGATCGTTTCTTCCATTCTCCCTAACTATTTAATTATAGTTAGAGAACGACAGGGCCTGCAACTGCTCTATAGAAGAAGATACATTAGTAAAACTTGAATACAAAACTTTATTAAAAATTTTGCATCTCAAAAGGTAGAAGAATTATTTTTCAATAAAATATTGATTACATAATATATTAGTTAATATTAATTACTTATTTAAAGTATATTTTAAAAGGTCCATTTAAAACTTTCGCCTAAGGCCTCCCTAGAGATTGAGCCACCTCTGATAGCTTCCATGATGTTTGGGCGAAACCGACGTTGTTGCTGCTTGACTGGCTTGACGTCAGGTTTGATGTTTAGACGGTGCATAGCGACCTGTGGATCAAGTCCGGGCATATCTTCGTAGCTCCATGCGAAGACGTCTATATACTCCTTCACGAGCATTATCAATTCCTTCTTTTCTATAAGTGATAAGCTTTCACTTATAAAGATGGTTTGGGATGGTCTTGACTCCCCAGATTGACCTGCATCACCTTGTCTTCAGTGGGTGGCTCGCGCAGTTCGAATTGTTTTTCCCATTGAAGGTCTAATTGCTGGGCCCATGGTTCCTCATCAGTGGCTTCTGCGGGCTCCAATTGACTGCTTGAGGTCATATTAGCAGTGAGGTCTTTGAACATTCCTCCTATACTGATATCTGAATCCCACTCGGAGGATGAAGCCGAATGTGATGGAGCTGACCCATCGTCCTTGGCTTGAACCGTTGCTGACGATGTGGGCGTGACGTAACCCAACCCCCTGCGTGTACTATCATAGTAGTTTGCGGGCTTCCCTTTAGGCACAAGGTTCCCATCAAGCCGCGCCTTCCTTTTCCGAAATTCAGGCCTGCTCCATGCTTCAAGTCGTACCCCATTTTCTTCATAATATGGCGCGCTGGCCGCGCATAATGGAAGAACTGCGGGGCGTCTGAGTCTGAGCTCGAATCTGCAGTTGTGGGTCCCCGTGGCTGGGTTCTTCCGAAGATTATCGGTAACTGACCTTCTTTGGATGGCGGGATCACCAAGACGGCTCCTTCTGTGGATTCCATGGGCGTACTGGACGCACTCAGCTTGCGTAAAGGCATGTGCAGAGAGCTATCCGTAATGGATTCAAATAGCCCACACTCGCGGGATAATCAAAAGAAATATTATCATTAATTACCCATTCATCTTCATCCTCCGAAGGAGTATTACATAGGGGATTATTGAGACATGCTATAATTGGTTCACCAATCAGAATGGCTGGCATGCCTGCTTCGGATTCTGAATCCGCCTCGTTGCCACTTTCATCATCGTCCGGCAACGGTTCTTTGAGTGCTCCACCGGTCTCTTGATATAGGAGAGCGTCAGTGAAGTATTTTTTCACCCCTTTGAATGGTTGCTTTTCAGCGAAGACAGTTCGTACTGTCGCATCATCTTCAACATATTTGAAGCATTGATGGAGGGTGGAAGGGACGATCCAGTTGGCATGGATCCATGGTTGTCCTAGCAGCAGGTTTATGACGTGTCAGCGTCGATGACATAGCACGTCACTTCTGACTTTAAACTCCCGATTCTGCAACGGAGCCGAATCTTCCAAGTGGATGGCTGCTCCCGGCGTTGAAACCATATATTGTAGTGGTGGTTGCGGACAACCTGTACAGTGGTATGCCGAGGAAGTAAAGAAGTCTTTTGGGGATGATGCTGAGTGCGGACCCCGGATCGACTTGTATTCTCTCGATGCACGTTGAACCGATATATCCGGTGTAGTTCAGAGGTCGATCGTGCTTGTTGTCTTTGAGAAGCATATCTTCTGCCGTGAATGTAATAGCGGGCACCTTTGATTGTGCATGATGACATTCTGGGCAAGGAGACTGAACGTCGTCGTTAGGGATTTCAGGCACGCATGTCAGAAAGGATTCTGAATCGGCTAGCACATCCCTGAGTGCTTCTCTTGTTTCTTTCGAGAGGCGAAGGAGCTCGTGTATAGTGATACGAGTTGGGATATTGGCCAGCTGAGCCAATATATCAAAGCGAAAGGGCGTATCAAACCCTTGGCCTGGTGGTTTCCTCAACACGTGGTCGAATCGTACCTCCTTAGGCCTCTCTTTTCCCTTTGCTGGGATTGGAGCGGATGCGCGTACTTGTACTGACGTCGTTTGCTGTTGTATCTCGTCAGTAGACTTTTCATACTGCCTCAAGTATGATTTTCCGGATCGGGTGCCCGTCTGTTGAGGCGCATCGGCTTGCGCTGCGCAAGCATGCTTTTCTCCTTCGGAATCACTGAGGGAAGCCGATGTCAGATTGCCGTCGTCTGGCAGGATGGAGATGACATTGCAAGACTTGCCCTTTGAGTAGGGCTGCTTTGGATCCCGCTGTACGTCTTGGACGAGGTCTGGATGTATCCACATGACTTCTCCTGTCTCCAATGTTAAGGGAACAAGACCCTTATTGTTTTGAGCTGTAGCTGGAAGATGCTTGACTTCCAACCGTGGTGCAGGGATGGAATAAGTCCCGTCAGGAACTGTGATCTTTGGAGCTTTGCCAGACTTGAGGGTCACCATATTGGCAGTAACCTTCTTTTGCTCCGTCTTCAACGTCAGAACTCCGGCATCGACCAGGGCTTGTATCCTTTCCTTGAGAACATAACACTTGTCAGTAGGATGGTAGATCATCCTGTGGTAGAGGCAGTATTTAGGGTCGTTTGTGCGCCCTATCTCATTGGGACGCCGAGCATCTGGCAGCTTCATTTTGTTCCCTTTGTGGAGCAGATGGAATATCGTGATCACCTGATCGTCTTTGAAGGAGTACTGCTTTGGAGGGAACTTAAACTCCTGGCTGTTGGAGACGCTCTTCCTGGCCTTCGACTGCACATCTCCGGATAACTCCACAGACATAGTTTCTTTGCCTTTAGCTTGAGAAGATTGTGGTAGGTCGCCACGCCCCTTGTTGTTCACACCCCTTTTGCCTCTAGGGGCGGATGGTTCGAACTTTTTAGCCGACTTCTCGGCTATCTCAGCTTGTTCGATCAATTCTTTCCAAGTGTGGGCTTTAACAGCCCCCATGCGAACTTCCACTTGGTCTAAGAAGTTGTGTCTGCATGTCTGTAAGAGCATGGGTAATGGCATCCCTGCTGGGCACATCAAGGATAAGTTTCTGAACCGTTCAATGTAATCACGGACAGATTCGGCCTTCCTCTGCACAGTGGAGAGGAGCTTGTCCATGGTTATTTCGGTATCGTCCTTATAGAAACGAGAGAGGAACCGAGTCTCTAGGTCGATCCAGGAGTTGATAGAGCCCGGGGGAAGACTTCGGAACCAGTCAAATGCCACCCCCTTTAAAGTGCCAATGAACAGCCTAGCCATGATGGCGTCATTGCTTATAACATTACCAGTCTGAGACCGGAAATAGTAGATGTGCTGATTTGGCGAGCTCTTTCCATCATAGGTATGCAGCGTTGGTGGTTTGAACTTCGGTGGATATGGCACCGAATCCCACTCCGGCGGATAAGGACGGACTGCCCCTACCTTCTTTAATTCATCCCTCTGAGCTAGGGATGCAATTTGAGCCTGAAGGCCCTTAGGACTTCGGCGTCTAGGGAAGAGCCCTCCTTGGATTTCTCCGTCTTTGGCTGCTCATTGCTGAAGTGTTCCTCTTCATCGTGATTGCTCCCGGCATCATTGTTATTCCGGTTACTGAGGAGTTGTGCGAGCATCTGTTGAATATTGTCCAGAGCCTCTTGCTGAGTCTTGGAAGTTTGCTCCTGAGCTTCCAAGCGCCGACGAAGGTCGTCGTTAGCGCTATCAGCCATGTTGACTGATACTCTGTCTGTTCGCACCGAGCTAACTGTCGCCGAAGAGGCGTACCCACTGTCTTCATCTTCTTCATCTGATGATTGGAGTGACCTCCTGGGCTGTGACGAGGCTAGGGCCGTCGAGGAAGAAGGCTGTTCATAATTATAGGGTATCGCCACCCTAGATCTGGTGTTTCGGAAACACCTTCTTCATGTACCAAGACTTCGCCTAAGCCTGGGCTGTAATCTGGATCTGGGGACTCGTCCTCTTCCGGTCATGTTGACGGATGCAGAGGGTAGATCTCGCGAGATGCTCCTTTTGCGATGTTTCGCCGGGGCTTGTACCGTCAGTCGATCAAAAACTGATCGTCGTCTTGGAGGTGTGGCGGGGATTGGTCCCAGCCGGCAATGGACCGAGTGGAGTGTCACCAGCTGACATCCCACTTGTCGACAACAGGGAGAAGATGTTTGTCTATTAGCCAACAATTTCCTCAAATCAGACCCGGTTGGGTCCCTGCAATCGAGCGCAAAGGTTCTTCTGGATCGCACATAGGGCGATGTCCTGCTTCTTTTATCCTTGCAGATGGGATTAGCACTGAATAGTGCTTTGGTTCTAGCTTCGCCATCAGACGCGAACTTAGTGCTTGACGCACTGGAAAGCGGAGCACGCTGTGGTGCTTTACCCGCTATGCTGCTGCGAAGGTAATTAGCATTAGATGGTACTTTGGCTTCGGCTTTGCGGTCATGAACCCTGCGCGTACGCTGTGGTACAGTAGCTTCGCTCATGAGAACGAGGCCGGCGTGAGGCATCGCTGCTCTTGAATTGGGTGACGGTATGATTGCCGTTGTAACTTTATGATTGGAGCAGACAGGCATCTTGCCTTTTTCTTCGCGGGAGAGGCGCGGTTTAGGCGTAGCTACGCCTGAAGCTTCGGTTGAAGACTTCTGTTTAGGCTTCCATATCCGCCTTGGCAGAGGAGACTTAGGTTCGCAAGGAACCTGATTAGCCACACACGAGGCTGAGGGGTGTTGGCAGAATCCTGCTTCCGGTTTCTGATTTTAAACCTTGGTCGTGGAAACCCTCCTATGCTTCCGTGCTCGAAGCATTGGGCCACCCCCAGAGAGGACTTCTTCAAATCTTCCTTGATCGAACTGAACCACTAAATTCTCACAAGTGAAGGAATCAGACTGCGGACGTGCTTCCTTGTTGCGCCAAAACAACCGCAGTAGGTTCGCAGGGAACCTTTTCAGTCTTTGCAGAGACTTTCCTTGAAGATTTAGCCAGAAAGGCTCTGGCTGCACCGGCTTTTCTGAATTCAGAGTTAGACCCGAAGGTCTGTTCGTCGCATTGCGACACTTGATTCTCGGCAGAGGAGAATACTGTCCCCAGCGGAGTCGCCATCTTGTTTTCCATTATGTTTGCAAAGGGGGAAAACTTACAAAAAAAAAAGAGTTGAGGAGCTAAATTACAAGTATTTTTAAAAAGATTACAAGTAGATCTCCTCAGAGATTCTGGAGAAGTGTGCCGATAGGAGTATGGTCAGCGCGCGACCACTTTGTCCCTTTGACGATGCGAGCGATGAGATTCCCTTCTCGCCTGGCTCGGGGAATCAGAGAACAGAAGGTTGGTAGAACTCTCTTGCTGCTTCTCAAAATCGCCTTCAATAAGAAATTCCTTCTCGCCTGGTTCCGGAGATTCCTTGAGAAGAAGGACGATGTTAGGGTATCAACACCCTGGTTAGAGAAAGCAATTCTCTAAAAGGTCTCTGAATTCGAGAACGCACGGTGCGTCGTGAAGAAGCCTCTGCTTGTGGAGTCCTCTCTCTCTCTTTGATCGATCGATCTCTCCCTCTTGTACCCCTGACGGGCTATTTATAGGGAGAGCAAGGGTATAATCGTCCCTTGAAAATATGGAAACAGATTGAATCAAATCTGTTTAAAATCTGGAAAGTAGCCTTGCTGCGAGGCTAGGATCAGCTTCTGCGAAGCTAGAATTGGCAGGTCGGTGGACCTTCTCGATTTGTTTTGATCCTTTCCATATCGTTGGAGGATTTCCCCTGATCTTCTTACTCGTTTTAGAAGAGTCAAGAGATTGTGGCAATCAACTGCCAAATTTGATCTCTGATTTGATTTAATTAGATTTGATCTGATTGGATCCGGTCTCATCCGGAGATTTGATTGGTCAAAAGTTGACCATAGCAGACCAATAGCGGCGCTGCCTGCTTTGAGCTCGTAGCGGAGCTGGAGATGGTTTCTGGCGAAGTCCGAAAGAAACCCTTTGGCGGAGCTGGAAGTCCTCTGTGGCGAAGTTTGCG
Source organism: Agave tequilana (assembly GCA_038442645.1). Classification (NCBI taxonomy): domain Eukaryota; kingdom Viridiplantae; phylum Streptophyta; class Magnoliopsida; order Asparagales; family Asparagaceae; genus Agave; species Agave tequilana. The sequence goes on from JAVJIF010007603.1 coordinate 194,991, forward strand.
AGTTAGCTTCTTGGCGAGGCTTTGGATGATATTAGCCTCTCAAGCGAGGCTATCCCTTTGGGCTCATGCAATGCTAAGTGATAGCATCTTAGACCTGCTGAGGTCTGTTTAGAAACAATCCGGGTTCACTGTCTGCTTGCTGGATCAGTGGAGTCCAAGTTGCTTCCTTGTCCCTCGGAGATGGGTAAAAACTAGTCTTCAGCTCGTCTGTCACTTGTCTTTTGTAAATGTCAACAAGTTTAGACATTGTTTAGACAAATAAGAATCTTGTCATTTTTAAGTGTCAACACCTGCCATGCCCAGAACCCTCCTCAGGCCAGCGACAACCACCCCACATGCAAGCCCTCATCAACCACCTGCAATCGCCCTCAACTCTGCCGTCGCCATCGACTCATCGTTCCTAGGCCAAAACCCCATCTACTTTCCCCTCACGCACGACCACCTCCTCATCCTTCATGCCGCACACCCTCCCCACTTGTTGTCGTTCTCCTGCTCCTCTTCCACAGTTGCCCACTCTCTCTATGCGCTATCCACCTCTATCATTCCCTATATATCTCTCTCTATCTCTCTCTCCCCCTCTTTTTTCATGTTGGATTTTCACTTAGATCCAAACCCGAACCTGCATCCACTTCATTAATGAAAAGATGGGTTTAAGTCCTGAACTTACTTTGGATTCAACCCGTTTCATAGCAAAGGAAAATTATATTCAACCCCCTGATAAATAAGATCATTATATTATAGACTTTATTCTGACCCATTATATTATTTGATTTGTTTTTAGGCGATAACTCGGCCATTCGGAACGGATGCGAGTGGAGGTATTGAACCGTGAAAACCAGAGCTTCGCATCCGCGATGACCACTGTGAGTGTTTATTTTATTGTGCATTTTATTATTATTCAGCTTTATCGTTAGTGTTTGTTTTCCTTGTTTTGTTATCTATTTATTTATTAGTGATTGTCCTTATTTATCGTATTAATGACAGTTTACTGAATTTAATTTGGTTATTCAATTAATGTCTATTGATTTAAACTGCATGAGTGTTTTAGTTATTCCTGAGTAAATAGTTATGTTTTATTATTATTAATGAAATCATCTTATTTATCATTTTCTGTGATTGATTTTTTTTTATTTTAATAAATTGGGTGTCAGATATCGTGGTATGTTGTGTGTGATTACTGATCCATCAGATTTATAAGATTGAGAAGTAGTGATGAATCTTATTTATTTATTGATGACTCTAATAGAAATGCAATAGATTATCTATGAGAGATTGTTATTATTATTCTGAGAGAGTAGATACATTATAGATAATTGATTGGATATAATGTATGTGGACTTAGTATTTGTTCCTGAGATGTGGGTATTTCTCTTTATCGATTTTTAAGATTATTGGATTTGTTGGATCTGTAAATGCTTTGATTGGTCAGTGGATCTTTATTGTAATAAAATTTGACTGAAGATTGGAAGCAGATCAGATCAATTAGAGCTGTGGATTTTACAAATATGCAGTAGAGTACTAGTTATGAAATATTACCCTACAGAGGGGTTGAATTTTGGTGGTGATAGATCAGACATAATGTTAAATGTATACGAACTCTAGATCTTGTAAAGATATGAGTACTTTTCATTGGTTAATATTTAATAGTTTATCATTTTGATTCGGATTTAGAAGGGGAAATTTTGACTGTGATTTGAATTGACGTTGAGGTTCGCTTAGTTCGTGATCGTAGATTATGTGGATTTCTTATATAACCGGTCTTTCTTATTTGATGATAGTTTTAGATGGAATTGACGATGGTTGGATTTTGATTATACGAGTGAATACTTTCCATAAATATCGATGTGTATTATGATACTGATTTTGAACTATTAGTATCAAGAATTTTCAGATTCACTCACTGATTAGTTTGTTTGAGAACGATGAGCTTCTTGATGTTGAGTACTAGATGTAGAGACAGATCTAAGTTTCCATATTGCTCGAGGAATAGGTGTAGAATGAATTGACCTGAGAAAGTGGATTATACATTTATACAATTGGGTTATTATCTTGTTTTGGATTGATGGTTTAGCTTGGTGGAAGTGGGAGTGTATGATGATCTAGATCGGATTGAATAGTGAGGATTTGATTAGATGTTTAAGTGTGTATTTATTTCAGTTTATTGAGACCTAAATATACCTGTAACTTAGAGATGGATATACCGTTGACTTAGAGGATTATATTATATTGATAGGAACGAGAGAACTGATTATTGGTCTTTTAAGCTTGTGGTTTGCTGTATCGGATAGAAATAGACTTAATATTTAATGTTCACGATGACTGTATTGAGATTATGAGTTGATGGATCAGTTACCGATATATTCTTAGTACAGATGGATGAGATATTGATCAGTTCTAGATAAGACTGTATAGTAAGGAATTAGTATTCTAATTTGTTATTGTATTATTTCATATTACTGAAAATTACTGAAAAAATAGTGTTTGTCCGTAATACCATGTATTGTATTACTGTTTTACTGTTTACACGATTATTGTTTTATTATTTACCGCGTATACGGTTATTGTTATTGTTTTTCGTATACACGGTCATTGTCACTGTTCGCTGTTATTGTTGCTGTCACTATATCATCTCAGTAATCTAGGTAACGTGGATATTGATTGATTGAATAATAATGTAATTAGATAACTTACACGAGAATTAGGAAAATTGATAGAGGAGACGTTTGTATTTTGGGTGCACCTAGGATACAGGTTATGCAACGAGATACGGTTTCACTGAGGGTTCCAGGGGATGACTGACATCCCATCTGTTTACTATTCCATTGTTCCACAGTGAGTTATTGTACTGACTATCTAGCGGTAGGGCTTGCTTCAGCACCGGGCATCTGGTTTGTGGTTTCGGGCATATACGACACTCACCTAAAACATAGACAATATTTTTGACGATCAATTTCAATAACATAGGACCGATTGACACGTGTAATAGACGTAATATGAGATATGCTACTGCATGTGGCAGTTGATGTTCACTGACATAATTAATGACAAAATTGTATCTTACATATGACATTGTTGACTAAACCTGATACATACATGATATGTTAGACACCTATTATATACATGCTATGATAGACACTCAAATTGATATTTGATTCTGTTATAGTTGTTGTTTTTACCGTTTATTCATTCACTGTATTGTCAATGTGTATTTTCATAACAGTATAGCAGCAAGCATATACGTAATATGCACGTGAACTTTCCCTCATTTTACACACGGGGTTTTCTGACTCCCCTGGATTTGCATATCCAGGTTTATGATTATTTTATTGCTGATGAGGTATTTGGGGAGGATTGCACGTGTTACGAGGAGCTCAGAGTTCTCTTTGCTCGATTATTCGATTTGAGTATTATTTCATGTTTTTTTTGTTTATTCTTGCTGATTCTCTGTATCATTTGGACTCACTTTATTCTATTGATTATTCTTAAAATAGTGATATCATGCGTTAGAAATTTATGTCATATTGCAGTGTCTTTATTAACTTCATAGTTGATTGATATAACTTGTTCAGGTTACTTTAGGCTTAGCGTGCATACGTGGGGATTTTTTCTCGCGTATATACGTTGCCGACTGTCGTCGTGACTCTGTTTCCGCATATTCTGGAAAGCGGGGCGTGACAGGGTTTTCTTGGTATCAGAGTCAAGTTTTCGACTTGCGACTTAACTTTTGCTTTCGCAAGAGGTCTAGTTCTTATCAATGACTTGAAACAAGTTATATTTACACTGTATAGACATATAACACAATGGTACTGTGTTCACTTGGGAATCGATCATTCTTCCTTTGAAAATTCATCTCTTGAATCTTTTGATATTCATGATTTTAACTTTTCTTTCAGAGCGATCTGGATTTTATTCTCAATTACCATTTTCATATCTATTCCATTTTTCCTGTTTTGACTCTTGGAATTGGCTACCCAATTTCGAAGCCGATAGGAGAAATCAGAGTAGCGCAACAGAAGCGTGGTGGATCAGATGCACAAAGAAGCAATGTGGTAGCGAGAAGACATCACCAACGATCGATCCAGTCAATTTTCTTGATTTCTCAATTTGCTTGATATTTATTCCTTAACTCTGATCTTCTATTATTCCCCCGTTTTATTGAAATTTCGAGGACGGAATTTTTATTAAGGTAGGAAGAATGTAATATCTCTAATTTGTAATACATGATTTAATAATATATAATAGTATTTTTTAAAATGTATATATATATATTATATTAAATATTATATATTATCTGATGTGAGTTAATCGGTGATTGTTATTAATATTACTGTTTAGATTAATATCATTATTACTGCTAATTATCTAATGGATTGTGTTAATATATTAGATTATTATTGTGATTACAAATTATTATTATTATTGTTATTGTGTAATTGATTTGGCCCGAGTAGCCCACTTCCTTTTCCTATTTCTTTCTCTTTATGCTCAAATTTTTTATTTTTTTCTCAACCCCAAAACCACATACTTCATTTCTCTTTCTTTCTCATTTTCTCCATTTAGTTTTAAGCCCAACTCAAGCCCAACAACATGCCCACCCATCTTCCACTCTCTCCTCTATTTAACCCTAATCCTAACATTAACCCTAACCCTAATTCTTAATCTCCAACTCCCCAACCCTTCAGCTGTCATCAACTTCTTTATCTTCTTCGTCATCACCCTCTCCTTTATTCTTCTTCCCCAGCCGTGCAACCCATTATTTTCCATTGATTTTTGCAAAGGGGAAAACTTACAAAAAAATGTTGAGGAGTTAAATTACAAGTATTCTTTGAAGGAAAAAGATTACAAGTAGATATCCTCTGGTAGTTTTGGGAAGTGTGCCGGTAGGAATCTGATCATCGCGCGATCACTTTATCCCTTTGACGATGCGATCGATTAGACAATCGGACTGCTACCTGATGGATTCCCTTCTCACCTGGTTCGGGGAATCGGAGAACAGAAGGGTGGTAGAACCCTCTTGTTACTTCTCAAACTGCCTCCACTTGGGAATTCCTTCTCGCCTGGTTCCGAGAATTCCTTGAGAGAAAGGAAGATATTAGGGTATTAGTACCCTTATTAGAGAAGAAGTTCTCTGAATTCTTGAAAGTAAGAGAATATATCTATATATTTAGTCCTCTTCTCCTCTTTTTCAGCCTCTCCCTCTCCGTGTGTCTGTCCTCCTTCGTATGCCCCTGGTGGGCTATTTATAGAGGGAGCAGGGGTATAATTGTCCCTTGAAAGTCTGAAAACATATTAAGTCAATCTGTTTAAATCTGAAAAGTAGCCTTACCGCAAGGTTAGAATCAGCTTTTGCGAAGTTAGGAATAGTAGATGATGTTGATCTCCTGATCCTCTTTGATTCTTTCCAAATAACTGAAAGATCTCCCCTGATCTTCTTACTTGTTTTAGGAGAGTCGAGAGATTATAGCAAGCAACTGCCAAATTTGATCTCTGATTTGATCTCGATTAGATTTGATCTTGATCTTGAATAGATTTGATCTCATATGGAGATTTGATTGGTCGAAGGTGACCATAAAAGACCCGCAGCGGGGTTACTTCGTTGAACTCGCAGCGGAGCTGGGGGAAGCGTCTGGCGAAGTTAGAAGGAAAGCTCTTCAGCGGAGCTTGATATTTTTTTGGCGAAGCTACCTGTTAGCTTTCTGCGCGGCTGCTGCGGAGTTAACTGAGCACCTCTTGCAGCGAAGTTCGCGAGGGGACTCTCTGCGATGCTAAGCAATTTCAGCTTCTCATGCGAGACTCATCTTGTGGGCTCATGCGAGGCTAAGTGTTGAGCTAACTTAGTGTCTCCTACGAGCTTTTCTTGATTTACTGTCTGCTTCGCCGGATCAATAGAGTCCAAGTTGCTAATTCATCCCTTTTGAGATAGATGAAGAACTGGTTGTCAGCTTGTCTGCCACTTTCTTTTGTAAATGTCAACAAGTTAGACGTGTTTAGGCATGTTAGGAATCTTGTCTTTTTTAGAGTATCAACAAGACCCCCTTCAAAATTTTCGTAAGTCTGCAATGGACTGGTTCAGACTTTGAAATACTTTGAACTGCTTTGATTGATGATATGTGAAATACGAACGTCGCCATAGTGGTTGAGTTTAACTTCGTTTTCAATTCTGCTTCCGGATTGGAATAAGTTCGCCGAGGAATCGTGTAGATTCGCGATTCTGAATAGCTTCGCGTCTGGATAGCTTCGTGTCTGGATAACTTCGCGTTAACTCAGTGTTTGGAACGACGTTCCATTCCCGAGGCTAACTGCTTTTCGGTTAGTTACGAGAAGGACAGCTCCTTTTTTGAGGTTAGAATAACCTCTCTTGCATTAACGAGGGAGTATTCCCTTTTTCAAGGCCCAGCACTTGAATGCCTTCAATTCTCTCGCGCTTCCAAGCTTGAAGTAGCGGCGGTGTGGTCAAACCATGAGGCCTATAAATAGGACATTTGAAGTCCTCTTTAGGGAAACAGTCTATTCATGACATCTCCTGGTTATCCAGGAAAGGAGATTCAGATCTCTGAAACAGTGGGGACGCCCACTCTGGCCACTAACCGACCAAGAACTGGTGAGCCTTGGTCATCCAGAGACTTTTACCAATAGAATGGTGACTTTAGGGAGCTTACCTCCCTTAATCTTTTAGCTTTACTAGCTACTTCAGGGATTGATTTCCCTTATTTTTCATTTTGTATCTGACTAATTTGCAGAGAAGGGCTTCAGCCCTATTTTTCAGCTTCTCGGCGAAGCTGTCATTCGCGTTTGATTAGAAATACTCTTTCATGCAGGGTTCCTGTCTTGATGTGTTGAAGTCATCTGTTAAATCTGCCACATAAGCGAGAATTGGGACTTAGCCTCTTCGAGATTTGAGCTAGTTTTGCCATATAGGTGGGGCTAAGATTGTGTTGCTCTGGACCAGTCTGGCTTAGCCATATAGGCGAGGCTAGGACTAAGCTCTTTTTGATGCTCCTTCAGTCTAACTGCTTTAGGCGGAGCTAAGACTTAGCTTATGCTGAGCTAGCTTATCCTCACTGTGCAAGCGAGGCTATCCTATGCTTAATTAAAGAACCATTGGATCGGATATAAACTGCTTCGCCAAAGAATTTGACTTAACATTTCGTCTTCGCAGTTTTCTCTTTGATTTAATGCTAACTTATTTCCAGTTTGTATTGCAGTAAACTGTGCCTGCCAGTCTTTTGTCTTGATGAAAGAGACCAGAGACTTGCCTCTTGATCTTCCAGTTGAAACTTTAATCCTAAGCAGGAGGAACATACTGGAGCAATTGATGTGTGTTCCAAGAAGAGGTTGGCAGTTGCTTATCCGAGATGATCCACTCCAAGAAGGTGGACGTCACCTGTAAGGTCTCAAATCCTTCCTTTGCCAATTTTCATCAAAGAAGATCCAGCTTTCTGGTGGCAACCGGTCCTTTGTCAATTTTCATCAAAGGAGATCCAGCTTCTTGATGACAAAATCTGTCATTATGCGAAGGATTACGGCCTTGTGCAGGAGGAAGGCCTTTCGTGTCCAGTTGGTTTGGCTTATCACCTTGGAAGTAGATAGGACAACTTGTATGTCTTTGGAGCAATGATTCGGTTGTACGAAAGATCACCTTGATGTAGCGTCAATGTATCTTTCCTTTTGAATCAATAAAAATGTTTATTTTCCGCTTCTCTGCTCTGTTTTCCTCCTCTTCATTTTGAATTTTGAAAGCAATTGGAATGGACCGGCGGAGCTAAACTTCCTGCGAAGTTAAAAACAGAATCCCAGCTAAATCAGGAACGAGCTTCCAGCGAGGCTAGCATGAATTTTCTGCAAAGTTAGAGTCGAGCTTTCAGCGGGGCTAAGGTTCATCTTTCAGCGAAGTTACTCAAATGTCGCATGAGGTCGACGCTGAACTCACGGCGGAGTTAGCCCTTAGCGGGGTTGAAGCAACGCTTCTCGGGAAGGCGCTTAGGCACCGTTTCAAATCAATTTGAAATGATTGCCTGCGCTCCTTTCGAGGAGGCGACATTTAGGCAATCATCCGCCTATATAAACTTGATTAGGCTGAAAAAGAAGGCACCATTTTTCTTTAAATTTTCAGAGAACTACAAATCTCTTCTTCTTTCTTCTTCGTTTGGAGATTCGAGCACTTTTTTAGTTCTCCTATGACTCCCAAAGACGGTCAGGAAAAGAGGTAGCAACCTTTACGACGGAGGGTCCTTCTCCTCCTCCGGTCATCGAACGACCTATCGCGGGTAGGGATCTTTTCCTTTTACTCAGAGATTTTCATCTCTTTTTGAAGCCAATTTCTGGCTATCTCATAATGAATCTAGAACGATTCATTGTGATCCAGTGATCTCAGGGAGTTCAAGTCCCTTAATTTCTCTTGATTTCTTATTGGGAATCTAAGACCCGAAGGGGTTTCTTCTCCAAGCTTCTATGCGAAGCTAACCCTTAGGCGGTTCACATCCTGCCGAATAATAGGATGCGAAGCAACCTTTGGAGCGCAGCTAAAAAGGACCTTAATGCCCTTAAAATAATTCTTAGGCAACAGTACCCTTCTGATGAAGTTAGCCCTTTATCGCGTTCAGTTGTCCGAGGTCAAGCTTCCAGAGCGAAGCTAATACTTGGATACTTTTCTCCATCCTGCCTTCATGTGGATTGCGGAATTAAGCTGCTGCTGCGAAGTTGAGCTTCGGGGCGAAGTTATTGCTAGGCCAGCTTCGCTCGGAGAGCGAAGCTATGCCTTAAAATTTTGAATCCTTGCATTTCTTCTGCCAACTAATTTAAGTTTGTCTTGTCTCTGCAGCGTACTATACTCCTAGTCCCCTAAACAGTTTTTTTCGGAACGGCTAGAGAGTTGGACGGTAATGTTAGTCGTTGTTCAGGCCAGTTAGGAATCTTGTCTTTTTTTAGAGTGTCAACACCCACCCATCACCCTCTTCCTCTTCCTGCGCTGCTCCCCACCGCGACCACCTCCACGCCTTGCCGCTGGAGCCTGATCTCTGCGTGATCATCTTTCCTACGCTGCCTTCAGAACCGCCGCCTCCCTCGGCTTCCTCTATGCCACCGCGAACTCCACCATCTCCCACTGTTTTAATATCGGTTGATATACCGGTATATCGGTCGAGATACCGTTAATTTATCTAAAACGATACGATAAGTGTAAAATTTAACGGATATCATTTTGGGCCGATATGTGCCGATATATCTCTATGTGGCCGATATATCGACCGATATTTGAGATGAAAATTTCCGATATATCGCCACGTGACACATTTGAGGTGCCTCTACAATGCATTTGAGGAGATTCTATAAAAAAATAAGTATCTCCTATAAGTTTATGACCCTAAACTTGCTTTAAGTAGTTTCATATGATTTATATAGGCAATCACATGTATATTCTTCATCTGGTATGACGTCTGACTTGACGTCCGGTATTTAGTACCATATCGCGATATATCACCGGGTATCCGGTATTCGGTATATATTTTGCCGACCGATATATTACTGATATCCGATATTTAAAACACTGCCATCTCCACATATCACCACCTCGACCACTGTATCCTCCATCTCCTTCAATCACAAACACACTGCCTACTTGCACCTCACACAGCTAAACCGAGCACCACACACTCCATTGTGCCACCCTCCATTACCAACCCAAGCACGACCGCAACACTTAACCCTCTCTTCCTCGTGCTCCTCTTCCTCCTGGCTACGTCAAGCCACCGTCGCCTGCCATGCCAGCACCCTCAGGCCAGTGACAACCACCCCGCACCGCAAGCCCTCACTAACCACCTGCAACTGCCCTCAACTCTGTCGTCGCCATCGCCTCCTCGTCCCCAGGCCAACACCCCCTCTACTTCCCCTTTACGCACGACCACCTCCTCCTCCGTGCCGCACACCTTCCCCCACTTGCTGCTGTTCCCTTGCTCCTCTTTCGCCGTTCCCTCTCTTTGCACTACCCCCCTCTATCATTTCCTATATATATCTCTCTTACTCCCTTTTCATATTGGATCCCCACTTAGATCCAAACCCGAAACCACATCCACTTCATTAATGGAAAGATAAGTTTAAGTCGTGAACCCGCTTTGGATCCGACCCGTTTCCATAATAAAGTAAAGTTATATTCAACCTCTTGATAAATAAGATCATTATATTCTAGATTTTATTCTGACCCAATATATTATTTGATTTATTTTTGGACGATAACTTGGCCATTCGGAACCGGGTGCGAGCGATGCTAGAGGCGTTGGACAGTGACGACTAGAGCTAAGCATCCACGATAGCTACTGTGAGTATTTATTTTATTGTGCATTTTATTATTATTCAATTTAATCGTGTCTGTTTGTTTTTCTTGTTTTGTTATCTATTTATTTTATTAGTGATTGTCCTATTTATTGTATTAATAACAGTTTACTGAATTTAATTTGGTTATTTAATTAATGTGTCTATCGATTTAAACTGCATGAGTGTTTTAGTTATTCCTAAGTAAATAATTATGTTTTATTACTATTAATTAAATTATCCTATCTATCATTTCATGTGATTGAATTGTTTTGATTTTAATAAATTGGGTGTCAGATATCATGGTGTGTTGTGTGTGAATACTGATCCATCAGATTGACGAGATTGACAGCTAGTGATGAATCCTATTTATTTATTGATGATTTCATAAAATGCAATTGATTATCTATGAGAGATTGTTATTATCATTTTGAGAGAAAGTAGATATATTATAGACAATTGATTGGATATACCGTTGATGATAATGTATGCGGACTTACTATTTATTCCTGTGATGTAGGTATTTCTCTTTATTGATAGATTATTAGATTTATTGGATCTGTAAATGCTTGGATTGGTCAGTGAATTTTTATTGGAATAGAACTTGACTGAAGATTGGGGAGCAGACCAAATCAGTTAGTGCTGTGGATTTTACAAATATGCAATAGAGTGCTAGTCATGAAATATTACCCTTAGAAGAGTTGGATTTTAGTGATGATAGATCAGACAAATACTTGATGTTAAATATACATGGACTCTAAATTTTTAGACATATGAGTACTTTTTATCGGCTCATATTTAATTGTTTATCATTTTGATTCGGATTTAGATGGGAGAAATTTAGACTATGATCTGAATTGATGTTGTTCGATTAGTTCGTGATCGTAGATAATGTGTGGATTTCTTATGTATCAGATCTTTCTTATTTGATGATAGTTTAGATGGATTGACGATGGTTGAATTTTGATTATACGAGTGAATACTTTACATAATATTGATGTGTATTATGATATTGATTTTGGAGTAGTAGAATCAAAGATTTTTAGATTCACTCGCTGATTAGTTTGTTTGAGCAATGATGAGTTTGAGTTTCTTGATGTTGAGTACTAGATGTAGAGACAGATTTAAGTTTTATATGCTTGAGGAATAGGTGTAGAATGAATTTGCCTGAGAAAGTGGATTATACATTTCTACAATTTGGCTATTACCTTCTTTTGGATCGGTGGTTTAGCTTGATGGAAGTAGGAGTGTATTATGATTTTGATCGAAGTGAATAGCTAGGATTTGATTAGATGTATCGGAGAATGTATTTATTTCAATTTATTGAGACTTGAATACACCAGTGATTTAGAGGATGAATATATCGATGACTTAGAGGATTATAGTAGATTGACATGACGAGAAACTGATTATTGGTTTATTGAGTTTGAGGTTTTTGTATCAGATACTCTGACACGGACTTAATTTTGATATTCACAATGACTATTGATATTATAAGTTGATGGATTAATAACCGATATATCCTTAGTGCAGATGGATGAGATATTGATCAGTTCTAGATGAGATTGTATAGTAAATATCAGTATTCTGACTTGTTATTTTCATGTTACTGAGAACTACTGAGAAAATATTGTTAGACCGTAACGCTATGTATTGTATTACTGTTTTACTGTTTTATTGTTTATCGTGTATATGTTTTTTGTTACTGTTTACCGTGTACACGGTCATTGTCACTGTTCACTGTTATTGTTACTGTCATTGTATCATCTTAGTAATCTAGGTAACATGAATTTGATTGATTGAATAATAATGTAATTAGACAACTTGCACAGGGATTAGAGAAATTAATAAAGGAGACAGTCTGTATTTTAGGTGGACCTAGAATACAGGTTGCGCAACAGAGATACGGTTCCATTGCAGGATTTTAGGGGATGATTGACATCCCATCTGTTTACTGTTCCACTATTCCACAGTGAGTTACTGCTACTGTACTGATTACCTAATGAAGGGCCTGATTCAGTGCCAGACATCTGGGTCGTGGTTTCGTTTATGTACGTGTTGTGATGAAATTAATAATCTATGATACCAATTGTTACTCTTAAGATCGACGTTTGCGAAACTTGGCAATATGGTCAGTACTTGCAAAAGAAAACTATTGTAAAACAAACTAGTAATACCTAGATAAAAGAAATAAAAAAGAATACGAGAATTTAACGTGATTCGACCCAACTTGGCCTACGTCCACGGGGAGAGAACTTGAGAGAGTTTTATTAATAACTTGGTACAAAGAGATCTAATCTTTCTCTTGATGCAACAAGTGTATTCACCTTCCTACTTAATCTAGACTTAGATTACAAGAGTATTTCCTTCTCTTTATGTATCTTCACCTTGCTTCTCTCTTTCTTGGCTTCCTTCTGATTTCCTTGGCGTTCTTCACTTTTTTTCTCCTTGAGTCAGCTTGGTTAACGCAATTACAATGCTTGGTTACAACTTTTATTTATAGAATTACAATACAACTCCTATTTGGACTATGAGATGATCTTGGCCTTTGGATGGTTGAAGAATCTTGATCAATTCTAGTAGGAGTTGATCTCCTTGATCTAGAAGGATTGTAGACCCTTTAATCTTTAGAAAAAACCCTTCATAGAATAGGAATTTAATCCAATTCGTATCCTATCAAAATAAGGAACTCGCAATTGCCTGAAAGGAAACTGCTTCATCTTGATTTGCTTCTTCGGCTTCAAGCCGTCTTCTTCTCTAGCTCAATTGGATTTTTATGGACCATCATCTCCTCTTGATAACAAAACAAAATCCTAACAGTATGAACCCATATAAAACATAGACAATGTCTCTGACCGATCATTTCAATAACATAGGACCCCGATTGACACGTGT
>JAVJIF010007604.1:0-251651 GCA_038442645.1 Agave tequilana
AATTCGTGAAGATGAGTTTTCAAGAGCTCAATTTCAAGTGCCCAAAGCCCAATTGGACTAATCAGTTTGTGGAGCAAGTCATGGAGATATGATCAAATCAAGGAGTATCAAATCAACTTTCATAGCAAATCTCAAGATTAGTGGTTGATTCATCAAAAGATTATGAAGAATCACGATGATATGGAAACTATCTTGTGAAACAAGACGATTGTGTGCATCGAAATTAAGATCCAATGGCCACTCCAAGTAGCCATCCTGGCAAATCTTGTCTCCAAAGTATGAGGTATCATGTACTGTAAATGAGCTGTACAATATTAAATATTGTAAACTGAGTCCTTGATCTATAAAAGGACCGATAGTCTTGAGAATGGGGCATCTGGATTCTAGAGACGATCTTTGTGTGAATTTCTGCCAAGAAGCAGTGTTTTAAATGTCGGATTTCAGGGAAATGTCGGATGTCGTAATCGGATGTCGGATTTCAGATTTCGGAATATTTTGAGGCATTTAGTAAATTTCGGACGTCATGACGGATAACAAATATATATCGTAGATGTTTTAAATAATGTAATTTAAAAATTCTTATCAAGGTAATACATACACAACTTATGCAAAATTATATAAATATGTTTAGGATATGTATAATTAACTTAAATATTTTGTATATGTTCACTAATCCATTATTAAAATTTCTCAATTGATCCAACCTTCAAGACCAATCAACATATTGGTTTTTTCCCAAAATATCGGCCGACATTTCGGGAAAATGTCAGCCGACATATCGGATTTTTCTCGAAATGTCAGCCGACATTTTCTAAAACGTCATTTCAAATGCGGGTGGGGATGTGACAGTGAGGGCTTGAAAATGAAATGTCGGCCGATATTTCAAAAATGTCAACCGACATTTAAAACACTGCTGAGAAGATGAGCCTACAATTGCTGAAAAGGAGAAGGTACTCTCGGGGTTTATCCAGCTCTCTCTATTTTCTTGAAATCTCATCTTGTATTACTCGATTTATATTTCAATAAGATGATTATTTTTCTTATGAGCAACCAACTTAATATTCTTGAGTTTAGATGATATCTTTGTGAAGTGATTATACTTAATTTTTATTTTTGATAAATATATCTATGCACTTCTATTTTATTGATGTGTTTAATTTAGATCCAAGATAAATTATGCCCGTAAGATTTATTCAGGAGATAGTTTATATCTGAGACTAAGTTTTCACATCAATTTTATCTATTGCTTTACTATCATCGGATACTTTGTGCCTATTAGTATTTTTGGAGTATGATGAGTAGATATGGCATGCCTAAATGAGTAAAGTAATTTGCATGATTTAGAATTCCAAGACATGGAACTTAGACTGACTTTAAACTCAAGAATCGTTTAAAAATTATAATCTCTTCAAAAGTTGAATATTTATCTAGATTGGTTTGGAATCAACTTTAGTTGTTTTAAATTAAAAAAAAGAAATAAAAATATTCATTCATTGTTCTTTTCACTGTCTTTAATCAAGTTTAGCAACAAAATCTCTTTATGGCTTCGACTTGGACTCACTACTATACTCGCTTATAGTAGTTGATTTTAATTTTTGATTTGTATCGTTTTTACGGATTTAACGACGATCGGTTTAAAGCGATTAGGAAGTATCCAATAGGTTCTTTTAACCGCTGGAGAAGTTGGATGGAGAAGATGTGTTCATGTAGGGGGAGTGGTCTAGGTCAGTTTAGGGCTAGGATAGGTTAGGTTGGATTGGGTTTTATTTAAGGTGTGGTCAAGTTCACTTCAATTCACAAAATAGATGGCAAGGATATAATGGTCGTAACATATAAAATTGTTAAAGTTAATGGAATATATCTCTCTATTTAGATGGAAACTAACTAGAGGGACTAATTTGGTGTAACTAAAAGAATTTTAGGTGACTAAATAGCAGTTCAAAAGATTTGAAGGACTGATATCAAAATATAAAATATTTTAGGGACTAATATCTAAAATCTAAAAAGCCATATTATGCTATGAATATGCATAGAAAAAGATAAATTACTCTCTTCCTCTGTAAAAAGAACAATCTCCAACAACTTCTAAATAATTTAGTACCTAGTCGACTTACTTCAGGGTAAGGAAGGAAGTAGAAGTAATACCCCCCCCCAAAAAAAAAAAAAGGGAATAGGAGTAATAGTAATCCCCATCTTTTTAGGCCTTTTATTGAAAATGACGAGAAAAAAGTTAATTAGCTTCCCTGCACCTAAAATCCACTGATGGGTAATGGGTGAGTCCCAGGTCTCTCCAAAGTAAGTGAGTTTAAAAGAACTTTTGGGCGCGAAAAGCCTTGTGCAAGCATCCAACTACATCTCTTCAGCATAATCATTACATGTAGTGAAATCATGATCTTTGGTCATAATCACTATACTGTGTGAAGAAAGAAAAACCAAAAGAAAATTAGTTCAATTATTCTCTAGAGAATTTTTAAAAGTCAAATTAAACATTCGCAATGGCATATCAACAAACTCGCAAAGTCAAGCTTTCTTCACATGAAAAAGAGTATGAAATGTTACTTTACAGTAGACACTTTTTAAGTGTGCATAACCAACATAGTACTATGATATCATTTAACTATTAACTTTTGTTTTCTAAAATATAATTTTTTTTTCATTACATATATCTAATGTTATCCTCCCCCACCCCACCCCCAAACAAAAAAAAAAGTAAATTCTAGGCTGTTTTGTATTTTATTCCGTACTCTATTCTCTTCATTCTTTAAGAGCCCTAATACATCTCCGAACTGGCCATTTTCATGGAATTAAGTGGTATTAATTGATTGAATGCTTCAGAGTTTACTGGGAATTAAAGTTTGACAGAAGCTTTAAGGAAATATATGCACCCATAGATTCTACTTGTATGCATTTAGTAATGTACATTTGTTTCAATAATTGTCCATCAGAAAACTTGTTGGTTCCTTTCTGACATAGCTAAATACGCGCGCGTGCACGCATGTGTACATATGTTCATACGAGAACCGTAAGAAAGATTGTTGGTTCCTTGATGACTTGGCCATATGTATATGGACATAAGCACATACGTACATAAATATATATGTATACACATACATGCATGTGCATCTACATTTATACAAATACATGAATACTTAGATACAAAATTACATACACAGTCTGTACATACATGTAAAATCACATATAATTATCCCTGTGTGTATACCCCCCACCCCAAAACCCACCAAAAAAATCATAGACACAACAATGTGCCAAATTATATTTCTGCAGGTTAGAAGAAACTGACATCATAGATAGCAGTTTCAAGCACCCACACGTATACAGATGTACCAATATTCAAGCAACATGGTAACATAGGTGATAATAATTCAAATATACAAGTGAAATTTTGTCTAATCCAATGGTTCATAGAAAAGGTTGGGCAAAGACCAGATTAGCAATTTCCAACAGAACATACCAATTAAGGTACTAGCAATGGCCATTATCACAAAATTCACAAGTAATGTTCTTGTTCATAGGTTCCTCAAAATACACAATGGTCTCCATTATATATTCAATAACACAAGCAGGAATATTGTGAAGCTTAAAATCATCAATGAACAAGAACTTTATAAGTAGGTGACAGCAGAGTTTATCCATTGTAAAAAAAGGAAATTACCAGCAAATGTTGCAAGTCATCAATGACATCTAGAGCACCAGCACAATCTGCTGCCGCCACAAGCTGCAGGGGACAAAACAGATTAATCAGGTAATGTGTATGCAAGATTCAATGAATAAAGATCATAATTTAATTCAAATGTTCAGTAAGGAAAAGAAGACCACAAATGGTATCTGCTATGCCACAAATTCACTCCAATAAAGTAACAGATGTCAACATGTAACCTATGGCACACAATTTTAAAAGCAAATGCATATATATATATATATATATATATATATATATAGTTGTAGTTTTTAACATGACTAAAAAAATCACAGGTTTAGACAATATGTTAGGACTAGTTTTATGTGTGCCTCTTATGTTAAGTCAAGAGCGTAATAATGCCACTCCGTTCTATTGATAGTTTACCCTATGTAACATGTTGTGGCAGTTTTATAAAGGCAATGATTGGTTCATATCTATATTTTATAAGGTGATTTGCAATAATAAGTTAATGGAGCTTAATACTCTTTCCTTCTCTTAACTCTTTCCCTTTCCCTTCCATTTTTTTTTCTTGTATTTCACCTCCCCCAACTTTTGTCTATTTATTGTCCAATCTAAACCTAAAAATAAAGCCACAGGTGTGGATAAGCGCGTCACGTATGACAAATCATGGCAGCTCTAGTCACAACTAGGCTTCCCTTGAAACCAACCCATATGGTTTGTTACATATAGCCATTGTTTAAATCAAGGCATCAGGGTCGGACAATAGTTTTTAGCATGATTTAAATCTCGGTATGGTATCAGCCAATGGTTTTTAGTATGACGTCAAGTATCGTCAACATCGACCATCAATAACGGCCACAGGTCATATGAGTAATATTACCCCAGTATCAGCCAACATTAAACAGTTTTATCTCATACTGGTACTACAAAACCTAATACAACATTGTTGATATATCAGAATCTAATGATATTCGAAGTCATGGTGTTTAGTGTCAATATGGTCAACACCAGTCATCAATATCGGCAAAATCGACAGTCATTGACCAAATTATTGGGTCATCAAGTACCTCAAAACCCGATATGATATTACGGATATGATATTTGAAACCATGACTAAAGCATTAAAAAAACACATGAAATAATAACATGATCACATCTAATATCTTTCATGACACTCCACTTCTTGACAATGAACTTCATTGCACATGCAAAACTTGGTACCTAACCCTTGATGCTATGAAGCTACAACCCAACTAGTTGGATAAATGAACTAAGCACTTAAACCTTGAAAGTTAGGCGCCCAATTTATCTCAATGTGGTACCATGTTTTTCTTTCTTTTTGTATGTTCATTTAATCCTTTTCTGATGGGAGCAGGGAGTGAGGAAGGATTGCCATCTGATAAAGCAAAGGTAGAGGTCAAATTTCATTCAAGCACTTATTAGATTAGTGACACCACCTAAGATGAAGATTAGAGGTACAATCACCCCCTCCCTCTAATTAATCCAGTGTTGTAAAAGTGTTGTAAAAGCAGCTAGGCAGGCATGTGCCAGTATTCACCTTCTAGGTGCTTGTGCTTCAGTTAGGTCGAGGGGAAAAAAACACAATCCCACCCCAACCAAAATATAATAGTAAGAAAGAAAAAGTTTCCTCAACAACCAAATTATAGTCGGTCAAAACCATTACTTTTAGATAATGTAAATTAAAATCAAACCATTAAGTTGTAATACAAACTAAATTTAGACATCGCCAATTTGTCCAATATAATCTTGAGATCTAACAAGATTAGGGTCTTGCTCTAAAGATCCATGTTCTAGTTCAGATACATCCATGATCTGATGCTTTGCAATCTAAGAACATCACAACTCAAGGCATTGGATCTACAAAGTCAAAGTTGGCTATTTGAACTTTTTGAGTTATTATAAGGTGTAATGAAGCTTCATAAGGAACACGCACAAAGATTATAAAACATTTGTTCATATCCCTGCAACAGACTACAATGTGACTCTTTGTCAATCACTATCATAACTTATGAGTGTCCTCTATCAAATGGCCGTGAAAATGTTTTTCCTTGAGGTAATCTCCATCAAAAGGTTTATCTTCCAATCCCTCATCCTGCTTGGTAAGAATAACACCATGGAGACCAAAAAACCATCGAGAAGAGAGATCTAAATTAAAGATTTGAATTCTAAGAAACACGTCAAAGTGCACAATTGAACAATCATTATCCATTATTAGGAAAATGGGGAGATCATATTATGCATCTAGAAATCAAATACAATTGAGGACGCCATAATTCACAAATAAGATAGTTAATTTCCTAATTTGTGATATGTCTCCAAGAAGTTATAATTTTAAGATACATCAAACGGAGTGTCCCACAATCATCCAATTAGTATCAAAGAATGCAAGTATACTACTTACGAGTTACGACACATTTCAGATGTAGGCATTTCTCCTCCACTAGGGTAACTGAGCAGCATAGTTATCGTAACCAGAAAATAACCTCTCCAAAAAGCTTTTGGTAACACAATATGACCATAATTTAAAGGGAAAACTAATTAAAGATATCATTCAAAGGATCAGATAGGCAAAAATGAATTAAAG
Organism: Agave tequilana; assembly: GCA_038442645.1. Classification (NCBI taxonomy): domain Eukaryota; kingdom Viridiplantae; phylum Streptophyta; class Magnoliopsida; order Asparagales; family Asparagaceae; genus Agave; species Agave tequilana. The sequence continues at coordinate 6,267 of JAVJIF010007604.1, forward strand.
ATATCATTCAAAAGATCAGTGATGGGGACATCTAATGGCTTAGTTTGTTTTAGTTGGTTATGTAGTTGGTTTATTTTATCTTAGTTTGTTTTAGTTGGTTAGGTCGTTGGGTTATTTTATCTTATTTTGTTTTAGTTGGTTAGGTCGTTGGGTATTTTATCTTATTTTGTTTTAGTTGGTTATGTAATTGGGTTATTTTATATTTAGTTTGTTTTAGTTAGTTATGTAGTTGGTTTATCTTATCTTTATCTTGTTTTAGTTGGTTAGTGTAATTAGTTTATTTTATATTGTTTCCACATTGGTTGTGGTGAGAGTTCTCATGTGATGTAAGCCTATAAAAGGCAAATAGTGCTTTGGAGATTCTGAGTTGATGATTAATGAAAAATGCTTGCTTAAACTTTTGTGTGGCCAGTATGCTTTTGGGTAAGATGCCCTAGGGAGAGAATCCTGACAATTTTCCTGGGTTACAAACCCTAAGTTGAAATTTTCTAGTGTTTGTTCTCAATTATTCATCTTCTTTGTTCGTCCCCCATCAATCAGATAGGCAATATGTTTGATACATAACGCCCCTACCTTCCCTTCCCTTGCAAAATTACAATCTTGCACGTTCACATCCCTTTACTTAGGTGACACCCTTCCAACCTTCATGAAACCCAAACTTGCCCTTGACAAGAAAATATCAAAAATACTCACTTATCCTCAATCTTCTCGTCTTCTAACTCCCTCAAACTTTCAAGCTAAATAACAAAGTCCGTTCTCCACCCACACTTGCCCTCTACAAGAAACTCACTCACTTGTCCTCAATCTTCTTGTCTTCTAACCCCATCAAAATTTCAAGCTACGTAACTAAACCCATTCTCCTTTCTAGAAAGCTAACAAAGAAGTGAACTAAAATACGAGCACAGATGTTTATCAAGAAAATATAGGATGTGTCATGGGTCTCAATATAATAAGGGTAAACGGCAGCAATTTTAATCTTTTGGGAAAATTTTTGTTACAGTGCAGTTGAGATGGATTCGAATGTACGATAGCTCCACCATACAACATCAAATGAACCAAGCTCTAGAAGCAAGCATCACTTCCACCATAGACCAGTTTGAGCTTGGCACTTAAACAACATCAGACTAAAGCTTTTTATCCAACTATCCTTCAGAGCTCTCAAACTATTATATGAGAACCTACCAATTCCCCGTCCCCGATATAGTGAGCCATAACCATATTGCAATGCATCAGTATGCATTATTACAAATTTTGGTATATGCAAGAAAACAGTGTTATCATCTCAAACTAAGACTAGCCTGCCTCTAGTGAATTACAAGCAAATCCCATGAAAATAATAGTACATTCAAACTAAAGACTGATACTTCTACTGAATGCAAGGCAAATAAAAAGAACACTAACCAGCTTCAGTGCCGAGAGTGCCTGGCTAACATACAGAATAACCGTGAGCTTCTGCTGCAACGAGAGAAGGCTCCCCCTGGCGTCATTCAGCTCCTGCACCTGCTTCGCAGACCCCACGAGATCCCCGGTGATGACCCGGATCCCCTCCTTGAGCTCCCTGATCCTCACGCACGCCTCCACGATCTCCCTGTTGAGGCCCTGCAGCTGCCCCTGTGCCTCGAAGAAGGAGTCGGACCGCAGTGCGATCTCCCGCACCAGGTGCATCTCCACCGTGTCCAGGTACTGCGTCAGCCTCTCCTGCAGCGCAGTGTTCTCAGCCTCAGACGGCGAGAACGGGCAGGCGGACTTGAAGTTGGCGCCGTCCTCGAGGGCAAAGTCCTCCTTGAAGAAGAGGGAGGGGACCTCGCGGAGGCAGGCGACGAGGGCCTCTCCCTGGCCGCCTGCTCCGTCGCCGCCGTCGAAGTCGGTGGTCTCATTGCGGGAGTGGTTCTTGATGTCCTCGAAGCGGGAGTAAGGTTCAGAGAGGAGGGAAAGGTAGGGGGCAAAGTCGGAGCGGGGGATGTCGGGGAGGGGAGTGGTGAGGGAGGTGGGCGGCGCCGACGAGGGGTCAGGGACGGCGGAGGAGGAGGGCCATAGGGACCAGGGTGAGTAGTAGAAGGCGGCGGAGGAGGAGGAGGGGTTGTTGAGGATGGAGGAGAGGTTCTGGATGGAGGCGGTGGTGGGGGTGGAGGTGGCGGCAGAGGCGGAGGGGGAGTCGAGATCGGATGTGGATCGGGCGGGAAGCGGGTTGCGGATCCTGGAGCGGGAAGGCGAGGCCTCCATTCTCCGAGGGACTGAAGGGGGCTAGGGCATCGGGTTGTGGATCTCGGGTATAGGATCCAACTGTGGAGGGGATCGAGAGATCGAGAGAGATGGAGATGGAGATTTAGATCTAGAGACCGGAGGAGAAGCAGAGAGAGATGTTATTTTTCTTTTTCTTTTTTCTTTTTTTTCAGTCGAAATGGGAGGGCTGGGTTCTGGGAAGAGGCGGAGATGGGGTGTGGTGGTCCGCCAGATCACGTTAAGTATGAAAATTAGAGGAGCCATTTCTTTTCGAACAAAGTTGGCTTAATTTGTTGGGCATGGATTGGTCACATATAACATATAATATATTAGTACTGTTGTAAAAACTCCAAGAAATATAACACCAAAGTAGAGAATTTTAGAGACAGAGTAGAAGTAGGAATTCTTATTGATTCCTGAATTGTGTGTACATTGAAATGAATCAGGAAGGGCCTATTTATAGGAAAATCTTGGGGGCACTATGCAGTCGCTTGCGTCATCGCTTACATCAGCGCATAGTAAACTTATTAATGGTGCACAGTAAAATTAGGTTGTGATTGACGGAGGTGGATAGACACTTGATTTTTCTTAACACTCCCACTTGGCTATCCACCATACATGATGTCTCATTAAAAACTTTGTTAGGAAAACCCAGTGGGACAAAATCATAGCGAAGGGAAAAAGAGTACATCATCTCCGTATACGTGTTTTATGCTGCCTAGTTAAAAATCTTATCAGGAAAACCCTGTAGGACAAAACCATAGTAAGGGAAAAAGAGTGCAGCACGTAAGCTCCCCCTCAAGTTGACATAAGTAGTTCTTCTTTATAAATCTCGCTTATGACGCATCCCAATATCATGAATAAGCTTTCTGAGAGTTGTAGGTGGAAGTGCCTTTGTAAAGAGATCTGCCACATTATCACTTGATCAGATATACTGAATATTAATTTTCTTATCATTTTCAAGCTCTTGGCTGAATGAGAAGAACTTCGGGGGTATATGCTTGGTACGGTCGCTTTTGATGAATCCTTCCTTCATTTGAGCGACGCATGCAACATTGTTTTCAAACAGTACTGTTGGATCTCTGTTGACTGGTAATCCACAAGTTTCTTGAATGTGTTGAGTTACAGACCTTAGCCATACACATTCTCGACTTGCTTCACAGAGTGCTATGACTTCAGCATGATTAGAAGAAGTGGCAATAAGTGTCTGCTTTTGTGAACGCCAAGAGATCGCTGCACCTCCACATGTGAACACATATCCTGTTTGAGACCTGCCTTTATGTGGATCTGACAAATAACCTGCATCTGCATAACCAGTTATTTCTTGTTTTGATCCTCTGGAATAAAACAAACCAAAGTTAGTTGTTCCTCGAAGATAATGAAATACATGTTTAATACCATTCTAATGTCTCCGTGTAGGAGATGAGCTAAATCTTGCTAATAAATTAGTAGCAAATGCTATATCTGGTCGGGTACAATTAGCTAGATACATAAGAGCTCCAATTGCACTTATGTATGGTATTTCAGGACCAAGAACCTCTTCATTATCTTCGCGAGGGCGAAATGGATCTTTTTCCACATTCAATGATCTAACAACTATTGGAGTGCTTAAAGGATTTGCTTTATTCATGTTAAAGCGTTTTAAGACCTTTTCAGTATAATTTGATTGATGCAAAAGTATTCCACTTTGAAAGTGCTCAATCTGTAAACCAATACAATATTTGATTTTCCCAAGGTCTTTCATTTCAAATTCATTCTTTAAATATATCATTGCTTCTAGGATTTCTTTGTGAGACCCAATAATGTTTAAATCATCAACATATACAGCAATGATAATGAATCCGGATGTTATTTTCTTTATAAAAACACATGGGCATATAGGACTATTTACATATCCTTCTTTTAATAAATACTCGCTTAAGTGATTATACCACATGCGCCCTGATTGTTTTAACCCATATAACGATCTTTGTAATTTGATCGAATATAATTCTTTGGGCTTTGAACTTAATGCTTCAGGCATTTTAAATCCTTCAGGGATTTTCATATAAATATCGCTATCAAGCGACCCATATAAATAAGCTGTAACAACATCCATAAGACGCATTTCAAAATTTTTAGAAACTGCTAGCTGATTAAATATCTAAACGTAATTGCATCCATTACTGGAGAATACGTTTCTTCATAATCAATTTCAGGTCTTTGCGAAAAACCTTGAGCAACAAGTCGAGCTTTATACCTCACAATCTCGTTTTTCTCGTTGCGTTTTCGTATAAAAACCCATTTGTATCCTACTGGCCTCACGGCTTCAGGCGTGAGGATAATAGGCCCAAATACTTTGCGCTTATTAAGCGAACTCAATTCAGCCTGTATAGCGTCTTTCCACTTTGTCCAATCAGGTCTATTTTGACATTCAGTGACGGATCTTGGTTCATGATCCTCACTTCCGTTAACAATATCACATGCTACGGAATAGAAAAATATTTCATCTATATTTTCCATTTTATTGCGATTCCATAATCCTCCTGTATTGGCATAATCAATAGAGATTTCATGATTTTCTATATCTTCAGAATTTTTCATCTCTTGATTTGTCTTATTTTGTGTTTCTTCTGGAACACATTCTTACTTATTTTGTATTTCTTCTGAAACACATTCTTGCACATTGGGGTCATCGTGCTTATCTGCTCCTTTTCTTTTTCGAGAATTTTTATCTTTGGAACCGATTGGTCTACCACGCTTCAGGCGTGTCTTAGACTCATGAGTGACTTCATTCTCGGGTTGTCCTTTTGGGATTTCAACCCGAGCAGGAGCATTTATAGCTGGTATATATGATTTAGTCACTCTTTTCGTATCGGTGAACGCATCTGGTAATTGATTTGCTATTTCTTGTAGATGCATAATCTTTTGCACTTCTGTCTCACATTGTTTTGTGTGAGGATCAAGATGCAATAAGGATGGTTCACTCCATGTAATCTCCTTCTTCAGCTGTTTCTTTTCTCCCCCTAATGCTGGAAAAATTGCCTTATTGAAGTGGCAATCGGCAAACCGAGCCGTAAAAATATCACCGTTTTTAGGCTCAAGATATCTTATAATAGAAGGAGATTCATAGCCTACATATATTCCCAGTCTTCTTTGAGGACCCATCTTTGTACGTTGTGGTGGAGCAATCAGTACATATATCGCACAACCAAAAATTCTAAGATGGAAAATATTTGGTTCTTGACCAAATGCTAATTGTAGAGGGGAGTATTCATGATATGCACTTGGTCAGATGCGAATTAATGCTGCAACATGTAAAACTGCATGACCCCATACATAAATAGGAAGCTTTGTTCTCATTATTAATGGTCTAGCAATAAGTTGGAGGCGCTTAATCAGTGACTCAGCCAACCATTTTGTGTATGTACATGGGCAACATGATGTTCAACAACTATTCCAATTGACATACAATAATCTTTAAAAGCCTGAGACGTAAACTCACCAGCATTGAAGTCTAACTTTCTTGATTGTATAATCAGGAAATTGTGCCCTTAATCTAATAATCTGAGCAAGAAATCTCGCAAATGCCACATTGCGAGTTGACAATAAACAAATGTGTGACCATCTACTAGAGACATCTATTAATACTATAAAATATCTAAATGGTCCACACAATGGGTGTATAGGCCCACAGATATTACCTTGGATACGTTCAAGAAATGTAGGTGATTCTGTTTTTATTTTAGCTGGTGATGGTCTCATGATCAATTTTCCTAGAGAACAAGCCTCACATGGAATCTTACTAACTTGAAAGATCTTCTGGCCCTTTAATGTATGTCCATGTGAATTCTCAATAATTCTTCGCATCATCATTGAACCAGGATGACCTAAACGATCATGCCACAGAGTTATTGTCTCTGTATCTTCTTTAACTACCATATGTGACTCTATCACATTTATATATGTATAATGCAATCCTGAGGAAAGCTATGGTAGTTTTTCTAGTATGTACTTCTTACCTGATATATAAGTAGTAAGATACATATACTTCATATTTTCTTCAGTTGCAAACTGAGTATCATATCCATGAAGATATATATCATTAAAACTCAACAAATTTCTTTTGGATTTTGGTGAAAACAAAGCATCTTTTATGAAAAACTTTGTTCCATTTGGCAATATAAAGCTGGCTTTACCAGTCCCTTCAATCAAGTCTACAGGACCTGATATTGTATTAATGATTGCCTTTGTTGGTTTTAATTTAGAGAAGTACCTTTTATGTTTGAGAATAGTATGTGTTGTACCGCTATCTGATATGCAAATTTCTCCAGTTTTGGTCTTGACTTCATCATTAGAATAATCCATATCAAGCTTCATGCAAAAATAAATAATTTGGTGAGAATAAAATTTGAAACATATTAAGTGAAATATTTCATTCAAAGATAGATTTGAAAATTACAAATAACAAGGTATGATAATACAATCATATGTCTAATTATCACCAATGTCACGATGGATTGGAAGATTAACAAAATCATCAGTAAAATCTGAAGCATCAAGATGAGTTGAATCATCCATAGGATCATCATGTTCAGTAAAATTCACTTCTTTCTCTTTTCCTTTCAAGGATGCTTTGTAAAGCTTGCAAAGGTGCTCCGGTGTTCGGCACACTCTAACCCAGTGTCCTTTGGAGCCACATTTATAAAGAAATTTTCAGGATTCCGAAGAGAACTTTTACGAACATCTTTTCCTTTTCATGTCTTTCTATATGATGCTTCTTGTGGATCGCGTTATTCTGTGAAGGGTTGTAAAAACCACTTCAACCGCGTCCACGGCCACGTCCACGGCCACGATCACGTCCACGGCCACGACCATAATTATATCCTCGTCCATAATTTTTAGAAAATGCAGCATTTGCTTCTGGAAATGCTGCTGAACCAGTAGGACGGGACTAATGATTTTTGATCAAAAGTTCATTATTTTTCTCTGCCACAAGAAGAGATGAAATTAGTTCAGAATATTTATTAAAACCACGCAACCTATGTTGTTGTTGCAGTGTTATATTGGATGCATGAAATGTGGAGTAAGTCTTCTCCAACATTTCTTCATCCGTGATATCTACCCACAAAATTTCAACTGGGATACTATTCTGAACATTGCAGAGTTGTAATCGCTAACTTTCTTAAATCTTGGAAGCGCAAAGCATTCCATTCATCACGAGCACAACTTCCTTTTGATGATCAAATCTTTCTTTGAGGTTTTTCCATAAGGCACTTGGTCTCTTACAGTGAGATATTCACATTTTAAACTTTAATCAAGATGTCTGCGGATAAAGATCGTCGCCTTTGTCTTATCTTGTGACGACGTAGAATTTATTTCTTTAATGGTTTCGGTGAGACCCATTGACTCAAGATGTATCTCAATATCAATAACCCAAGACATATAATTCCTCCCCGTGATATCAAGTGGAATGAACTCAAGCTTTGCAAAGTTTGACATGGTGATAACTATAACAAAATATAAAAATAATTAGAATCACAACATTTTTTATTTCTCAAAGAAAACTTGCATGTCAATCATAATAGTTTACATGCAGAAGAGGGAAGGTGAACATTAAAATAAAAATACGGGTACAATTCACTTGGATCTATATCTCCAAGAAAAACGAAAGAAGTATTGATGATGATGACGACAATAATAAACATCAAAAATGGACTAAGCATCTTGCGAAAAACTCGAACGCAAAGCTTCTAGAGATGATGAAATTTTTGAGAAATGAAGAGAGATTGAGGAGTGAGTTATGTGGTTTAGAATTCACCAATTTATAGGATGAAAAACAGCCGTTTATGGCCGTGGGGATTTTTTTTTAGCCGTTGGGGGATATAGCCGTTGGGGGGAGAGAAAAATAATTTAGATTTTATATAATTAAATATTGTAATTAAGGAAATGGTAAAATAAATGCATTGTACTACATATATTTATGAGCTATAATATATGCACGCCACTCTACTTGGTGGGTGTTTTGCAGGTATATTAATAAAGCAATAATTATTGAAATAAATATTAGCACACCACACGCTACTCGGTAAACCTTTCAGTGGGTGTTTGTCCAAATATAATAGCAGAATAATAAAATATACAATATTAATAGCTTGGGGTTTAATCCACGTAAGCATCAAATTAGATGTTAGTAAAGATATCATAATCACATCACTTTACTATAAATAGGTGGCAGAGCCTCCTTTCATTATAGTAGTGATGTTATATGAATATAATTAGTATAATAATTCAGTTTTTCGTAATCACATCACATTTCTATAAATAGGTGGCAGAGCCTCATTTCATTATAGTAGTGGTGTTATACGAATATTATAATTATAGTAACTTGTCAATTTTACCTTGAGATTGTAGAGGTAGAGGCTGGGACTTGTGTAAGACTTTTTTCTTGAGCAATGGAAGCAGAGGCTCGTGACAGGACCTTTACCTTAGGCTAATGGAGGCAGAGGCTTGACGTGGTAGACTTTTTTCCTGAGCTGACGGAGGTAGAGCGTAGGGACAGACTAGAGTGATCGTGCTGATAACGTGTTGTAAAAACTCCAAGAAATATAACACCAAAGCAGAGAATTTTAGAGACAGAGTAGAAGTAGGAATTCTTATTGATTTCTGAATTGTGTGTACATTGAAATGAATCAGGAAGGGCCTATTTATAGAAAACCTTGGGGGCACTATGCAGTCGTTTGTGTCATCGCTTACATCAGCGCATAGTAAACTTATTAATGGTGTACAGTAAAGTTAGGTTGTGATTGACGGAGGTGGATAGACACTTGACTTTTCTTAACAAGTACACCATTTTGATGGTGAAAATTGAGTAACGGTTGTGGGTTGTGAGAGATGCAGTGAAAGAGGAAGAGGAGGAGGCCGCTGAAGGGAGAGAGGCGGCTGCTAAGGGGGAGAGGAGGAAGAGGGGGAGAAGAAGTTCGTCGCTGCTCTTCTTTCTCGCGCGGATGAAGACGAGCAGACGGACGGATAATTTTTAGAAAAGAGTTACGAAAGAAAATATTACTTCACTCGATTTTGATAAAAAAAAAACCTGACTTTTATTATTTTTGATGGAAAATATGGTAAAAGAAAGAAAATATAAAAGATTTTATATGCGACTTTTTTGTTAAAATATATATGTAAATACTTTCAAATCAATGATGATAACCATGGAGAGAATATGTGTTACACTAACAATTCTTTACAGCCTTTTTCACATCACTGAATGCCACTAAGGGGTGAGGTTCTCAAAGAAATACTTTCAAATCAATGATGATAACTATGGAGAGAATATGTGTTACACTAACAATTCTTTACAGCATTTTTCAACATCACTGAATGCCACTAAGGGGTGAGGTTCTCAAAGAATCACTCTCAAAGAACCAAATTAGGGATTCCTTCACTTACCCACCAGTGCACGTAGAATGAATATGTTATGTTCGAGTAATTTCAAGTGTGCAGGTTAATCCTTTGGATTGTACAAATCTTAACCCGTTCACGAGCTCACGGCGCTTAAGCTTACTACATCTCACTCTGTCAGCAAACGCTATAGTGCGCATGTGGCTTCATATCATGTTAAAAGATTTGAACCATCATTCATCAGTCATTTTGATTATAAAGTGACTGTGTAATACTCAAGTGATCTTATCTCGATTCGAATCAATAGAAGTACACTATATCCGTCAATGCAACTTCTGATCATCCAATCAGCGCAAATCATGATCAAGTGGCCTCATCCTAGCTCATTACAGGGCAATTTGTCATGTGAGAAAAGTCATTTCTTATTATGTCTTAACATTCTTTCACTTTTACATATGCTCACTTAATCTAAGTCATAACGTTTTTAAGTGCAAATGACAAGCGCATTACTACCAACCAAGGAGCACATACATTTATCTAGAAAACGAAACAGAAAAAAGAAGTATCGAATATATACCATTCAAAATAGCAAATCGTATTTCACTGATGATGTAGCCCCAATGCCCCAACATGAGTAAAAATAAATTGGTAATAAGGGCTTGGTCAGCGGATCAATAACCATGTATTCTGTCGGTATTACAGATAACTTTTTCTTCTCGGATTTGTATGAAGTTCTACTTCACATTTTATGTGTTTCTCCTTTGCATAATACTTTATATTTACATGACCGTCAGTGCCATGTGATTACTGTATAATGTGACTATATTTGAGGCATGTGGGATAATCTTTAGGTTACAAAGAAAGTGTTATAATTAACCACGTAGCTTTTTTACATTGTCAGTGAAGTTGTAATGCACTTAGCCTCCATTGTTAATGTGCATAGCTGATTATTTTTTTACTACACTAGGAGTTAGCTCCTCCTCAAAGAAACAATGTCTATGTTGATGTCCACTTGTGCTCACCTAACTCGTCGACAAAGTCGGCATTAGCCTATTCATGGAGTCGTAAGTCGTAACAACAGTAATGCAAAGCATAGTTGGTTGCCCCTCTCAATTATCGTGCCGCTCTCTTAGTACGTTCCAATAACAAAGACCATTGATTGATTGGAGACAACTAAGCAATCTAACTACAAGGTATATCATGGTATATAAATAGAATTACGTACATCAAACAACAGACGATGATTAAATAAGGAATACACACCACTTGTTTGTGCTCTTCAGATGCATGTAGATACGCTTGAAGCCTGAGGAAATGGTTCTTCTCTCGATAGGCGATATGGGTCTCGAGTTGGTATTATTTAGGTGTTCCTTACGAGAAACCAAAAACACTCTTAGATTGAGCCTAATGGATATTTGCCTCCAATGCATAACTCACATCGATGTCTTTTTATATCAAAATTTGGTATCAACCAACCTTTGGTGGCTCCAATATCTCCAAGTCGTTAAAGGTCATTAGTATATGATCGACATACGAAGTCAGAATAAGAAATCTTGTCGTTGGATCATTTTGACTCAATCTCCTTATACTTTTCGAGGAGGAACATATACCCTTTGGAATGCTTCAAGCAGTGGATAAGTATACATTTTCTTACTCTCAGACCCAACTTCCCATCTACATGGGAAGTGGTGTGCATATATGCCATCAAGTATCATGGCCAAAAATGATCCAAATTAGGCTCTTCACTGACCTACAACTGAGGGTTTTTTGGAAACTTGAAGAGAAAGAAGAAAGAGAAAGATGAGAGACAGAAAAAGGAAAATATGGAGGAGATGTTGGGTCCCTCTCTTATACCAAATGTAGGATCTATAATCAAATCAACACAAACACTAGATAGGAAGGATTAATTGTTAAGCAAATAAGTAAACTTACAATAAGGAAAACAAACCTCAGAAATTGACAAACGCAAACAAAGAGATTTATCCTGGTTCGGTCCTTGTGACCTACATCCAGTCCCCAAGCCACCCGCTTGAGATTTTCCTTTATCCTTGATCTTGCCACCCAAAATCAATACAACATGTACACCACTTGTTGAATCCCCTTCTCCAAGTGTATACACCTTCTCTCCACCAAGAGAACACCTTTTACCTTTGTACAACTACTGCTTCAACCAAGAAGCCTCCCGTGTACAATGGTCGCCTTGTACAACTTGCCTCTTCAACCAAGAAGCCTCCAGTGTACAAATGAACACTTTGAGAATTTACAACTCTTTTCCTATAGCCTTGGTACAAATGTGTATGTGGACAAGGTACTGTATAGGAAAGATGAACTTCAGAGAACTTCACTAATAGAATTGTCTTTTGTAAAAACAGAAGTTAGGAAATCAGTTTTCAGATTTTCTGGAATTTTGCTTTGGAAAACTGAATGAAAATCTTGTTTGTCTTAACCTTTGGCCTTAGGAATAACTTTCCTATTTATAGCTGTAGACTAGGGTTAGTTAGGGTAGTTATGGGACCAATTCAGATGATATAGACGTTGGAAAACGTTGCCAAAAGGATCAGATAAAGAAAACTGTCCAACAGTCAGAAACTGCCTATAGTCGACTTGAGATATGAGTTAGTCGACTAAGTTGGGCAATTTATTGGGTTAGTCGACTAATATTGGGTATAAGTCGACTACAACATCTATTAGTCGACTATATAAACTGTTAAGTCGACTAACAGTGACAAACAGAGAGTTGGGATCTTTCAGGAAAAAAGATAGTCGACTAGGGAAATCTATAAGTCGACTATACCATGTATTAGTCGACTAGGGAAATATATAAGTCGACTAATAACATTATTAGTCGACTAATCATTTTTATAAGTCGACTAATCACCCTATTAGTCTACTAATAGGCAGGGTCAAGTCTACTAATAGGAAGGGTCAAGTCTACTAATAGGCTATGATATATGTGTGTGCATCAAGGCTTTTTCATGCTATATCTTCTTTACAAATCACAACATCTCAACCCTCTTTGGCACAACTTGATCATGTCGGACTCTTGATTCTTCATGAGTTAGAGCTCCAATTGAATGTGATCTTCACGAACGTCTTCATCGAAATAGGTTCCAACATTCTCCCCCTTTTTGATGGTGACGCTTCGTGTGTGCACAAGTGCTCCCCCTGTAAAAATATGTTATCTTTTCCTCCCCTGCAGAAAAGGGTTATAATAGATAGAGAAATATTTGTTCTCCCCCTGCAACAAATATATTAGTACATATAAACATAATTTGATCTTTATCAATTTATATGGTACCTGCAAGATAAACGTTAGTTGGTACCAATCATAAAAGATAATATCTAACCTTTAGGACTCCAAATCCATTTAGAATTTGGTTTCCACCTGTTAGCATATACATAATTGCAAGAATCACATATGTCATGTATGTATGAAGCAATATATGTATTTTTATCATAAAAGCTTAAATTCTTTGGAATCCATATAAACTTACTTTTCTTAGTCTTACTTTTTACAAAATGACTATATGGATTACTGTAACATGAAGATTTTGCAATATAATCAATACCATGTTTATCATGTGACAATTTCTGAAAAGATAATAGATCATTTAATTTTTCTTTTCCTTTATTAAACTTAGTCACATTTTGCAAAAGATCTTCATATTTCTTTCTGAAACTATCATGTTTTTATCCAATATAGAAATCCTATCATTCAAAGACTTAGTTTCCTTTTTCAGAAAAATGTTTTCTTTTATAAACTTCTCATTTTCAGTTTTCAAAGATGATATGACATTTTCAGTTTCATCTTGTTGAGAATTTATAGAAGAACATTGTAATGCATAAACAGAATTTTCCTGTAAAAGTTTCTCATTTTCTTTTAACAAAAAATCTGTTTTTCAGTTTTCATTTTTCAGATCAAGAAATAATTCATTAAATGCATCAGATAGTTCAGAAAATGATACCTCTTCATCTTCTATGGCCATGTAACATAAGTTAACATGTTCAGTGGATTCTTCTTCATCGGAAGATGAGGAATCACTATGTTCTGAAGATGCCTCGTAGTTCTTCTTCTTTTTGAACTTCTTACTCTTGTACTTTTCTTTCTTCTTGAGCAAAGGACAATCCATCTTCATATGTCCTGGTTTATCACAATTAAAACATTTGAATTTACCTTGCTTAAGAAATTTTCTGAACTTCTTTGAGAGCATTGCCATCTCCTCTTCGTCATTATTGTCCGTGTCGGAAGATGCATGGAAGGCAAGTTCTTTCTTCTTTGAACGGTATTGTCGTTCGTCCTTCTTCCTTTCTTCTAACTGCACTTCATATGCCATTAGATTACCGATTAGGTTTTCTAATGTCATAGTTGAGAGATCATTCGCCTCTTCAATGGCGGTTGTCTTCTTCTCCCATTCTGGTGTAAGTGCACGAAGGATCTTTCGAACTCTTTCGACTTGGGTGTAGTCCTTTCCAAGGGATGCAAGAGTATTGGTGATGTCGGTGAATCTTGTAACCATTTCGGATATAGTTTCATTCTCCTCCATTTTGAATAACTCAAACCTGTGGACAAGAACAGAAATTTTAGACTCCTTAACTTTACTAGTGCCTTCATGTGTTACCTGAAGAGTATGCCAAATTTGATGTGCAGAACTTGCTGTTGACACTCGGTTGAACTCTTCTTTGGTAAGGGCACAGAATAGAGCATTCATTGCTTGGCGTCAAGGTTGGCGTTCTTCTTTTGATCTTCACTCCAAGCGTTGTAGTTGGTTGTAGGCTTGGTGTACGTTGCTTCTACGATGTTCCAAAGGTCGTAGTTGAGAGACTGCAAGTATATCTTCATTCTACACTTCCAATAGTTGTAGTTGGTTCCATCAAATAGCGGTGGACGTTGTGTAGAATGTCCTTCCTTGTATTGGGATGATGAAAACTCCGTTGCCATCCTTATTGTTGACTTGTACCCGAGCTTGTACGCTGGTTCAGGGTATGCAGGGCTCTGATACCAATTGTTGGGTCCCTCTCTTATACCAAATGTAGGATCTATAATCAAATCAACACAAACACTAGATAGGAAGGATTAATTGTTAAGCAAATAAGTAAACTTGCAATAAGGAAAACAAATCTCAGAAATTGACAAACGCAAACAAAGAGATTTATCCTGGTTCGGTCCTTGTGACCTACATCCAGTCCCCAAGCCACCCGCTTGAGATTTTCCTTTATCCTTGATCTTGCCACCCAAAATCAATACAACATGTACACCACTTGTTGAATCCCCTTCTCCAAGTGTATACACCTTCTCTCCACCAAGAGAACACCTTTTACCTTTGTACAACTACTGCTTCAACAAGAAGCCTCCCGTGTACAATGGTCGCCTTGTACAACTTGCCTCTTCAACCAAGAAGCCTCCCGTGTACAAATGAACACTTTGAGAATTTACAACTCTTTTCCTATAGCCTTGGTACAGATGTGTATGTGGACAAGGTACTGTATAGGAAAGATGAACTTCAGAGAACTTCACTAATGGAATTGTCTTTTGGTGAAGAACAGAAGTTAGGAAATCAGTTTTCAGGTTTTCTGGAATTTTGCTTTGGAAAATTGAATGAAAATCTTGTTTGTCTTAACCTTTGGCCTTAGGAATAACTTCCCTATTTATAGCTGTAGACTAGGGTTAGTTAGGGTAGTTATGGGACCAATTCAGATGATATAGACGTTGGAAAACGTTGCCAAAAGGATCAGATAAAGAAAACTATCCAACAGTCAGAAACTGCCTATAGTCGACTTGAGATATGAGTTAGTCGACTAAGTTGGGCAATTTATACTGGGTTAGTCGACTAATATTGGGTATAAGTCGACTACAACATCTATTAGTCGACTATATAAACTGTTAAGTCGACTAACAGTGACAAACAGAGAGTTGGGATCTTTCAGGAAAAAAGATAGTCGACTAGGGAAATCTATAAGTCGACTATACCATGTATTAGTCGACTAGGGAAATATATAAGTAGACTAATAACATTATTAGTCGACTAATCATTTTTATAAGTCGACTAATCACCCTATTAGTCTACTAATAGGCAGGGTCAAGTCTACTAATAGGAAGGGTCAAGTCTACTAATAGGCTATGATATATGTGTGTGCATCAAGGCTTTTACATGCTATATCTTCTTTACAAATCACAACATCTCAACCCTCTTTGGCACAACTTGATCATGTCGGACTCTTGATTCTTCATGAGTTAGAGCTCCAATTGAATGTGATCTTCACGAACGTCTTCATCGAAATAGGTTCCAACAGGAGATTTGGGAGAGCTAGATTGTTTGTTTGCCCCAATTCTGAAAAAAGAACGAAGAGGATAAGAGGAAGGAGAAGAATTGCGGGAAGAGATGATAAAATAAAAAAACACTATTTTTACCTCGACCGGCGAGCTTTGATCGCTGATCAACCCAAAATCAAGTGGAAGTGAAAAGAGGAAGAGAGCACTCCACGTCAAATTCAGCTCGGATCTCCTTCGAGCTCTTTGTTTCCTCTTACGTGAGAACCAAATGCCAGAGCTGACAGAAAGAAGCCCTTTTTAGGAGTTCTTCCTCCACCTGTGACCAAACAAACAGGCCCTCATAGTGTGTGGAAGGAAAACACTTGGAAGGCACATAATTCAATATGTAGGCGACAATCAGTAGCTCATCTCCAAAAAAAAAAAATCAGTTTGATTATCATATGTCATTACAGAGCATATTTAGGAGTATCCACGTCATTATCTTTCGAAATGTAAGGAGCAGTTAGCTATTAAGCAAGTCTCTTCTACTCACAATTCCTTAAGCAGCGTAGACAAATATTCACAAAGCACATTGGTGGTGGCATTTTCATGCTCTTGTCGAACATGTTCTCAACCTTAGCCTAGTAACAATAAAATATTCCCAGTACTTTAGACTTGTAGGAGATCATACAAACATAATCATACCAAAATACTAGAAGTACAAATTTGTGTTTAACTATAATCAAGTTTGTTGAGTAGAACTATATGTTTCTTGGAAATATTATTCAGAGAGTTAGCAGCTAGCTAGGTTAATGCAACCCAAGTAGTGAACTTGAACATATCCTCTTTATCAACTACTCATATTCATTCCCAACATCCAAAGACATTAAACTACGACCTTTCGTAAGGTGTGATTGGTATTTTATAACTAATTGTAGTGGTCAATTTTCAACCCCAAAGCGAGATCGAGACATGTGGCGAGCCCGAGAATACAACAAGGGAACGGTCGCCATTTAACCATTGACCGAGTGCCTCCTTCGTCCAACCTCAAGTCGAGCGCCCAAGAGCTCGGGTCCAACTCAGATTCGTCAGGCTCGATATCATCTCAGATCAAGCGCCCAAGAGCTCAGGTCTAACCTAGACTCGCCGGGGCCAACATCACCTCTCGAACCACCGACGGGCTCGATTCCTCCTCGGCACTGAAAGCTTCTAGAAGACTCCTCCAGCATATCTCAGCAGCGGGATTCTCAAGAACTACCAGATCAGATCTCAACTATGTAGATTGAACAGATATCCCCGGTCAATAGATCTTATCTCTAACCAACAGATTCTATCTCCAGTTAACATATCTTATCTCCTGCCAACAGAACAGGCAGTCACGACCAACAAATTGGGACGACATGATAACAACCAACCACCCAGATTAAACACTTATCCAAATTATCTAAAGTTATTTCTTGTGTATAAATACTTCACCCTCTCTAATGAGAGGGGGTTGAATCTAAAAAACCCTAGCGCACCGGTAATCCAAGGGCACCAAACCTCTTCATATAATTCTTTTGAATTAGAGTAGAATCTCTCTCTTGTGATTTTTTCCTTTTAGGTTTTCATGTCAAATCTCTCTATCTTTATTGTGATTGCTCGTATGTGCGTGTCTTTACATTTTGGTGCATGATGAGAAAGTACTCAGAGAATTTTTTACAGCATTTGGTGCTTTCATTGAGATTTATATTTGAGTTCACACTGAAGATCTTCTCCTCTCTTTTAACCCCTTCCTCAAAAAAACCTCGTCCGATGGAGATGGCCCCACCAAGAAGAAGCTCCTCTCAAACCGTTGTCTCTGTCTCCTCAAAGAGTAAATCAATTGCCACTGGAGGAACGAGGGGTGCCAACCCCCTCCTCCCCACCCCGACATCCTCATTGAAGATGTTGGGAAGCACATTAATCCCCAATCACATCACCAGAGGCGAGAGCTAACAGACACGGTGCTCAGCTTCCCCCCAAGGGCCAACTCCTCCAAATGCTCGCCAATCTCCAAAAGCAACTGGACAAGTAACGGGCAGAGGCGGCCCACGAACGCGAGCGGGCAACCCGTGAGCGTGAGGAGTCACACTGGAGAGGGACGCATCGAACCACATACAGAATCGCTTGCTCTCCCAACTCGAGGTCTTGCGAAGGTCTCAGGCCTCTCATGACCGTGGGACTGGAGGGTCTCGGGATGACCGGTCATTACCTCACCCCAACAACTTCACCCATGCCGAAAACCAGTCGAAGGCACGAGTGGTCCTATAGTCCTAACAATGGTGAATACTCCGAGTCTTTGAAACACACAAGGCCTTGAAGATTTCTGGCATCGAGGACGTCACTGAGTTAGTTCAGAAGCGCATCGAAGGATCGAACTAACAGCCCCCCACGAGATGGACATGTGCATCCTAAGGATTTCCAATTGCCCACTTATAGAGGAAATTGTTGGCCCAAAGGCCCATCACTCTAGTTTTGATGATGATCAACTCATGTAGTTATAGTACTAATGATCTTGTATTTAATTAGTGACAGATTCATGATCAAGATATTAGTAGGTGTGTAACTTCAATAAAGGATTTAAAGTCAAGTTTTGGAGCTAGCACGGTTTGAACCAAGTCAAGAAGATGAGAAGACTTCATGAAGACTTGTGTCTAAGTTTGTTTTTATAAGATTTTATTTTAGATAAAATGTAAAGGATAGAATAGTGGTGGATTGCTCAAGTATACCATATGCACACACACTCTTGATTTAGTTATGTTTTCATAAAAGAATTTTCATTTTAGAAAAGACTTTTCATTTTGGAAAAATACCGGTTTGGTTTTTGGTATTCTAAGTATTATGTTTTAACCAAAACCATGTTTAGATCTTAATGTCAAAAATATAGATATTTCACCATGTTTGTGTAGTGGATCATATCCATACACACTATGCTTTAAAAGAGTTTAAAATATCTTGTTTTTGTATTTGGAGAAGTTTTGGAAAAATCAATTTTGTAAAAATACAGTTTTCGTTTTAGCCAAAATTTCCAAGTTACAAAAATAGTCCAAATTATTTGTAACATGTCTTGATTTTGGTTAAGCATGTTTGTTTTTTTAAAGTATAGTGTTAAAACTATTTTTGTAGATTTTTCATGATTTTATGGGATTTTATTTGAGCCAAAATGACCAGCATTTTAATCCCTAACTGACCCTGTCTGGCTTCAGCCGTCGACCGACCGTCGACCGAAGCTTGAAGTCGGTCGACCGGGCGGTCGACCGACGTGCACAAATGTGCATGTCAATATTTGCTGGAGGACCGGTCGACCGACCCGGTCGACCGTCCAGAGAGCTCTGCTCTCTGGAAATGCCCCGGTCGACCGGGCGGTTGACCGGCAGAGAGACCTGCTCTCTGTTCCAGAGGCTCGGTCGACCGGGCCGGTCGACCGCTGCCCCAACGGTCAGAAATATGACCGTTGGTGGTCGACCGGTCGGTCGACCGACAGCTCATTTCTGGCCCCAACAGCTAGTTTTTGGAGCTCTATAAATTGGGGCTTTTGGGGGCTGTTTTCTATAAGATTTCAGGAGAGTTTTTGGGCCAATTTTCCCTACTCTTTCAAGAGGTTTTCTCCACTTATTTGAGAGCAAATATTTCCAATCAAAAGGAGAGTTTTATCAAGAGTGTTTAAAAGAGATTTTCTTGAGTTTTCCTCCACCATCTCAATCCTTGTTTTTCTCACAAACACTTGAGCAACCTATTGACATATTCATCCTATAGGAGTGTTATTATGAGAGAATTTTAGGTGATCAAGAGTTGTGATCACCAAAGTTCTATTTTGTACTTTGTGGAGGCGGACGAGTGCGTTCGCGGTGTTTCGAGTTCGTGTGTGAACTTTTTATTTGAGGTGCGGCCTCGGCAAGCTAGAGAGCTTGCGGTGTGTACGAGACTAAGGAGTCCAAGAGCTTGTAAGTGTTGCAGCACCGAGTGATCCGGTGAGATCGATTTTAGTGAAAATCCTTCATAGTGTTGAAGGCGGGGATGTAGAGCAAGTGTGCTCGAATTTCGAAACAAATCTCCCATGTTTGCGATTGCTCTTTCTCTCTCTCATTTACTTGTTTATATCTTGTATGCTATTATTGTGTTTATCTTTATATGCTTGATATTCATTGTGTGCTTAATTGTATATGCTTGGGGATTGTTTGCTAACACTAGTTTTCAACCAAGAGAGCCAACGCGGCACCTCAACTCTTATTTAGAGGAATCTTGAGGAGTTAGTCCAGAGCACTTCACGAGGAATTCGGCTACACTCTTGTGTTAAACTTTGTGTTTAGTTTAATAAGTTTTTAATTCCGCATTTAGTGACCATTAGATTAGTCATCACCTATTCACCCCCCCTCTAGGTGATTTTATAATTGCAATTAGAGCCAAGTGCTCTTGATTTGGGTCTTACAACCTAGAGTTAAAGATCCTCATTTTAGGCTAATCACAATATTTGTACACACGCCCATGGATTTCATGTCACCTCCCACCTTTGACATTCTTAACATCCAAACTTGGAAGGTTAAGATGTCCTTATACCTCAAAGCCCTAGGCATTCATGTTTATTTAGCCATCACTAAAGATTCTTATTGTTTAAATGGCAAAAATTTTGAGGCTAATGCAAAAGCCCTACATGCTTTGAAGAGTGCCCTAAATGATGAATATTTATCTAGGGTTTCTAACATTGATTCGACTTTTGTAGCATGGAACATCATCACCTCCCTTGACGAAAAAGAACAATACTATGCGGGGAGCGATTCGGTGTTGGAAGCGACACCTCCAACGTATGCTACATGGTCCAAGGGGATAACCCCCTTGAGGTAACTACCGAATCCGAGGTAGGTGAATATAATGATATGTCATATGATGAGCTTGCATGTTTTTGTCAACAACCCTTAGAAAAATATGACATGCTTAGAAAAGATAATAAAATTTTGAAAAAGAAATTTGATTGCATGCTAAATGAAAAAGATTCTTTGCAAAATAAATTTGAAAATATTTTAAAAGAAAATGAGTCTTTTAAAAATAAAATTGCATGTTTTGAAAAAGAAAATGAAAGTTTGAAAAATGAGAATGTTTCCTTAATGTCCAAATTAAATGATCTTTGTGAAGGAAACACCTCTTTGAAAAATAAAGTTATTTTGGTGGAAAAACAAAAAGAAGTTGCTTTGTATGAAAACACTTCTTTAAAAAGAAAATTATTGAAAAAGAAAAGGAAATATTTTTAAAAAGAATAAGAAAAATGATTCTCATTCTCATCATGCTTTTCATGCCACCATTGATAAAAATGAGATTAAAAATTTAAAAAATAAAATTAATTATTTGAGCTCAACTTTGAGCACATGTGCATTTAACCACTCTAGATTGGAGTCCATGTTTTCAAAGAAACAAACTCCACATGTTCATGCACATCACTCTCATCTTGCATATGCTCATATTGCATGTCATGACCACACACACACACATATGCATCCTAAGGTGTACAAATGTACACATTGTGACCGCAAAGGCCATTTAGCAAAGTTTTATTTTGATAAGATACATCATTTAAATTTTGCTAACAAAAAATGTTTGGGTGCTTTACAAAACTAACCCCCAAGGACCCAAAAGAAAATGGGTACCAAAATCCTCACCTTGTGTTTATGATGTAGGTGAGGGCTCTCACTAAACGTGAGAGGGATGGTGCCTTGGTAGTGGATGCACATGGACTTGATGGACACGCATTTGATGCATCGCTATCAAGGAGGTTTGGTGGGACAATCACCCTGTTTTGGAGATTTAGAGCATAGTACTTTAGTTTGGTAAGTATCTCTAAAACTCCTAATTTATTTACATGCTTTTCATATATGATATCATATAGCATGTTCATGTTTTATGTGTTTTTATGCTTCATGTGGTAAATACATGATTAGATGTAGTCTTTGTCAAAACTTGTATTTATGCATGTACAAATAGTGAACAACAAATTGATTCATAATGTTTGCACTTCATTGTTCATTTGTACTCACTATATGCACATGTATAGGCTAGTTTTGATGATTCTCTCATTTATACATGTTTTGCCTATTTTCATGTTTTGCTTCATGTAGGGGCTGTTTGGATTCAAGGAATCCGAGTGAAGTGAGGAAGTGGGGAAGTATAATTGCTCATTTCCCTATCTATCCAAACACCGGAAAAGGAAAATAAGAAAACCCCCTTTTCCCTTTTTCATCTCTCTTTTACACAACCATTTTCTCACTTCCAGAGTGCTACAGTTAATTTTGTGGTCATGTAAATCTCATTTATAATAAGTTATAGCATAAAACAGTTAATTTTTTGGTCATGTAAATCTCACTTGCATTCTAATTACAATCTATTTTTTATTTTTCTTAATTAATTTTTATTTTAATATTATTTTGCGGTCAACTTTGTGGTCAACTTTTCCATTTCCACTTTTCATTACCATCCAAACACCGGAAACGACAAAACATTTTCCAAACCACACTTCCCAACAACCATCCAAACACCAGAAAACTTACTACTCATTTCCCTTTTTCCTAAAGGAAATAAATCTTACTTCCTACTTCCTCACTTCACACCAATTCCTTAAATCCAAACAGACCCTTTTTATTCAAATCTAATCTAATAAATATACATGTATACCCGTGAGTCTCTTGCCTTCATGCAAATACTATTAATAGACTCTTTTATGTTTGGGATATGTATGCATATTGTTAGAATTGGATAAATCATACATATACCTAAAAGTTTGTTTTTAAGATTTGTTTGATAAAATGATATTCATGTATGATTTGAGCTTTATTGACTATTTTCATGAAAAGTGCAAATTACATGACTTTTGAACACTCACACTTTATTTGTTTATCATGACTTTGTTTCATGATTATTTTGAGCTTTATCGATTTTGAGTGTCAACTCTTGTGTATTTAGTATGATTCATGAAATACATATGATTTGATATTTTTGAAGGATCTTTAACTAGTTTTTCAAAAATTATCTTTAACTAGTTATTTATTCTTCAATTGGTGGTTTATGAGTTATATACATGATTTACATTGTTATTTTCAATTGGTATCATTGGATCTTTTCAATTGGTATTAATATTGATATTTTTGTATATACTCATATTTTGTTTCTTATATATGTATGCTTCATAATTTTCATAATATCAATTTCTATTGGTATTCTCTTTACATACATATATATGATTTATTTGTGCTTTAGTTAAAATCAATTTATATATTTAAAAAGCACAAAGTTTGCTTATGCTAAGCTTAATTCAAATCTTGTTTTTCAATTGAATTTTTCAATTGATATTTTAATAATAATGCATAAGCTTATAAGAAAATTGATCATTGTTTTTAAAATTGGTATCAAAATTCAAAATTTGTAATGATTATTTACAATTGAAATCTTAAAATTTGCTTGTTTACAATTGGTACCATTAAAAATTGTGTTTCATTGATATCTTAAAATATGATTTTCTAAGATATCTCAAAATTTGTTTTCTTTAGAAAAATTCAAAATTTTGTTTTAATAAGGAAAATTAAAATGTTTTGATTGGTATTGCCTATATGCAAGGGGAGCTTAACATCTCTTCTACATGTATCTTCATGTTGAGTGTATCTTGTATTGAGGAGCTTAACAACTCTTCTTTATGCGGTACACGTGTGTAGGGGGAGCTTCACATCTCCTCTTATGCATTGCATATTATATGTTATGTGAATTAGAGCTTGTCATCTCTCTTTCATGTTATATGTAGGAAAGTTAACTTAGCGTCTTCCTCTTCATGAATGTATATCGCATATACCTTTTATTGATTGATTTGTTTTTACTTTAACCCCTTTGTTGATGATTGACAAAAAGGGGGAGAAGTATTTGAGAAGTATTTTGTATATATGCATGTTTTCCTTGTTTTATTCATAAAGGGGGAGTAGTATTTATGTTTATGCATATATGTTTTGTTTTGCAAATAGGAGTTAAAAGAATTTGATTTGGTTTTATGCTTGATTGGCATGTTTATCTCCTTAAATTTGCATACATGTTTATGAGAATTCATTGCATATATTATTGTTTATTTGTTTTGCATGAGTTAAGGGGGAGCTTCCTTGAGGCTTTACTTTAATCCATGTATATATAACTTCATGAGTTTTGTCATCATCAAAAAGGGGGAGATTGTTGGCCCAATGGCCCATCACTCTAGTTTTGATGATGATCAACTCATGTAGTTATAGTACTAATGATCTTGTATTTAATTAGTGACAGATTCATGATCAAGATCTTAGTAGGTGTGTAACTTCAATAAAGTATTTAAAGTCAAGTTTTGAAACTAGCACGGTTTGGACCAAGTCAAGAAGATGAGAAGACTTCAAGTGAAGACTTCATGAAGACTTGTGTTTAGGTTTATTTTTATAAGATTTTGTTTTAGATAAAATGTAAAGGATAGAATAGTGGTGGATTTCTCAAGTATACCATATACACACACACTCTTGATTTAGTTATGTTTTCATAAAAGAATTTTCATTTTAGAAAAGACTTTTCATTTTGGAAAAATATCGGTTGGGTTTTTGGTATTCCAAGTATTATGTTTTAACCAAAATCATGTTTAGATCTTAATGTCAAAAATATAGATATTTCACCATGTTTGTGTAGTGGATTAAATCCATACACACTATGCTTTAAAAGAGTTTAAAATATCTTATTTTTGTATTTGGAGAAGTTTTGGAAAAATCAATTTAGGAAAAATACAGTTTTCGTTTTTAGCCAAAATTTTCGAGTTACAAAAATAGTCCAAATTATTTGTAACATGTCTTGATTTTTGTCAAGCATGTTTGTTTTTCAAAGTATAGTGTTAAAACTATTTTTGTAGATTTTTCATGATTTTATGGGATTTTATTTGAGCCAAAATGACCAGCATTTTAATCCCTAACTGACCCTGTCTGGCTTCAGCCGGTCGACCGATCGGTCGACCGAAGCTTGAAGTCGGTCGATCGGGCGGTCGACCGACGTGCACAGACGTGCACGTCAATATTTACTGGAGGGCCGGTCGACCGGGCGGTCGACCGGCAGAGAGACCTGCTCTCTTCGAAGCCTCACAATGAGATCTTCCAACTTCAGCCCCTTTCGCTTATGCTTCAGGTAGTTCTTGAAATCTCCTCACGCTGGTGGGAGTTTCTCTATGATAGTAGCAACCTGAAAGATTTCAGGTAGAATCATACCTTCGGCTCCTATCTCATGCAAGATAAGTTAGAACTCTTGCACCTGACTGATCACAGTCTTGTTGTCCACCATCTTGTACTCCAGAAATCATTCTACGACGAACTTCTTAGTACCAGCATCCTCAGTCTTGTACTTCTTATCAAGACTGGCCCATAACTTCTTTGCCGTTGTAATAGGACTGTAGACATTATAAAGAGAGTCATCCAGTCCATTCAAAATATAGTTTCGACAAAGGAAGTCACCTTGAGTCCATGCATCGACTGCAAGGACTGAGTCCCGATCAGTTCCTGGTTCTGGTGGATCTTCTTGCAGGAATTTGACCAAATACAGAGTGGTCAAGTAGAAGAGCATCTTCTGTTGCCACCTCTTGAATTCTGTGCCATCAAATTTTTCTGGCTTCTCCGGCTTCGGGTTAGGAAGTGGAGTAGGCACCAAAACTTGTATCTACATGTTTGATGCCTTACTTGAGCTATCTTGATTAGTCTCAGACATTTTCTGTAAGTTCAAGCAGAACAAAACTAAGAAACTTCAATATCATAATTGTCTTAAGATTGTTGGTGTCTAGAATCAATTGTAAATCACCTAGAGGGGGGGTGAATAGGTGATGGCTAATCTAATGGTCACTAAATGCGGAATTAAAAACTTATATGATGCAAACCAAAACTTCTTACACTAAACACCTAGTATAACACAAGAGTGTAGCCGAATTCCTCGTGAAGGGCTCTGGACTAACTCCTCAAGATTCCTCTAAATAAGAGTTGAGGTGCCGCGTTGGCTCTCTTGGTTGAATACACGTGTTAGCAAACAATCCCCAAGCATATAACAATTAAGCACACAAAATATCAAGCATGTAAAAATAAAGACAAGTAATAGCATGAAAGATATATGTTGGCCCAAAGGCCATTAGCCCGACATTTTGATGATAACAAACCATATTTAGTTATGTTTTTAACAAGTTTGTTTAAATAAGTTTCAGGAAAAAATCATAAGGAATTTGACGGCTCCAACACAAGACTCACACTTTTGGATGCCACAAAGATTTGGATCCCCGAGCCCAGCATAATAGAAGCGCTCCAGGATCATTTAAGAATGAAGACTTTCAAGATTTGTATTTTTCTTTTTAGTTAGAATTTTTAGTTGATTTTGTCAAAACCTAGATGATAAAGGTAGATTATTGTGGGATTGTCACATACACACTTTTGGTATTGCTTCATGCCCTCAAACAAAGTTTTATTCAAAAATTTCTAACCTAGTTTTTGAAAACCAAGTTTGGAACATCATGTTTAGAGAAACAAGTTTTTGGGAAAAATCGATTTTCATTTAGAAAAAGAGATTTTCATCCAAATTAAGTTCAAACATTTTTGGTGTTGATCTATGATCACACTCTGTTATTTATAAGCTTAGAACTTCATTTTGTAAATTCCAAATTCAAAGTTTTCATACCAAAATTTCCTTCTTCAAAATAGCCTTTGGAAAAACAGTTTTTGCCTGTGTCCGGTCGACCGCACGGTTGACCGCTGGCAGAGCAGAATTGCTCTGTCGGTCGACCGAGACGGTCGACCGACATGCACGCTGTGCATGTGTACATATCGGTCGACCGACTGGTAGACCGTGAGCACTTGTAGTGCTCTCTGTTTTTCCCCGGTCGACGGATCGGTCGACCGACAGAGAGTTTCACTCTCTGGTTGAGACCTCGGTCGACTGTCCCGGCCAATCGGCTTCTCAACGGTCAGAAATCCGACCGTTGACGGTCGACCGGCCCGATCGACCGGCTTCAGTCAGAAAGTTCTGACAGACTCCAACAACTATATTTTTCTGACCAGATTTTTTGTTGGGTTTCTCCCCAACGACTCTTTTGACCTTAGTAAGTCATTTTTCATCCCCTATAAATAGTGAGAGCTTTCTACAACTAAGGTAACAAAGTTTTACAAGATTTAGAAGTTAAAATCCAAGCTTTCAAAAGTTTTGCTTTTAGCAAAAGATTTCCTTTGAGCCAAAAATCCAAACTCTTTTTACTTGAAGCAATCCTCTACTTCTCTCTAGATTTTGTGCACTACACAATCCCAAAGTATCACCTCATCATCTTGGTTGTAGGGTTGTGCAAGTGAGCTTTTTGGTGTGGTCAAGAGTTGATCACCTCTTTCTTCATTGTGAGAAGTTGTAGAGGCATTAGCCTCAAGCGAGCAAGTGTTGCTACGAGTTGGTGTTGCGGCACCGCGAGAGATAGGACAAGTGTGTCCTTGTATTGACGATCCGGTGGGATCACCAATAGTGAATATCCTTCATCGTGTTTGAAGGCGGGGACGTAGAGCGTGGCTCGAACCTCAGAAAAATCTTTGTGTTTGCGATTGTCCACTTTTCTCTAAACTCTATCTCTCCTTTACTTGCTTTATTACTTGTCTAAATATTTGCAAGTTCTTTTAAGTGTGCCTATTATTTTAAATTGTTTTTAAATTCGCATTATTGGTCCATTTAGTATAGCCATCACCTATTCACCCCCCCTCTAGGTGATTTCAATTGGTATCAGAGCCTAACCCTTACATTTGGTTTAACCACCTTAGGGAGATCCTCATATTTGGCTATATCTATTTGTTGTATTTTTTATTTGTTGTGCATCTTATACTTGTTTCCATGGCATCCATTGATCTTTGTAGCATCAAGTCTCCACCTAAGTTTGATGGCTTGAACTTCCCAATTTGAAAGGTCAAGATGAACCTTTTCCTTAAATTCTTAGGAGTTAGAGTTACTAGGGCCATCACCAAAGAATTTATTGAACCCCTTGAACCCCTCACCGATGAGAGTTCATGGTCCGAAGATACCACTAAGGACTATGAGGCCAATGCTAGAGCCCAATATGCATTAACCCAAGCTTTAAATGAAGATGACCTTTCACGCATCATTAATTGTAAATCGGCATTTGAAGTTTGGAATGTTCTCATTGTGACTCATGAGAGAACGTCTCAAGTCAAGAGATCCAAAATTGACTTGCTTCGTTCTCAATATGAGAATTTTTATATGCTTGAAAATGAATGCATTGATGACATGCTCACCCATTTCACCAAGATAACTAATGCTCTATCTTCTTTAGGTGACACGATTGATAATGACCAAAAGATTCGAAAGGTCATTCGAGATCTTCCCAAATCTTGGGAAGTGAAGGCAACCACCCTCAAGGAGCTCAACGATAGGGAGGAGATGGACTTCTCCGGCTTCATCGGCAATCTCAAAACTCATGAGATGGAGATGAAAGTTAGAGAAGAAAGGGAGGCACCAAAGAAGAAAGCCCTCGCTTTCAAAGCCGGTCCATCCACCCATGATGAGGAAGATTCATCGGAGGAGTACGATGAAGACTTTGCCATGCTTATAAGGAAGGTGGGCAAAATGTTCTACAAGAAGAGTAGACAAAGCAACTTCCGAAGAGGGAAACCTCAAGGGAGATTTGAAAGAAAAAGAGAGGAACCGGGTCCTTACTATCATTGCAAGAAGACGGGACACCTCATAGCCGAGTGCCCCTCTCTACAAGCTACTACCTCCAAGAACGGGCCGAAGAAGAAGAAGGTAATGGTGGCCACATGGGATGACACGGAGTCGGAATCCGAAGAGGAGATCGACGGCGCACACATGTGCTTCATGGCACAAGGTGAGGAAGATACAAAGGTATACCTAGAAAACTCTATAGATGATGATGATTTAACCATGGATGAGCTTGCACATTATTTTGAAGAACTACAAAGTAGATATGAAATTTCACAAGCTCAAAATAAGAAATTGAAAAAGGAAAATGATTCTCTTAAGAATAAATTTGATATTGTTTTAAAAGAAAAAAATGATTTAGAAAATTCCTTTCAAAAGATGAAAAAGGATTTTGAAAATTATAAAATATCTAGTAAAGGAAAAAGTCCAATTTTCACTTGCAACAAAAATGAATTTCTAATGATTCAAAAGCGAGTTGAAGTTTTGGATACTACTCTAAAGAAGTGTGCTTTTGACATGAACAAACTTGCACCTAAGTTTCCCAAAGGAATACCCCAAGGGAAGCATACTCATCATCACCATGCATCTAAATCACAAAAACATGCACACACACATAAACATGCTTTTATGTATAGTAGTGATAGAATTTACACTTGCACTCATTGTGGCCGCAAAGGCCATTTGGAAAATTTTTGTTATGCTAAGCTAAACATAATAAATAAAAATATTTGGGTTCGACAAGATACTAACCCTATAGGACCCAAAAAGATTTAGGTACCAAAAGACACACCAAAAATAATTGATACAGGTGGGTCGTCATCCTCCAAGACTTAGGGAGAAATGGTGCCCGGGTGGTGAATGCATCAACGCTCAACGAACACATTGTCACTTGCATCACTATCTTAGAGGCACCCATTTTGGAGAATGCCTTGGTTTGGTAATTTCTCCACATAAAAGTTTTCTTTTATATATAGATAGGATTGCTAGTTTGCTTGTGTTATTGAGATATGTGTTATGGTAAACTTGCATTTCTATTGTGTTTATATCTATGCCATGTTTATATATATTTCATGTTTCTATGCCATATATTTTTTTGTCAACATGTCTAGATTTTGTTAAAAGTTGTATATAAATTCTGTCAAAACAAAACTCATTTAGAGCTAATAAATAGAGATGGCAATTGCGCGCCTCAACTCTTATCTAGAGGAATGACGAGGAGAAGTTCAGAACCCTTCACAGGGTATTCGGTTTCAACATCTCTAATTTATTGCTTTAATAAGAAATATTTGATAAACAAATAAAAATAAATTATCTTTGTGTTGTTTTCATAACAAGAATGATTAAAGTAATTCTAATACCCTGTTGATAGTTATACATGTCTGCTGTAATGGATATTTAAAATTAAAATTTTTTTTTAGGCTGGCTTGCTCACTGTTCTGTTTTAGACAAGACCGGTCGACCGGCCCGGTCGACCGATATGGCCTGTCATAGGCACGGTCGACCGGAGCGGCCAACCGTTCTGGCCTGAAATAATAGTTTTACTTTATTCCCGTAGCCGATTGACCGGGCGATCGACCGACTGAAAGAGACTTGCTCTCTGTTTCCGCCGGTCGACCGACCCGGTCGACCGGGCGACCGGGCGACGGGGACCCAGTTTTTTCCACCTGATCTATTTAAAGCCCTAACTCATTTTCTTCTCATCCAACCGCCGGCTCCTCTTCTCCCTCTTCTCCTCCAAACCCTAACACCCCTCTAACCCTCTCCAACTCATTTAAACCCTAGATCCTTCTCAAAATTTCTTAAATATACTGTTTCAGGCCTGGATCTTCACTTTTTCAAGGGTTTTGTCGGATTTTCTCCATATTTTCTCCAAGATTTCAAGGTATAATCATCCAAAATTATTGCTTTAATTCCACATCTAAATCCCTTTATTTCCTTGCTTGTATTCCCAAATCTTTGTGTAGATCTAGTCGTCATCTTGATTATCTTGTTTAGATCTAGCTTTCATTTTGAACATCTTGTTTAGATCTAACCAATATTTTGATTTTTCCCCTAAAATATCTAAGAGGACTCGATCCGAGAAAGGGAAAGCTCCTCAAACCTCTACACACTCATCACTTTTTGTGTCTTCGCATGCTTCCTGTAGACACATTCTCATTTCCACTAGATCTATTATCTCTGGGCGAAGTGTGGTCATTAATGCCTTTGAACACCTTAACTTAGCCCCCATTTTACAAGCTAATTCCCTAGAAAATTTTCTTTCTATTAGGGAGCCTGTTTATCCCTCTCTTGTTCATTATTTCTACTCAAATTTGACCTTTGAGTCTAATCAGATCTGATCTAGAGTCCTGGGGAAAGATATAGATATCTCTCTCTCCAAGAATTTACCCATCATCTTCATCTTTCCTGTGAGGGTGAAGATATTTTTAACCTAGATCTTCATAATTTTATTTATCCGGACAGTGAGTCTGCCCTCACCGCTTCCACATTGCTTCATGGCGATGACAATCCTGGTTTGGTTAAGAATGAGGAAGTAAGACACTACACTCTTACTTCTCAAGTCTTAGTAAAAATAGTGTTTTACAACCTCCTGTCTAAATCGGGAGAGTACAGTCACGCCAGGGGATCTGCTCCATTGCTTATCTATTGCCTTCTGCGAGGCATTAGAGCTAATATCCCCAAGCTCATTATCAGTGTCATGACCTCTGACAGTCTCCTTGTCCCCACTCGGCATTTGCCGTTTGGGATGCTCATCACCTATTTGCTCAAACAACTAAATTTCAATCTCTCAAATGAGCAATCAGTTGAACCCTCAGTTGATTTGAACAGCACCCTTCTCAAGAGGATGCGTGTCAGGGAGCACCCTCCTGCTCCTCCGTCACCTCCTGTCCATCCTGCTATTCATTTGCCTGGCTCCTCTTCTGGCTCTACTGCTCCTCCTGATCCCTATGCTGCTCTTTCCACTCAGATTCGGGAGCATATCTCTACTGAGTTGACTGCTCATCTTCAGCAAATTTCTGAGAAAATGTCTTCTCATTACCACAATTTGGGGAACGACATGAGCTACATTTGTGATTCCATCTGATACATGGAGTCACGTCTTGACGATATTTACTTGAGGCGTGAGTGGTCTGCTCCTATTCCCTCTACTCATGCGAGGCCGCTTCCTCCTACCGGCCCTCAATTTCTAGCCAGGACTGCTGCTACTCCTTCCTCTCCACCTCAGCCTACTGTTGCCCAGGATTCGGACGACGATGATTCGGATGAGGATGATGAGGATGATGATGAGGAGGAGGATTCTGATGATGATGAGGAGTGATCCCCTCTTTTGATGATGTCAAAAAGGGGGAGAGACTTTTGGGCTATTATGCTATTCTGTGTTATTTTGCTATTTTGGGTTGTAGTTGATCTTTTTATGTATTTTGTTTTGGACATGTAGTGTGGACATGTTATGTTTTATGTCATGTATGAACATATGTTTTATCTATGACAGTTATGTTCTTTTCATTTTGTGGCATATGTGATTGGGTATGATGTTTTATGTTTTTATTACCTCACTCACTTAATTTGGAGGTTGGTGGTAAAGGATGGATGGAGGCAACCATGTATGCATACACCTATTAATTCTGTATTTTTGGTATGCATGGATGGTTGGCATATATATCTTTTCTTTATCCTATATGCCTAGATTATGCATATGTATCTCTTATCATGATCATTTTTATATACATGAGTTAAGGGGGAGCTTCACTTGAAGTCTCCACCCAAAATATCTGTGATAACTCTATATGTTTTGTCATCATCAAAAAGGGGGAGATTGTTGGCCCAAAGGCCATTAGCCCGACATTTTGATGATAACAAACCATATTTAGTTATGTTTTTAACAAGTTTGTTTAAATAAGTTTCAGGTAAAAATCATACGGAATTTGACGGCTCCAACACAAGACTCACACTTTTGAACGCCGCAAAGATTTGGATCCCCGAGCCCAGCACAATAGAAGCGCTCCAGGATCATTTAAGAATGAAGACTTTCAAGATTTGTATTTTTCTTTTTAGTTAGAATTTTTAGTTGATTTTGTCAAAACCTAGATGATAAAGGTAGATTATTGTGGGATTGTCACACATACACTTTTGGTATTGCTTCATGCCTTCAAACAAAGTTTTATTCAAAAATTTCTAACCTAGTTTTTGAAAACCAAGTTTGGAACATCATGTTTAGAAAAACAAGTTTTTGGGAAAAATCGGTTTTCATTTAGAAAAAGGGATTTTCATCAAAATTAAGTTCAAACATTTTTGGTGTTGATCTATGATCACACTCTGTTATTTATAAGCCTAGAACTTCATTTTATAAATTCCAAATCCAAAGTTTTCATACCAAAATTTCCTTCTTCAAAACAGCCTTTGGAAAAACAGTTTTTGCCTGTGTCCAGTCGACCGCACGGTCGATCGCTGGCAGAGCAGAATTGCTCTGTCGGTCGACCGAGACGGTCGACCGACATGCACGCTGTGCATGTGTACATATCGGTCGACCGACCGGTCGACCGTGAGCACTTGTAGTACTCTTTGTTTTTCTCCGGTCGACCGATCGGTCGACCGACAGAGAGTTTCACTCTCTGGTTGAGACCTCGGTCGACTGTCTCGGCCGACCGGCTTCTCAACGGTCAGAAATCCGACCGTTGACGGTCGACCGGCCCGATCGACCGGCCCGGTCGACCGGCTTCAGTCAGAAAGTTCTGACAGACTCCAACAACTATATTTTTCTGACCAAATTTTTTGTTGGGTTTCTCCCCAACGACTCTTTTGACCTTAGTAAGTCATTTTTCATCCCTATAAATAGTGGGAGCTTTCTACAACTAAGGTAACAAAGTTTTGCAACATTTAGAAGTTAAAATCCAAGCATTCAAAAGTTTAGCTTTTAGAAAAAGATTTCCTTTGAGCCAAAAATTCAAACTCTTTTTACTTGAAGCAATCCTCTACTTCTCTCTAGATTTTGTGCACTACACAATCCCAAAGTATCACCTCATCATCTTGGTTGTAGGGTTGTGCAAGTGAGCTTTTTGTGTGGTCAAGAGTTGATCACCTCTTTCTTCATTGTGAGAAGTTGTAGAGGCATCGGCCTCAAGCGAGCAAGTATTGCTCCGAGTTGGTGTTGCGGCACCGCGAGAGATAGAACAATTGTGTACTTGTATTGACGATCCGGTGGGATCACCAATAGTGGAAATCCTTCATCGTGTTTGAAGGCAGGGACGTAGAGCGTGGCTCGAACCTCGGAAAAATCTTTGTGTTTGCGATTGTCCACTTTTCTCTAAACTCTATCTCTCCTTTACTTGCTTTATTACTTGTCTAAATATTTGCAAGTTCTTTTAAGTGTGCCTATTATTTTAAATTGTTTTTAAATTCGCATTATTGGTCCATTTAGTATAGCCATCACCTATTCACCCCCCTCTAGGTGATTTCAATATAAACAAGTAAGAGATAGAGAGAAGCAATCGCAAACACGGGAGATTTGTTTCGAGGTTCGAGCACACTTTTTCTACATCCCCGCCTTCAACGCTATGAATGATTTCCACTAAAGTCGATCCCACCGGATCATCAGTGCCGCAACACCTACAAGCTCTTGGACTCCCTAGTCCCGTACACACCGCAAGCTCACTAGCTCGCTGAGGCCGCACCTCAAACAAGGAGTTCACACACGAACTCGAAACACCGCGAACACGCTTGTCCGCCTCCTCAAAGAATAAAGATGAATTTTGGTGATCACAACTCTTTGATCACCTAAAATCCTCTCACAAGAACACTCCTATAGGATGAATATATCAATGGGTTGCTCAAGTGTTTGTGAGAAAAATAAGGATGGAATTTGTGGAAGAAAACTCAAGAAAATCACTTTTAAACACTCTTGATAAAACTCCCCTTTTGATTGAAAATATTTGCTCTCAATTAAGTGGAGGAAAACCTCTAAATAATCTAGGAAAAACTGGTGAAAACCACTTGAAAAATCTTATAGAAAACAGTCCCCAATTGCCCCAATTTATAGAGCTAGAAAAAAACTAGCCGTTGGAGCCAGGTTGGCCTATCGGTCGACCGCCCGGTCAACCGGCCAACGGTTAGATTTCTGACCGTTGAGCCATCAGTCGACCGGCTGGTCGACCGAGACCCTGGAACAGAGAGCAGAGCTCTCTGCCGGTCGACCTTCCCGGTCGACCGGGCTTTCCAGAGAGCAGAAGCTCTCTGGCGGTCGATCGGGTCGGTCGACTGGCCCTCCAGCCAGGACTGGCGTGCACGTCTGTGCACGTCGGTCGACTGACTCGATCGACCGACTTCAAGCCCGGTCGACCGGCAGAAACCAGTACAGAAATTTCTGGGATAAAAAGTTTGATCATTTTGGCTCAAATAAAATCCCATAAAATAATGAAAAATCTACAAAAATAGTTTTAACATTATACTTTGATAATCAAACATGCTTGCACAAAATCAAGACATGTTATAAACAATTTAAACTATTTTTGTAACTTGGAAATTTTGGCTAAAATTGAAAACTGTATTTCTCCAAAATTGGTTTTTCCAAAACTTATATATTTTTTTTCAAACTTCTCCAAATACAAAAACAAGATATTTTAAACTCATTTGAAGTATAGAGTGTATGGATATAATCCACTACACATAAATGATGAAATATCTATGTTTTTGATATTAGGTACTAAACATGGTTTTGATTAAAGACATGTCTATAGGAAATTCTAAAAATCAAACCGGTATTTTGTCTAAATGAAAAGTATTTTCTAAAATGAAATCTCTTTTATAAAAACAACTAAATCAAGAGTGTGTGTATATGATATACTTGAGCAATCCACCAACTATTCTATCCTTTACATTTTATCTAAAAACAAAGTCTTATAAAAACAAACCTAGACACAAGTCTTCATCATCTTGAAGTCTTCACTTGAAGTCTTCTCATCTTCTTGACTTGGTCCAAACACGATCCAACGAGCTCGACTCCTCTGAGTATTTGATGTGGTCTTGATGCATAGGCTCATGAATCAAACCGTGTTATCTCCAAAACTCGACTTTAAATCTTTTGTTGAAGCTACACACCTACTAAGATCTTGATCATAAATTTGGCACTAATTAAACACAAGATCAATAGTACTATAACTATATGAGTTGATCATCATCAAAACTAGAGTGATGGGCCTTTGGGCCAACATCAATCTGACAACTAATTAATATCACTGAAATATCACTGATCTAATTGGCCATGTCGGTTAATATCAGGTGGGAGGTTTTTCGTTCAATAGAACGTTCCTTAATTAAAGAACCACCTTTCAATTATCTTCCTTGGTTAAACACCAATTAGACTGGTATAAGTCAATCTCAATATACTGAATATCAGTATAACCCCTGTATAAAGAAAATTAATTCATTTATACAGTACTTGGAGTGAGGTACGCTTAAAGCGAATCTCCTTAAGATAATTACGTCCCCCGCACTGGTGCTAACGGGTTACTGGACGATATTCTCCCAAGATACAACACTCCTTCACAGTATTTGGATAGCACTACCAAATCACCGTACGGTCGAACCGTAGTTAACCAGTAGCTTCACAGGATTATTGAAGCAGCGAGACTAAGACAAATTTCGGGAGAATATTTGTCTTTACTTTGGAGGAGCACCCACTGTAGAGGAAGGAGGAAGGTAGAAGAATATTCTTCTTCGGAAGTCCAAGATTCAGACAATAATTCTACTAAAGAATCTGTTAAATTTTCTGAGCCCTCTTTCAGAACAAATTTTGCAGAATCTCTTGGAAGTCGCTTCGAAAACCGAGTTACTGATTTCCCACTTCCCGTTGGAAGTTTCTTCAAGACAGAGAGAGAGGATCTCACTTCAGAACTCAGAACGTAGAGAGAGTTTTTGTTCTATATTCTATATGTACTCTGTGTGTTGGTGTGTTCTGATTGAGAGAAATGGAGCGCTAGCGCTCCGGGAGGGGTATTTTGGTCCGAACCCAACCGAACAGTAGCAACGGTTTAGTCTGAACTTTTGCAATGGTTCGTTTTAACCGCAGCAACCACTCGCGACGGTTGGCTGACAGCGGTTGCGCGGGGCGGTTCGGATCCGGATGGCGGAGCGGGTATGCTCCGCGTAACCCATACCCGTGAGACCCGGTTCAAAAAGAACTGGATCGGGTAGGGAACCCGAATCCGAACCAGACCCAGACCCGGTCCCGAGTCCGAGCACCGGCCGACGCCAGCGACGACGCGCGCGCATGTGCGGGCATGGTTTTCTCCCAATCGCGCGCGAAAACTCCAAGTACCCAAAGGGCGCACCCTTTGTTCCCATTTTTCCTCTTTTAAACACTTCAAACTTCCATCCCATGGCCAATATGGGACTAAATACTTTTAGCTAACTTTATTCCCATTTTGGTTTTGAGTTAGGCAAACTTTAGATTTGAATATCTCATTCATTCGAAGTCGGAATTGAACATGTGAATATACCATGTTCATCCCCAATGGAAGGAGAACACACTCCAACCATCGTCCAATTGAGTCAATCAACGGATCTCGCCGTAATTCAATTCAAAGATTCACATACCGTAGATGTTCTGTTCCATGAAAGCACCCCCATCCTTGCACGAAAGCTCGCTTTGGTTACCTCGCAGAACAAACGAAAAAAAAGGGGTTAAAACTGAAAGTGTGCATAATCTAATTCTAGGAATTATAACTGACATGCAATTAATATCATGAAATACTTAGCGGGTCTGTTTGGTTATCGTAATTGATA
Organism: Agave tequilana; assembly: GCA_038442645.1. Lineage (NCBI taxonomy): Eukaryota > Viridiplantae > Streptophyta > Magnoliopsida > Asparagales > Asparagaceae > Agave > Agave tequilana. The sequence goes on from JAVJIF010007604.1 coordinate 43,633, forward strand.
GTAATTCATAAATCGTAATTGATAAACTCTTTTACAGTTGTAAATGAGTTACATGCATGTAAATTTTATGGTGTTTGGTTGATAATATAAAGTTGTAAGTGGGAAAGTGTATTGTATTTTACGGTATTTAGTTATCGTAATGTGTAAGCCATAAGTGAAAAAATTGACCACAAAATTAACTATTCGGTAATTTAAAAAATTTAAATATTGCAAATAAATACTAAAAATACTCAATATTAAAAAAATAATATTAATATAAAAAATAATATAAATTTGCATGACCACAAAAATAACTATAAGTGGGTTATAAGTAAGTGGTAATTGGGTTGCAAGTGAGTGATTGTTGGGTTACGTAAGTCTTTTACGAATTACAATACAAACAAACACTGTAGTTATAGATTTGTTGTAAGTCATTTATAAATTACGGTGTTTTATGTGAAACAAACAGCCCAATATAGGACAGAAACGATGTTTGGTATTATAAAGAAAAATATTTATAAGATGAAGGAAAAAAAAAAATGGTGATACTATCTAATCAACTACTTGCATGAGGCACGATATCAAAGTTAAACCACGCGAGAGCGAGAGAGAGAGAGAGAGAGAGAGAGAGAGAGAGAGCAGCAGCAGCAGCAGCAGCAAGTTCCATGAATATTCATGCATGTGATGATCAGAGAAAGGAAGAAAACAAGTAACCATGCATATACAAAAAGGTTCATGAGATTAGTAACGTGAATAAAGAATAGAGAAGTTTAACTGCATGGAACGTGATTAACAAAAATTTAGAACTGAAATCCAAAGAAAAGAAGAGCTGCCCTTCTACTGTGCTTCTCTGTCGTTGCTTGCCGCTGCGTTGATGCTGATCTTGGACGCTGTTGCAGCTTACCATTCGCCGCGGACGTGGATCGATGCGCGCAGCTGCTGCGACGTTGATGCACAATATCCAATATGCGCAGCCTCCTCAAAAAAGAAATGCATTTGGAATTGCAAATTGATTAGAATCTTAGTGTTTTTTTAAATTTGATTTTTTTTTAATATCGGCTGTAATAGCCTGATGCAAGTGAGATATGAATCCCTAGTTAATTGAGAAAATCTTGCTTGGCGGATTGAGAGGCTTGAGGCGCAAGAATTGAATAAATTGTGTTCTAAATCATGGCTCATGTTTTGATTTTAATTGAGAATTGAATTTTGGTTTTATGGCTCATGTTTTCACCGAATGTTGGGCTAAAAAATAGACTCGCAAGCTTTAAAGTTTTGGGAATAGTTCTCATGAGAGTTTGGTGTTTGCATTAGGGACCTTAACATAGAATGTAGTTTTAGAAAACCCCTTACCAATATTATTTTATGAATTAAACAAAAAACGAATATTTATTAGGATGGACAATTAAATTTTAGAACACGACAAAGCACAACCAATACAGCTAAAGGTGCCTAGTTGAGATTTGACAAATTACCAAAATGCTCTTAAACTTAATTGAGTTGGGAAAATTCCAAACAAATGAGAGAAACTAGAAAAAAATGGAAGTAAGATGAGTTTTATGATTTTGACTCAATTCAAGTGATTCGGAGTGAATCGAGGACCTGAAGAGAACCATGTGACCTTGAAGGGTCAAAAATAGAGTATCAACATATACCCCTCAGTTTTCTTGTCAGAAATGATATGATCAGTGATGACAAGAAACTAAGACCCAGAGATCAAGTTTGTCTTCAAAAGAGTGAACACTTCACAAAGAATAAAAAGTGCATATTTGACGGACGCAATGCCTTGATCGAAAAGAAACCTATTAAAGGACAAGAGGCCAAGAAATCTTAAAACATAATCCACAAAGCGAAACAAAAAGCTAATTGAAGATACAGACTTGAGGAGAATGTTTCTCTAGATAAGACAAGAAATTGAATCAAATGAGACAACTTGGGAGGATGTGATGCCAAAAAAACAAGACAACCTCAAAATACCAAGTCTCGGGGATATAATCCACAAAATGAATTGATAGAATGAAGATCTGAAGGACGCGATGCCTAAAGCATATCAAAAATGAAAACTAAACTAATTCTAGAGACATAATCCACAAGTGAACTGATTAGGAGAAATAAAAAAATAATGTCAATCCGGACGAAATATGTAACCGCAAGTTAGCTTAATTAGAAAACTACAACGATTCGGTAGATATGATCCACAAGCAAATAGGGTAAGAAAGTGGGACATAGTCCAAGAGATAGTTACGAAATATCAGTTCCAGTCGAAAACTCAAACTCATGTATGCAAGGCTATTCTCGAAAATATTTGATATGCGAGAATGCAAATTTTTTTTGAGAAAAAGCATGATGTAATTCTAAAAAGCTTCTCTTGTTTACTCGTAGTAATCACTAGAAGGGTGACTAACGACTTGCAATGGAAGTATTCGAAGACATGAAAAGAGAAGAGTAAATTACATGAAAAGTACTCAGACTTTGCTCGACTTCTATGAAAGGTATCCAAAAAGTATTTTTACTTTCACCATAGGTACCTGAGTCCCCATTACCATTAGCTAAGTCAGTCATTTGTTAGTGTTAGGCTTGAAAATGCACGTGTGAAGCACTTGAGCATGTTTTTGGATCAAAATGCCCTCATTACCATCTTTTTTCAGCTGGATCTCTCCCTTTGAACCCAAATTAATGAAATATCTGTTGGCCTAGGCCTATCACTCTAGTTCTAATGATGATTAACTCATATAGTTATAGTACTAATGCTCTTGTGTTTATTAAGTTTTAGATATTCAATTAAGATATTAGTTGGGTTTAGCTTCTTCAAACTAACACATGTTGATTCAAGAGCTCAAGTATAAAGAACACATCAAGAATTTAAGGAGTCTAGTTCAAAGAAATCAAGTTTGAATCAAGTCAAGATAGAAAAGAAGATCTATTAAAGAAGAAGACTTAATTTTAGAATTTGTAAGAAAGTCTAGATTTGTGTAAAAAATATTGCTCAAGCTCTCACACACACAAGTTTAATATTAGTTTTCAAGATCAAAAGTTTCGGTGTTCGGTTTAAATCGTTTCAATTTAACTAGAATATATTTTTGGTTTCATGAATGAATTTTCTCAAAAATAAGTTTATATTGTTTTATATGTATATTGAATTTTATCCATACACATTGGTGCTTCAAAGAGCTTGAGAAACTTGCTTTTGTATTTATAGAGTTTTGAAGAAAACTTGATTTTTAATTAAATTTTAGTTTTTGAAAAATAATTTTTAATATAGTTTATATTTCAAGATTGTATTTCTATCTCAAAAACAAGTTCACATGTTTGTAATATGTGTTTATTTTTTATCACACATTTGTACTCTAGTGTATTTACATGAACTTATTTTTATAAATTTTACAGGGATATATTTGGATTTAAAATGTATTTTAAAAGATAGAAAAAGAAAAATTTTAGGCTTAACCGGTCGACCTCCAGCTAGAGCTAAGTGCTCTGTCAGTCGACCGCCCGGTCGACCGGATATGCACATGCATTATATTGTGCATGTTGATTGACCGACCGATCGACTACAAAAACTTACAGTGCTTTTATTTTTGGGTTTTGGTCGACCACTCGGTCGACCGCTAGAAAGCTGAGCTCTTTGTTTGAGCTCAATCGACTAAGCAGTCGACCGCTGGCGCTTCAACGACTATTTTTATAGCCGTTGGCGATCAACCACCTGGTCGATCGACATCTGGCAAAATTGCCAGAAACTGCTAGTTTCTGTTTTTGAGTGATTTTGTTTTATTCTCAAACGGATATATTTTACTTTATTTGGGTCTAATCACTGTTTTAATACCTGGGTCTACTCTGTAATCATTTTTACCCTATTCTTATAAATATGGGTCATAGTCGAGAGTTTTAAACAAGATTTTTATAATTTTTTTTAAAGAGAAAAATTGTTTTTAAAATTTTGAAAATGTTTTGGAAAATCAAGAAAACTAGTTGTTGAAAAATACATGTTTTGAGCTTCTAATTTCTATATTTTCAAAGAAGTTTTTCCAAATGTTTCCCTTAAAGCTTCATTTTAAAATCTTTGTTTTCTCACAAGCTTGAGCTTTTATCTCCAAATTTATCCTTTAGGATCTTGTTTTGTGAGTTTTTAAGTTTGTGATCTTTGTCATCACCAAGTGTAGTTATCTTCATTTTCTTTGTCCTTTCCTCTTCGGTAGAGGTGTATTTTCTTTATAGATTGGCTAAGTGTTTTTCTCTTGTGTAGAGAATTATTGGCTTTGTGCCTTCCTCTTGTGTAGAGGATTGTCTTTTTTGTAGAGTTTCTTTGTAGAGATGGTGAAAATTCTTCTAGATGAAAACGGGAACGTATAGTAAATGGCTCGAACCACGAAACATATCCTCGTGTTTGCATTTGCTTGCCTCTCAACTCAACTCTACTCTTATTTATATCTTGCATTGATATAATTGCTCATTTATATATGCTTGATATTATGCCTATACTTGCTTTGATCTAAGAAAGCTATTGAAGCACCTCAACTCTTATAAAAGAAAATATTTGAAGAGAAGTTCTAGAGCACTTCTCAGGAAATTCAGCTTCGCTTTTTAAAATCTATTTTGTGTGTTTAGTTTTTTATTAGCCTAAATTTTAAATTTCGCATTTGATTAGCACTTCACCTATTCACCCCCTCTAGGTGGCTTTACAATTGGTATCAGAGCTTGGTATTCTTGATATTCGGTTTAACCACCGTAGAGAGATCCTTTGTTTGTTAATCATCATATTTGTCTTGCACACTCTTGACATATAGTGGTAAATCTAACATTTATTGTCCACTCAAATTTGATGGACTTAACTTTCCTATATGAAAGATTAAGATGACAGTTTTTTTTAATTTCTTGATAGTATAGTAGCCAAATCTATAGCTAAACCCTTTGTTTGTCTCGAGAGTGATGTGGACTCATGATTCAAAATTACTGTTAAGGAATATAGCCAATTTCAAGGCCCATTATGCATTACTTCAAGTTTTGAATGATGATGATATTTCTAGGATCATAAATTGCACATGTGCACATGATACTTGGCAAGTTTTGATCACCACACATGAAGGCACATTTCAAGTTAAGAAAGCTAAGATTGATTTGCTTAGCTCTTAATATGATAGTTTCACTATATTTGATGAAGAATCAATTGATGATATGCTTACCCGTTTCAGTACAATTACTAATGCTTTTATTTCTTTAGGTAGGTATATCGACAATAATCAAAGGTGTGAAAAATCATTAGAGCACTTCCTAGAGCTTGGAAAGTCAAATCTACCATCTTGAAAGAACTCAAGGATAAGAAAGAAATGGACTTCACTGTTTCATGAGGAACTTGAGAACCTATAAAATGGAGCTGAAGAAAAGAAAATATCGTGAGCTACAAAAGGAGATTGGTGTTGCACTCAAGGCCTTCTTAAGAGAGATTAAGAAAAAACTGTTACAATTTCAACCACTTCAGAAGATAAAGAAGAACGCGCTCTCCTAGTGAAGAATGTGAATATGTACCTCAAAAATGAAAGGAGAAGTGGCCCAAGAAAGAAAGGCAAGAAGAAAGCAATGAAAGCCGCCACTTGGAATTCAGATGTAAATCCGATCATGATTCCACGCATATGTGTTTCATGGTCCAAGGGAATGACCCCCTTGAGGTAAATTCAGAATTCGAGCTTGATGGAAATGATAAATTATCATATGATGATCTTTCTTTGTGTTGTGAAGAATTTTTTGAAATTTTGATTTAATGAAAAAGAAAATTTTGAAATTAAATAAAGAAATTAATGTTTTATCTTCAAAACTTGACATTGTTTCAAAAGAAAAAGAAGTTATTTTGAAAGAAAATAATTCTTTGAAAAATCATCCTGAATAGATTTTCAAAGAAAAGAATTTTGTTTCTCATGCTTCTTCTAATATTGACAAAAAATGAGATTTTTGTTTTAAAGAAGAGTATTGATTGTTTAGGCTCAATTTTGAGCTAATATGCTTTTAATCATAAGAGATTGAAATCTTTTTTCAAAAGAAACAAGCTCCACATATTCGTGCACACACTACACGACATGCACATATACATCATACTTATAAGTATGCCAATATATTTTATTGTTTACATTGTGCCACAATGGCCACCTTGCTAAATTTTGCTGTAATAGATTAAATATTTTGAATGTAAATGTTTGAATTTGTAGTAATACTAACCCTCAAGTACCCAAAAAGATATGGGTACCAAAATTCACACCAATGATATTTGATGTAGATGTAGGCTCTAACAAGACGTAAAAGGTTTGGTGCCTTGGTGGTGGATACAATCGGAGCTCGCTTGATAGACAAATCAATGGATGCATTACTATTAAGGAGTTTAGGTAGAAGGATCACCTTATTTTGGAGAAATATAGATTAGTTCAATCGGTATTGGTCTATCATTCATTTTTTATTTATATGCTTTAATTGGATAATCTTTAGCATATCATGGTTTGCATGTTTTGATTATATGTTTAAATATAAATCTTGTTAGAACTATGTGATATACATATATAATCTTTGAGATACACTTGATCTTCATGCTATACATATTCTATTTCATTTGTGTACTCAATTATTATTTATCATGCTATATATATTCTATTTCATTGGTGTACTCAATTCTTATTTAGTTATATGTGTATATCTTACGTTTGATGATTATTGCATTTATACATATACTCTCTTTAAAATGCAATTCTTTTATTTTTGAATCAATTTTAAAATCGTCCTTTACATTTGGTATTTTCAAGCTATCTTCAAATATTTTCAAATAATTATTTTTAAAAATGCCACCCTTTGGGGGTTGTTGATTAGGTGATCATGGTTTGTGTAACTTCAATTGATTATTTTTTAACAAGTGTATGTAGATTGGTGATAAAATAAATTATACACATAGTTTATATGATATTTAATTTTTGTATACTCATTCTTATTTATCTATATATGTATATCTCATATTTTAAGTGGTATTAAATTTACAATTGGTATCATGATTAATAAATTATGATTGACTTATAATTATTCATGCATGTTTTTGTGCATATTCTTTAGCACAAATTAATCTATTGCAAAGCTTAAATCATTTACAATTGATATCATGATTTTTTTTTCTTTTAATTGGTATTATAGATTGGCATCACTTTATTATGTAATAATTTCATTAGTGGTTTAAAAAAGGGGGAGAAATTTTATTAAATAGATTTGTTTTGAATTTACTCTTTTTTTTAAAAGAAGAAGAGAAATTTAAATTCTTTTCAATTTGTATCCCCAAAATTGTATTAAAATCATTTTGTTTCAATTATTTTCATTTACATGTTTTTCAATTGGTCTCGATATAATTTATCCAAAATTTACAATCGGTATTCATTTACAATTGGTATTTGTTTTTGTTTATAATTGATTTCAAAAATTAATATTTACTATTGGTATTGTCTTAGAAAATCAAATTTCAATTGTTCTCAAAAAAATTTGATATATATTACCTATATGCAAGAGGAGTTAACTTAACATCTCCTCTATATGTAAATTTATGATGAGTATGTCGTATATAGAAGAGCTTAACCTCTCTTTTCTCTATTGTACACGTTTATAGGGGGAGCTTAATATCTCTATTATACATTACATACTATGCTAATGTGGGTTAGGGATTAGTTATTGAAATCACCTAGAGGGGGGGGAGAGTGAATAGGTGATGGCTATATGAAATATGACTATAATGCGGAATTAAAAATCTACTTAACAATATGCTCAAATAAAAAGACTTGCAATATAAAAGACAATAAATAGTGCAAGAATTAAAGAGAGTTTGAGTTTAGAGAAAATTGAGCAAACGCAAACACAAGGATATGTTTCCGAGGTTCGAGCCACGCTCTACGTCCCCGCCTTCACACTTGAAGGATTTCCACTATTGTTGATCCCACTGGATCTCCAATACAAGGACACACTTGTCCTATCTCTCGTGATGCCGCAACACCACTCGGAGCACACTAGCTCGCTTGAGGCCGATGCCTCTATAACTTCGCTCAAGAAGAAAGATGATCACACTTGATCACAAATAGCTCACTTAGCACAATCCTATAACCAATATGTAGAAGTAGAACTTGGGATTGTGAAGTCCAAAAGACTAGAGTGAAGTAGAGGAATTTGCTTCAAGTGGGTGTTTGGAAATTTTGGCTTTGAAAATCTTTTCTAAAAAGGCTTTTGAAAACTTGAAAATATTATATCAAAAACTGTTATCTTATCATGTTGAAATGACCACCTATTTATAGGGGATGAAAAGACAAGCTAACAGTTAGAGAAATTCATTGGGGTGAGATCCCAACAAAAAATCTGTCAGAAAATAGAGCTGTTGGAGTCTGTCAGACTTTTCTGACAACTATCGGTCGACCCGGCGGTCGACCGTCAACGGTCATATTTCTGACCGTTGGGGGAAAACGGTCGGCCGTTCGGTCGACCGAAACAAACAGAGAGCACTGACAAGTGCTCGGTCGACCCGAGCGGTCGGCCGACGTGCACATATGCACAATTGTGCACGTCGGTCGACTCGACAGTCGACCAGCCTCTGTCAGATCTGTTAAAACAGATTCTGCAGAAAACTGGGAAAAGAATTTTTGGTTTGATCTTAAGGTTTAAGGATATTATAAATGATATTCTAGACCTAATAAACCTAAGAGTATGATCATAGATCAATACTCAAACATGTTAGATCATTTTGATAAAAATCCTTTTTAATAAAACTTGTTTTTCCAAAAACTGGTTTTCTAAAAACATGATATTTCTAAAAGCTAATTTCCAAAACATGGTATTTTCAAAACTAATTTCCAACTTAGTTTTGACAAAATATTCTGAAATAAAAATTCTTTTTAAGCCATGAGGCAAACTAAGTGTGTGTGAGTGACAATCCCAAATAATCTACCTCTATCATCTAGGTTTTGACAAAATGTCTAAAAAGAAAAGTAAAATACAAATCTTGGTCTTTTCTTCAATGTCTTGATCCCGAAGCTTTCTACCGTGCTTGGCTTGGGAATGCAAATCTTTAGCGGCGTCCAAACTTGTGAGTCTTGATTGTGGAGCCGACAAATCAACTTGTTTTAACCTGAAATTCTTTTAAACAAGATTGTTAAACTCATAACTAAATATGGTTTGTTATCATCAAAATATCGGGCTAATGGCCTTTGGGCCAACAATCTCCCCCTTTTTGATGATGACAAAACATATATAGTTATTACAAATATTTTATGTGGAGACTTCAAGTGAAGCTCCCCCTCAACACATGCATATAAACAAATATATTCAGGCATAGATAAATGACACAAATAGTAATCAAGCATACACAAGTCCATGCCAGAAATAACTCATGTCATAAAGGATAACACATGTTCATAGAATATATAAAAGTAAAAGCACATGTTCACAACACAAACATCAAATACATGTCCACAATCCTAAAAATAACAAAAGATGTCCAACACAAAGATACAAAATACAGCACACAAAATATAAGCCCAGAAATGAAGTCTCTCAGAAAATGTCTCTCCAGAATATCTCTCCCCCTTTTTGACATCATCAAAAGGGGAAGTCACTCCTCATCGTCGTCATCCTCATTATCGTCCTTCTCATCATCATCTGCAGCATCACCTGCAGCCATCTCCTCATCCTCATCATCATCGTCATCATCCTCCTCATCTGAAGCCTCCTCCTCTGGATCGATAGCAGTAATAGCAGGCTCTGGAGCTGGAGGAGCAGTAGGGGCCCTAACAGGAAATGGAGGGCCAGAAAGAGGAATCGGTCGGGCGAACGGTGTGGGATCTGGGCCTCGCATGTTGTACTTCACGTAGAGTGCCCCAAATTGCAGATCCATGTATCGCATGGAATCAGCAACATAGAACATATCGTTGCGAAGTCCTTGATAGCGAGAATCCATTTCCTCGCGATATGCCGCGTGCTCCGCTGAAATCTGACTCAGTCGCTGATCGACCCAAGTCTGATGATCCTGAAACTGAGCACGAAGCTCAGAGGAAATGAAAGCCTGGAAATCTGGGGGAAAGGAAAAGCCTGGAGCTGAAGATGACCCTGGTATAGATGAAGAACCTGGACCAGATGAAGGTCCTGGGGCAGGAGGAACAGGCGGCTGTTGTGCAGCAGCACGACGAGTCGCAGCTTCCATCCTTTTCAGGAGGGTACTGTTTAGGTTGACAGATGGTTCAGAGGGTCTCACGGAGGATAAATCAAAGCCAAGTTGTTTCAGGAGGTAAGATATAAGCATCTCATAGGGCAAATGCCTCCCGGGGACATGAACATGATCCGAAGTCATGTGAGAGATGATGAAACGGGGAATATTTATCTTAATGCCTTTCAGAAGGCAATAGACAATCAAAGGTACTGGACCCCGAGCATGACTATATTCACCCAATTTGGGCATAATATTGTAGAACACAAATTTTGCGAGGACTTGGGCGGTGAGAGTGAATTTGTTCACCTCCTCGTTCCTCACTAAACCGGGATTGTCATCCCCGTGGATCAAGGTGGACGCGGTGAGCGCTAACTCACCGGCTGGATAATCAAAATCATGAAGATCAAAAGAGTAAACATCAACTCCTCCACAGGAGAGATGAAGAAGATCAGCAAATTGGTCTAGGGGGATATCAATGTCTCTCCCTAGAACTCTGGATCTAACATGGTTACCCTCGAAAGCAAGATTTGTATAGAAATAAGGTATTAGAGAGGTGTAGACTGGTTCTCTAATGGCCATAAATTGATCTAGTGAATTATTCCTCAATATTTATGGAATATTGAGGTGCTCAAAGTCTTGGAGGACTACACACCTCCCTGAAATGATAGATCTCCCCGAAAGGAGGATAAACCTATTTTCTGCAAGACTATTGACAAAAGGAGGTTTGGTCTTAGGGGTTGAAGATGTAGGAACCACAGATTTCCCTTTTTCAGTTCTAGATCTCTTAGACATGATGAAATTTTGGTTAAAATTGAGAGATCTAGGTTAACAACAATTAGGGCTTGATCTAAAAACTGATGAAACAAAGGATCTTGACAAGATAATGATGAACAGAAGACTAGAGAGCAAGATCTACAAGAAAAATTAAATTTTTACTTGAAAGAAGAGATTAAGAACCCTATATCGAAAATTCCCTGAAAATGAACGAAGAACAGGCCTGAAGATGATGATCAGGCGAAAATCCGAGAGTATGGGGCTTGGATTTGAAGTGGATTAGAGTGAGATGAGAGAAATGGGGTTTTTGGAGAGAGAGAGAGGGAGAAAGGGGATCGGCGGAGGAATGAGAGAGAGAGAGAAACAGGCTATAAATAAATAGGTAGTTGGCAGAATCTCGACGCACGGTCGACCGGTCCGGTCGACCGAAAAATCCTGAGAGCTCTGACAGACTCAGCGGTCGACCGCACGGGTCGGCCGAGATTACCCGAGAGCTCTGACAGAGAAACGGTCGACCGCACCGGTCGGCCGGCTACAGAGAAGAATGAAAAATTATTCTTCCAGGCAAGGTCGGTCGACCGGAACTCATAGACGGTCAGCGGCTTTGCCCAAAAATTGTCAGCAGCAAAAAGACTCTAAAAAAAATTTAAAAAATTTTTAGCAAATAACAAGCAGATATATTTAACATACAGTTTTAACAACATGTTTTAAATCTACATAAGTTATAATATCAACAAAATTTACAAAAGATATTTTAATTTTTATTTTTCATATAAAAACAAAGGTTTAGAGATGTTGAAGTCGAATACCCGGTGAAGGGTTCTGAACTCCATCCTCGAGATTCCTCTAAATATGAGTTGAGGTGCGCAATTGCCATCTCTAATGTATTTGTTTTAAACATGAGTTTTTAAAAAATTTATTTTTAGTTTTGACAAAAAGTGTATATAGATATATGATCAAAACTAGGCATGTGGACATTCAAAATATGTGACATAAAAACAAGATATCAAAATTAGAACAAGGCATATACACAAGCATGATGGAAATGTAAGTTTACACTAACACATATCAATGTAGCACAAATGATAAACTAACAATCCTATGCATTTGTATATATAAACAAAAATAAAACTTTTTTTAAATGGAGAAGTTACCAAACGAGGGCAATCTCCAAAGTAGGTGCCTCCATGATAGTGATGCAAGCGCGATGTGTTCTTTGAGCTTTGATGCATCCACCACCCGGGCACCGCCTCCCCCTAAGTCTTGGAGGATGAAGACTCACCTGTATCATTTAAGTTTGGTGGGTCTTTTGGTACCCATATTTTCTTGGGTCCTATAGGATTAGTACCGGGGCGAACCTAAACATGTTTATTATTCATATTATGTTTAGCAAAACAAAATTTTTCTAGATGGCCTTTGCGGCCACAATGCGTGCAAACATAAATCCTACCACTACCATACATGTGAGCATGCTTGTGAGTGTGTGCATGTTTCCGTGCATGTGTATGGTGAGTGTGTTTCCCTTGGGTTACTCCTTTGGGAAACCTAGATGCAAACTTATTTAAATCAAAAGCACATTTTTTGAGAGTTGAATCTAAAACATCAACTCGTTTTTGCATTTCAACAAAATCATTTTTATTACAAGATGCAATGGGGGTTTTCCCTTTACAAGCTAATTTGTAGTTTTCAAAATCAATCTTTATTTTCTTAAAAGCACTAGACAAATCATTTTTCTCTTTTTCAATAATATTGATTTTATCTTTTAAAGAATCATTTTCTCTTTTTAATTTCTTATTATGAGATTGAGAAATCTCATACCTATGTTGAAGTTCTTCAAAGAATTGGGCTAACTCATCCATAGTTAATTCATCATCATCTATGGAGTTGTCGAGTGTTACCTTAGATGCATCGTCTCCATGTGCCATGAAACACATGTGTGCGACGTCGTTCTCCTCTTCGGATTCCGACTCCGTATCGTCCCACGTGGACACCATAGCCTTCTTCTTTGGGCCGTTCTTGGAGGTGGTAGCTTGGAGAGCGGGGCAATCGGCAATGAGGTGTCCGATCTTCTTGCAATGAAAGCAAGGATGTAACACCCCGCTCCTGGAATACGTACTTAGTTGCATATTCAGATTTTTTGATCGTATTTTTCGATTTACTTCCTGTATTTATTTTGTATTATGAATTATTTATATGATTATTTTGTCTTGGATCCGGATGCGTGGACTCAGAGTCTGCCCTTCTCTGAACCGGGGACCCGATCATAGTGTATTACTCAATTTGGTCTTTTCGGTATTCAGATTTGACCGATTTTAATTTTAAACATTATTTTCTAATATTTTAGATTTTTTATGATTTTCTGGAATTTTCCTGAATTAAATGAAAAATCTTCAAAACCGGTGTCGGCCAGCACCGCTGACCGATTCCTGGATTTTTAATTTACAAATGGAGTCAAATTTTGAGAAACTGCTTTCTCATATTTTCTTAGAATAATATTTACTATCTTAATTCATTTTTTGAAAATTTTCAGAATTTATCAGATTTCTACCAGATTTGGTGTCGACCGATATTGGCGGCCAATTCCAGGATTTTTAATTTAAAAACTATAAAGAATTTCTTAAAATGGATTTCACCATGATTCTTAGACTAATATTCTTGATTTTTGAGAATTTTTGCGGGTCGTTCCGAGATACTTGATTTTCGGACGATTCCGGTATTTTTTCGAAAGTTTTCCGCATCCGCAACCAAATCCCTGGAATCCGCCACTCTAATTATTTTTACTTTTTCTTCCAAGAAAATATCTTTCTTTTTTCATTTTCTTTTCCTTTTGCCTTTTTCTTTCCTTCCTTTTCCTTCCACCAACTTCTCCAAAATTCTCCATTCTTCCATTACTTTCTACATCTTTCCTCCAAAAATATCTCCTCCACCAAAAATATCTTCTCCAAAATATCCAACTCCTCTCCCATCACCATGGCCGGCCAAAGAGCCACCTCACCTCTCCATTTTACAAAAAAAACCCCCTCCCTAAACCATTTTTACATCACCTTCACAATTCCAAATCCTATATAAATCTTTCCTTCTTCTTTCCACTTCATTTTCTCTTCACCATAAACTTAACCACCACCAACTCCTCCTTCATCTCCACCACAACAACAACCACTACAACTTCTCCAACTTCCTACCTTCATCTTCTTCCTCCTCCATCTCCATTTAAACCATCACAAACCCCAAAACTCCACCAAAGCCTCCACCTTCTCCTTTACCTTCTCCAAAACTACCACCACAACAAAACCTCTCCATAAAACCACCACCCCATCATCTTCTCTAGGGCCGGCCACCCTCCTTGGATTGGGCCGAGCTCTTCTTCGTCGGCAACATCTCTGATGATTATTCCGGTAATCGTTCACGATTATTCCGGTAATCATTCCGGTGACAATTGCAAACGACAACACTAACATTACCACCACGATCTTTTCTTAACCTTTTTCATCACCATCTCACCACCATCTTCACTTTCACCATCACTTTCACCATCACAAACACCACCTCCATCTCCACTACTTAAACCTCCAAACATCACCTTCATCATCACCTCCTTCATCTTCACCAAATAACACCACCACCCCGAAATCACATTTCCCTTCCTCTCTTCCTCTCTGTTGATTGCTGACACGGATCTTCACCCCGTGTCTAGGCAATTCCTTAACGCGATCCGCGCGTTCCTGTATTGACGCGGCGCGGAGCCCATACCCGCGTCTGTGTCCCTCTTGTGTCAACACGACGCGGAGCCCATGCCCGCGTCTGTGTTCTTCTTGTGTTAATGCGACGCAGAACCCACATCCGCGTCCGCGTTCTTCTCGTGTCCTGACTTGAACACGGGTGTCGAACCCCGCGTTTGTGGATCTTTGCGACGCGAGCCCCGCGTCTGCTATTCCCGCGTCTGAGACTCCTGCGTCTGAGACTCCCGCGTCTGCGACCCCTGCGTCTCACTCTCAAACTCGCGTCCCCCTGTACATACTCTATCTCTATGTACTCTCTCTCTCTCTCTCTCTCCATGGGATTCTCTCTAGCTCTCACATTCTCTCTCCTCTCTCTTTCCTTCTCTCTCTTGACTTCCTCTTCTCTCTATCACCTTCTCTCTAACGCACTAACGCGTTGATTTTCTGGATTCCGGAGATCAGGGATTTCACTACGTTTTCTGAAGATTTAGGCGAGTGTTCTCGCTTTCTTCTTGACTTTCCCATTTCATTGGTCGACTTGTATTATTCACGATTTATGCTGTTTGGAACTAACACCTTCTTTGATTGTGTTTAGCTATTATTCTATCACTTGACAAGTATATGCTTGATATGTTAACACTTGACATGCTAATACCTGACATCTGTCTGTATTACTTGTCAACTGTTGTGTCATCACATGACACCCGACTTGCTACTTGACACTTATTTCTTGTTATGACATGACTTATTACCGATCACCTGCCAGATCATTGTCACTATCATGATTAACACTGATACCTGTTATGATTAACTCTCTACTCTTGATTATCACGTTACGGGAATGTAGTACCAGATCCTTTGTTATGTACTCCAGTTATGCCTGTTATGAACTCTCGTTATGCTTGTTATGACTCCTGTTATGCCTGTTATGTACTCCTGTTATGACAAGTTATGATTCTACTCATTCCCGTAATCTGATAATTATATTTAATAAGCCATAAAAAGGATAACTTTCACGGGGAATGGGAGGAAGTGATGGATGCCGGTATGGTGCCTTGCTTATAGTAGTGGAATACCAAACTGATGATTCGTGTTAGGAGGATTTCAGGCCCCCAAATAGCTGTGTCCCGGGCAGTCGGGGACTACTATAAGTATGAGCTATCAGTTCTTCATCAGCTTCCGAAAACCAACCTCGAATTACTTATATATGGATGTATGTGTGTTGGGGTGTACACTAAGACACATACCTAGATATATGGGTCGGACGAGTAATAATAAGAAATGCCGAGATGATAACTTGTTATGTTGCTCTACAGCTTGGTTATACCACTTGTTTTCGCCACAATTGTATTTATCAGGTTTTACTTCGGATTTCTTGATTTATGATTATTATATTATGCCTGCTTACTTCCTGCTTCATCACCCGTGTTCTATTCCATTAGTCTCCTGTTCTTATCTGATCATACTATGAGTCTTCCTTACTTGATATCAATTATTGTATATCCACTTGCTCCTGTATGCATGTGCCTATGACACGGTTTTCAACGCATGTTTATGATCCAGATTTATCGGTACACTTGTGATTACCTATGCTCGCCACCTGGCTTTTGCATCACCACTCACCGGGGAGTTCTGACTCCTCTGGATCCTCATGTCCAGGTTTTGGAGCTTGGAGCGTATGGATTCTCCCTGTTGCTGATCAGAGTGGCGCAGCGGTAGCGTGGATCTTCAGCAGACCGTCCAGAGCTCTATCCTTCCAGGCCCTCTGTGCGCCTCTCGAGTTTTCCTTTTATAAACTCGTGAGTGCCTTTTTACTGTTCATTCTTGTACATCCCTTTGTATTCTCGCATTTGCGCCTATCAGTGATGTAATATTATTGTAATATTTGTCACCTCTGGTGATAACTTTGTAATTGTACTCATGTGTTGGAATGTATAATGCACCACTTGCTTTCGTACTCTGATTCTTGCCTGTACTGATGCTTAGCGTATATACGTGAGGGTATTTCTGACCTGCGTATGTACATCGCAGTAACGTCTCCGTACCCGCCGGATCGGGGCGTTACAAAGGACCCGGCTCCTCTCTTTTCCTTTCGAATCTTCCTTGAGGTTTCCCTCTTTGGAAGTTGCTTTGCCTCCCCTTCTTGTAGAACATCTTGCCCACCTTCCAGATGAGCATGGCAAAATCCTCATCGCAATCTTCTGGTGAGTTTTCCTCGTCATGGATGGTTGGAGTGGCTTTGAAGGCGAGAGCTTTCTTCTTTGGCGCCTTCCTTTCTTCTCTAACTTTCATCTCCATCTCATGTGTCTTGAGATTTCCGATGAAGCCGGAGAAGTCCATCTCCTCCCTATCGTTGAGTTCTTTGAGGGTGGTTGCCTTTACTTCCCATGCCTTAGGAAGAGCTCTAATGACCTTCCTTATCTTTTGGTCATTATCGATCGCGTCACCTAAAGAAGATAAAGCATTTGTTATTTTGGTGAAATGAGTGAGCATGTCATCAATGCTCTCATTCTCAAGCATATAAAAATTCTCATATTGAGAACGAAGCAAGTCAATCTTAGATCTTGACTTGTGACGTTCCCTCATGAGTCACAATTAAAACATTCCACACTTCAAATGCGGA
Source organism: Agave tequilana (assembly GCA_038442645.1). Classification (NCBI taxonomy): domain Eukaryota; kingdom Viridiplantae; phylum Streptophyta; class Magnoliopsida; order Asparagales; family Asparagaceae; genus Agave; species Agave tequilana. The sequence goes on from JAVJIF010007604.1 coordinate 60,929, forward strand.
TTTGCAATTTATGATGCGTGAGAGGTCATCTTCATTAAGGGCTTGTGTTAATGCATATTGTGCCCTAGCATTGGCCTCATAGTCCTTGGTGGTGTCCTCGGACCATGATCTCTCATCGGTGAGAGGTTCTATAAAATCTTTTGTTATGGCCCTAGCAACCCTAACTCCTAGGGACTTAAGGAATAGGTTCATCTTGACCTTCTAAATAGGGAAGTTCAAGCCATCAAATTTTGGTGGGGACTTGATGCTAGAAAAATCAAGTGAAGCCATGGATAAAGAGTATGATGCACAAGAAATGAAGAATGCAACAAATAATATAGCCAAATACAAGGATCTCCCTATGGTGGTTAAACCAAATTGTAGGGTTAGGCTCTGATACCAATTGAAATCACCTAGAGGGGGGGTGAATAGGTGATGGCTATATGAAATATGGCAATAATGCGGAATTAAAAATCTACTTAACAATATGCTCAAATAAAAAGACTTGCAATATAAAAGATAATAAATAGTGCAAGAATTAAAGAGAGTTTGAGTTTAGAGAAAATTGAGCAAACACAAACACGAGGATATGTTTCCGAGGTTCGAGCCACGCTTTACGTCCCCGCCTTCACACTTGAAGGATTTCCACTATTGTTGATCCCACTGGATCTCCAATACAAGGACACACTTGTCCTATCTCTCGTGATGCCGCAACACCACTCGGAGCACACTAGCTCGCTTGAGCCCGATGCCTCTACAACTTCGCTCAAGAAGAAAGATGATCACACTTGATCACAAATAGCTCACTTAGCACAATCCTATAACCAATATGTAGAAGTAGAACTTGGGATTGTGAAGTGCAAAAGACTAGAGTGAAGTAGAGGAATTTGCTTCAAGTGGGTGTTTGGAAATTTTGGCTTTGAAAATCTTTTCTAAAAGGCTTTTGAAAACTTGAAAATATTATATCAAAAATTGTTATCTTATCATGTTGAAATGACCACCTATTTATAGGTGATGAAAAGACAAGCTAACAGCTAGAGAAATTCATTGGGGTGAGATCCCAACAAAAAATCTGTCAGAAAATAGAGCTGTTGGAGTCTGTCAGACTTTTCTGACAACTATCGGTCGACCCGGCGGTCGACCGTCAACGGTCATATTTCTGACCGTTGGGGGAAAACGGTCGGCCGCTCGGTCGACCGAAATAAACAGAGAGCACTGACAAGTGCTCGGTTGACCCGAGCGGTCGGCTGACGTGCACATATGCACAATTGTGCACGTCGGTCGACTCGGCGGTCGATCGGCCTCTGTCAGATCTGTTAAAACAGATTCTGCATAAAACTGGGAAAAGAATTTTTGGTTTGATCTTAAGGTTTAAGGATATTATAAATGAGGTGCTAGACCTAATAAACCTAAGAGTATGATCATAGATCAATACTCAAACATGTTAGATCATTTTGATAAAAATCCTTTTTAATAAAACTTATTTTTTCAAAAACTGGTTTTCTAAAAACATGATATTTCTAAAAGCTAATTTCCAAAACATGGTATTTTCAAAACTAATTTCCAACTTAGTTTTGACAAAATATTCTGAAATAAAAATTCTTTTTAAGCCATGAGGCAAACTAAGTGTGTGTGAGTGACAATCCCAAATAATCTACCTCTATCATCTAGGTTTTGACAAAATGTCTAAAAGGAAAAGTAAAATACAAATCTTGGTCTTTTCTTCAATGTCTTGATCCCGAAGCTTTCTACCGTGCTTGGCTTGGGAATGCAAATCTTTAGCGGCGTCCAAACTTGTGAGTCTTGATTGTGGAGCTGACAAATCAACTTGTTTTAACCTGAAATTCTTTTAAACAAGATTGTTAAACTCATAACTAAATATGGTTTGTTATCATCAAAATATCGGGCTAATGGCCTTTGGCCAATAGTTATCCCTTCTCTATATAATGCATATATGCAGGGGAGTTAACTTGACGTCTCTCCTCGTCATGAATTTATATCTCATATACCTTAATTGTATTTTTTACTCTTTTTTGATGAAGTTACAAAAAGGGGGAGAGATATTTGGGTGTTTATATATGCATTTATTTTTTGCATATATGTTTAAGAATGATGTTTTAATTGATCTTTATTGCAAATCTTCATATAATTATGTTTAAGCATGAGTTAAGGAAGAGCTTTCATAGAACTCTTCTTTAATCCATGTGTATATAACTTTATGAGTTTTGTCATCATTAAAAAGGGGGAGATTGTTGGCCCAAAAGTTTATCGCTCTAGTTTTAAAGATGATTAACTCATCTAGTTATAGTACTAATAATCTTGTATTTATTAAGTTTCAGATATTCTATCAAGATCTTAGTTGGTGTTTAACTTCTTCAAGCTAACACATGTTGATTCAAGAGCTCAAGCATAAAGAACACATATAGAACTCAAGAATAAGTCTAACTCAAAGGAATCAAGTTTGAATCAAGTTGATTGAGCTCAAACCTGCGCAGAAAATACAGAATTTTAGAACTTAAGAATAAAGAGTGTAAGGTACTCAATGCTATCACAATAGCAAGAGGCTATGCGGGTCGTGATCCACAATGAGGGACTAGCGATAGAAGCTTTTAAGTAAGTTCATTTTTTTTAAGTTACAAAGAATGGTTAAAGTTCATCTTTTAGTTCTTGAAAAGGAAAAAAAATAAGTTATGTTAGATTGTGAAAGTGGGAGATAGAAAGAGATGATAAATTTGGAAAATAAAAAACTAAGTTAAAGAAATAAATAAAAAGAGTGAATAAAAGAGAAAGATTGTGGTGATCAAAACTAAAGAATTAAAAGAAAGAAACTAAAAATTACTTATCTCTTCAGTGCTCATATACCTTGGATCTGTCGCTATGACTTACCTAGTCTTTAAAGGTGATCAAGCATGGCATGTAGGATCTTCCCCATTCTCGTTCTATAATATGAATAAAAGAGCAAGCTAAACTAATAAAGGAATGGTTGTTCATCACGATAGGCCATCAAGGACGCTTGCAATGGGGAAGCGGTCTCGAGGCTATCGGATTCACTTGGATTATAAACACATCAGAGGAAAGTAAATGAAAATAAGAGTAAAGAAGAAAAAAAACTTTGATTCGATTCAAATAATAATGAAAGAAAAAAGGCTTACTTACACCAGTGTCACCCTTAGTACAAGCTTGCTCTCATTCCTCCATGAAACTCGTCTCTCCTCTCAGTTACATAAAGAAAAATAAAAATTACATCAAAAAATAAAAACCTACATAAAAGAATGAAAAACTGGCCTTAGAATCTATCTCTATTTCATCGTCCCCTGTAGTCTCTGAAAACTCAATATTTATTAGGTAAAAATCAAATGGGGGAGAGCGCACGAAGATAGGGGGAGCAAACACTCCCCCAACTACTTTAACAAAGCCGTGAAAATGCGACTTTGGCCGCATTTTCACGGCCTGGTGTGGCCACACCCAGGGAGTACAGTTCACAGGTTTCTCGATCTCCTTTTATCTTTTGATGGATTTGCTGTTTTAGGTCCTGAATTTGACGAAACCTCCTTTGATCTTCGGCTTTAACCAAGTGATTTGTGAAGATTATTTTAACTGCTTGTTCAATTGGTTCTATCTTCTCTGATTTGCCCTAATTTATCTTGATCATTGATTTGAATTAATTTTGAATTAAATCAGAATTTTGATGGGTTTTTGGGCTCGTTTCTCTTCCCTCTTCTTTAGTAATGGGAATGCATATAAATTAGAAAATAAATAGGATTAAAAACAGAGTTGATTATATAATAAATATGAGAATGTGACAATAAATCGCAGTATCAGCGACCTATCACACCCTCATACCTATCTTTTGCTCGTCCTCGAGCAAAACAACATAACTAAACTAAAGATTATTAGACTACTTTCACAGGTCACGCGATTGCACTGAGCATGTGCAACAAGCCGTTAAACCTCTAGGTTTTTCTTAGAGGACGAATTTTGTCTCATGAAGCTTTTCAGTGGATTACACCCATAAATTCCATAAAAGAAAGAGAAACAAAGTGTTAGAATTTTGCAAATACATTTTGAAAGAAAAAAATATTTGAAGTATTATTGTAAGACTTAAGTAATCTATAAGTTATAGGAAAATCGAATTTTTCATTCTTAAGCTTAGTCTTAATTCAAAAACTTGTTATCAATCAAGACAACGAGTTGAACTATATTTCTCATTTAGTCTATTATTTTACCCTAAATTATATGCACCTTTGTGACCGTGAAATTTTTGACTCAGGGTTCTTTAACTCTAACTCTTATGCCTTATTATTATTTTTATTTTTTATTTTTAATGATATTATTCCTTAGTTCTATTACGCTTTCTAATTTGCCCATATAACAAGCTTTTAATCGGTGACTCCCAAACCAAACGGTCTTAAAGTACCAGGAGAGAAAACACCTCAAAGACTTAAGGACTTGAGCAAATAAGGCCACAAAACTAAGGATTTTATTATATGAACCGCTTTTAGGTGTGAACTTATGAGGCACAAATACCCAGCTTAATTAGAGAATTTTTGATATTATATATATATATTTATTTTTTCCTTTTTTTTAATGAGGCATAAGAATCTTTATTTTTGAATCCTAAGTGTGTAAGTGTATAAAGCATGCATATTTCATCAGGGTAAAAATTAAGACTAAATTACTTTTTTAAATTTTCATTCTAACCTTGAAAATCAAACAAATAATCTTATTTTGACTAAGTATAAGAAATCTAATTATGGTTCTCTTGTTCCTTAAAATTGACTTAATTTCTTATATAAAAAATATGTCAAAATATTATTTTTATTTCAAAAAGTTTTTTAAAAGTAAAGAAAATGTTAAAAATTTTTAATAATAAAAAAAACTTAAGTTATGTTAGAACCCTCCCCCATACTTATCTCATGCATCGTCCTCAATGTATGAATTAATGCATAGATGCATGAAAAAAAAGAAAGGGAAGAAAAATATTATCTTAGGGTGGTGGTTCCGATGGCGGTCTTATTGGATCAAGCGTTGCTACCCAATCAAGATAATGTGGTGATTCACAGAACTCACCTTTATTGACCTCTTTTCTATTTACATATTTATAGTCCCCAATATGAATAGGATCATGAAAGATCCTATCATGAAACTTATTCCCTTTACATGACTAGTTTTAGAAAATCATCACAGAGTCATCATGTTCTATACCTATGTCCAACAAAAGATTTTGACTTGGTGGAATGGTTAACTTAGGCTCAAGAATGATAAGTTCGTGAACCAATACTAACTCAGAAAAATCAACTTTGAGCTCGAGAGTTAGTTTTGGTTCAAGAGTTGAGTCCAAATCTAAGAATTGAAATTCATATTTTTTTTCCATCAATGAAATGTGACTATCCAAAATTGGTGATTCAATTTTTAGATTTATGGGTACGGGAATAAATGTTGGCTCGGGAAATTAGTCCAAATTGGGTAAGAATACCGGAGTCAACATAGATTCAAAGATGGGAACTGAATCACAAAGTTAGAGATCGGGTTCACATTCATAATCAAGTTCAATCTCATTAAAATGAAAACTTGCCAATTCGTCAATGGGTTGATATTGGTCAAGTTCAAGATTTAGTGGTGAAATTGAATCTCGGTCAAAGTCTTTAAGTTACATGAATCTTGATTTTCATTAATATGTGTTGGGAATGGTCAAAGATTGGGTAGGGAGAGTTTCCTTATTCCTACGCATGTTTTTCAATCGACTAAGTCTCGCTTCTATCATATCGAGTGGATCACTTTGGAATTGAATTATGGATTCTATACTCTTTTCTAAGTCGGCATGTTCTTCTTGAAAAATAGAGTAAGGATCTGTGATTTGAAAATTTTGATGGGATTTTGAGTCTTCTAAAATTTGAATTCGTCACTCAAACTCGTCTAAGTCTTTCATCCTCTTTTTCCAATTAAATGTTCAAGAGAAGGAGTATATAAAGTTGAATGTTGGTAAGGTGGTTGACAATATGACTCAGGAGAGTTGTATCCCCATTGACTCTATGAAGAGTAGTGATAATTATTCCAGTCTTGTTCATAGTATTGGGACTGGGGCATGTAGCGATTCGGATAAGACTAATCTGGCACACTAAGTTGGTTAAAGTTATGATATGCCGGGTTGATAATATCTGAAAAAGAGGTCGGGTGTAACATGAATTACTATTAAAATTGAAAAAAATATTGTTATACGCCATATCACACAAGAAATGTCAAAATTAAACAAAGAAAAACAAACAAATAAACAAACAAATAAACAAACAAAAGAAAAATCTAACCTAAAATAGGGTAAACCTTAAACCTAGACGACTCCTAACTGGCTAGACTATCCATAGGGGGTATATTGTTGTATCTGACCACAAGTTAATCGGCCAGGTAGGGGCAAGATTGGTGGGAGGTATCCGTGCTTAAAAATAACGGACCTAATTAAGCCAAACCACCAGCTTTCGGGGTTTCACCCCTCAATCCCCAACCTTTGACACCGATTTGGTAAGAGTCAAAATTTAATCAACTTCCCCCTCAAATCAGTCTCCTATTGAGTCCGAGATGTCCCTAGGGCCAACGTCTACTCAATTTTAGTTAGGCTTAGGTTAGTGAGTGAGGAGATTGTTTGTGGGCTAAGGGAAGGTAATGACTTTCCCGCCTTATCTTGTTTATAGGACAAGCACTTAATTCAGTTTAGTACAATGTGTACATGAAAAGCAATATTTAAGCAATGTAAACAATTCAAAAGTGTTCATATACTATCTGCTATGCACATATACCTTTGCTCCAGCACTCTCCAACAGTACTGTAAAATGTAAATGAATTTGACACGTGCCTAAATGCAAAGTCTAAACCGTTTTTAGTATTTAACAAACATAATTTTACTGTTGAGGTTAGAAAGTATGTACAGTGAGTTAAATAAAAAAATAAATAGCTTCATAAATTTAGCTTTGTAATTCAGCCAACCTATAGAAATACAGGTTAGTAGTTCACTCTGATTGCCACGGGAATGTAGCAAATCTGAGGGCTTCTACTCTTTACTTTCTTGAGCAGAGTCCAGTGCCACTTATATGTCCACTGCAGCAAAAATTTTCTTGATATCTATCACTGCACACCAAAAACAAAGAAGAAAGATAACAAAAATATAAATTAAAAAAGAGAATTACTTACTGTCCCTCCCCGGCAACGGTGCCAAAATTTGATTGAGCTCAAACCTACACAGAAAATACAGAATTTTAGAACTTAAGAATAAAGAGTGTAAGGACTCAATGCCACCGCAATAGCAAGTGGCTATACGGGTCGTGATACACAAAGAGGGACTAGCAATAGAAGCTTTTAAGTAAGTTCGTTTCTTTTTAAGTTACAAAGAATAGTTAAAGTTCTTCTTTTAGTTCTTGAAAAGAAAAAGAAAATAAGTTATGCTAGATTGTGAAAGTGGTAGATAGAAAGAGATGATGAATTTAGAAAATAGAAAACTAAGTTAAAGAAAGAAAAAAAAGAGTGAATAAAAGAGTTGGGAGATTGTGGTGATCTAAACTAAAGAATTAAAAGAAAGAAAATAAAAATTACTTACCTCTTCAGTGCTCATATACCTTGGATCCATCGCTTGACTTGCCTAGTCTTTGAAGGCGGTCAAGCATGGCGTGTAGGATCTTCCCCGTTCCTGATCTACACTACGAATAAAGAGCAAGCTAAACAAACAAAGGAATGGTTGTTCATCGTCATAGGCCATCAAGGGCACTTGCAATGACGAAGCAGTCTCGAGGCTATCAGATTCACTTGGATTACAAACACATTAGAGGAAAGTAAAAAAAAAGAGTAAAGAAGAAAATAAAACTTTGATTCGACTCAAATAACAATGAAAGAAAAAGGCTTACTTATACCGGTGTTACCCTTAGTACAAGCTTACTCTCATTCCTCTATGAAACTCGTCTCTCCTCTCAGTTACATAAAAAAAAGTAAAAATTACATTAAGGAAAAATAAAAACCTACCTAAAAGAATTAAAAAAACTGGCCTAAGAATTTAACTCTGCTTCATCATCTCTTGTAGTCTCTAAAAACTCGGTATTTATTGGCAAAAACCAAACGGGAGAGAGCGTACGAAGATGGGGGGAGCAAATGCTCCCCCAACTACTTTAACAAAGCCGCAAAAACATGGCTTTGGCCGCGTTTTCTCAGCTTGGGTGTGGCCAGGTGGCCACACCCAGGGAGTATAGCTCATAGGTTTCTCGATCTCCTTTTATCTTTTGCTGGATTTGCTGTTTTAGATCCTGGATTTGACGAAACCTCCTTTGATCTTTAGTTTTAACCAATTAATTTGTGAAGATCTTCTTTTAACCACTTGTTCAACTGGTTTTATCTTCTCTGATTTTCCTGATTTGCCCTGATCTTTGATTTGAATTAATTCTGAATTAAATTAGAATTTTGATGGGCTTTTGGGCTCGTTTCTCTTCCTCTTCTTTAGTAATGGGCATGCATATAAATTAGACAATAAGTAGGATTAAAAATAGAGTTTATTATATAATAAATATGAGAATGTAACAATAATATGCAGTATCAGCGATCATTACAAGTCAAGATGGAAAAGAAGATCTACTTAAGAAAAAGACTTGATTCCAAAGTCTATAAGAATGTCTAGATTTGTGTAAAATATAGATTAGTTTTGATTGCTTAAGCTCACACACACAAAAGTTTAATATTAGATTCAAAATCAAAAGTTTTGGTATTTCGGTTTAAACCGTTTCAATTTAACTAGAATATGTTTTTGATTTAGTGAATGAATTTTTTTAAAAAAACAAGTTTATATTATTTTATGTGTGTTGGATTTTATCCAACACATTGATTCTTCAAAGAGTTTGAGAGACTTCTTTTCTATTTATAGAGTTTTGGAAAATTTTGATTTCCATTTAAGTTTAGTTTTTGGAAAAATAATTTTTAATACAGTTTATATTTCAAAATCGTATTTCTATCTCAAAACAAGTTCACATGTTTGTAATATATATTGATTTTTTATCATGCATGTTTATACTTTAGTGTATTTACATGAACTTATTTTTTGTAAATTTATAGAGATTTATTTGGATTTAAAATGTACTTTAAAGATAGAAAAATCAAAATTTTGGGCTGAGCTGGTCGACTGCTAGCTAAAACTGAGTGCTTTGTCGGTCGACCGCCTGGTCAATCGGATATGCCCATGCATTGCGTCGTGCATGTCAGTCGACCGTAGAAACTTGCAATGCTCTCTATTTCTGAGCTTCGATCGACCACCAGAAAGCTGAGTTCCCTGACCACTGGCTCTAACAACTATTTTTATAGCCACTGGCGATCAATCGCTTGGTTAACCGACATCTGACAAAATTTCCATAAATGGCTAATTTTTGTTTTTGAGTGAATTTATTTTATTCTCAAACGGATGTATTTTACTTTATTCGGGTCTTATTACTGTTTTAACACCTGGGTTTACTGTTTAATCATCTCTACCCCATTCTTGTAAATAGGAGTCATAGTTGAGAGTTTTATATAAGATTTTTACAAGATTTTAGAAGAAAAAAATTGTGTTTGAAGTTTTGAAAAAGTTTTACAAAATTAAGAAAATTAGTTTTTAGGGAAATATAGATTTTGAGCTTCTAATTTTTATATCTTCAAAGAAGTTTTTCCAAGTGTTTTCTTTAGAGCTCCATTTTCAAAATCTTTGTTTTCTCACAAGCTTGAGTTTTCATCTCCAAATCTATCCTTTAGGATCTTGTTTTGTGAGATTTTTAGTTTGTGATCTTTGTGATCATCAAGTATTGTTATCTTTATTTGTTTTGTGCTTTCCTCTTGTGTAGAGGTGTATTTGCTTTGTGTATTGGCTAAGTTCCTTCTTCTTGTGTAGAGGACCATTGGCTTTGCGCCATCCTCTTGTGTAGAAGACTATTTTCTTTATTGAGTTTTTTTGTGAAGATAGTGAAAATTCTTCTAGGTGAAGGTGGGGACGTAGAGCAAATGGCTCGAACCTCGAAACATATTCTCGTGTTTGCATTTGTCTATCTCTCAAGTCAACTCTACTCTTATTTATATATTGCATTGATTTTATTGCTCACTTATATATGCTTGATATTGTGCCTACACTTGCTTTGATCCAAGATAGCTATTTAAGTGCCTCAACTCTTATAAAAGAAAATTTTTAAGGAGAAGTTCTAGAGCCCTTTACCGAGAATTCGCCTTCACTCTTTAGAATTTTTTTTATATGTTTAGTTTTTGTTAACCTAAATTTTAAATTTTGTGTTTGATTAGCACTTCACCTATTGACCCCCCTCTAGGTGACTTTACAATCTCTCTCTCTCTCTCTCTCTCTCTCTCTTGTTGTTAGTCCCTCTCTCTGAACCTCTCTCTAAGAATCTCTATTATGTGTTGCTATTATCAACATAGTTGCCGGCTATGTCACCGCCACCTCACCACCAGCCCACTGTCACCTCTTTCTAACCAGAAGAAGTCATACTGCTTTTAAGGAGGTAAAGATAACCCAGCCAATTCAATCCCTAACAACCCAGATGACATTATCTCTGATTGAGATAAAACCTGCACAAAAATATAGAATTTCATAACTGTAAAATAAAGAGTGCAAGTGCTCAATTCTACTGCAATAACAAGTGGCTATACGGGTCGTGATCCACAAGGAGGGACTAGCGATGGAAGCATTTTTAGTAAGTCTTCTTTTAAGATACAAATTTTGGTTAAAGTTCTTTTTTAGTTCTTTAAAAGAAAAAGAAAAAATTGAGTTAAAGTTGAGTTAGAAAGAAAGCGGTAGAATAAGAAGGTGGAGAAATAAGAAGTGATTTGTACAAATGAGATTGAAAAAGAGTGATAAAAAATTTGGTGGATTGTGGTGTTGTAAACTAAATGATTAAAAGAAAAGAAACTAAAAATTACTTACTTCTTTTGGCTAAATACCTACCTTGAATCTTTTGCAATGATGTTACCTTGAAGTGAAGCGAAGCGATCAATGTATAGCCCATAAGAGTTGATTCCCGTTTCCTCCACATTATATCATCAAGACGTTGCAAGTACCAAGTGATACAAAATGAAACTCAAAATCCATCGTCATGGGCTATCGGTGGCACTCGCAAAGGCAAGGCTCTTTCAATGCTTTTAGACTCACTTGGATAGCAATTGTATCAAAAGAAGAAAAGTAGAGAAGAAGAAGAAGAACACAAAAACAAAGTGCATACAAAAGAGAACTACAGATTCAATTTTATAACAATAAGAGAAAAGAAGGAAATCTTACACCAGTGTCACTCTCAGCACAAGTTTCGTTCTCATTCTCCTATGAAACTCTGATCTCCTCTGATTTACATAAACTAAAACTGAAGATTACATGAAAGGAAAAATAAAAACCTACACTAAAAAAAATGGAAAAATGGACTAATTCCTATCTCTGCATGGTCGTCCCTCTCTTTTGCCTTTGAGATTGCAGGTATTTATAAGAGAAATCTAGAGGGTAGAGAAGTATGAAGAAAAGGGATGCTGACTATTTCTGAATTTGAATCCTCTCCTTATCTCCAAACTTGATTTGATGTGGATATTCAGTTCTGATCTGCAGTTTAGTGGCGTATTAATTGCTAAATATCACTTATCAAATGACAGAATTAGAAATAATGATCAACTTAAGAGTTGTAGCCCTTTAAGTCCCCTTTCTGAATCATCTTGAATCATCAAATTTGAGTTCTGATAGCGAAAGTTATGACTCAAATACTAAAATATATCCAGCCAGAATCTGAGTTAGAATTGCTTCATCTCATTCATTAATTTTCTCTCTATCCATTTATCCCTTTAGATTTGGACTCTGTATTTGATGTTATCATCGGTTATCTTTAGCTTTAACCACCTGATTCATCAAAAACTAAATTTAACCAACTGGATTTGGGACCATCCTCCTCTAACCAAATAGATATAGTTAAATCTAAATTTAACTGATATTTATTTGATTTTATCCTCTTTCTCCCCATGATTATCTTCTGTAAAATAGATATTTAAGACAAGAAATTTAGCAAATTTATTACATGATAAATATGAAATGTAATAAAGAATAATGCAATAAGTGTGTGCAATCACACCCCCACACCTATCTTTTGCTCGTCCTCGAGCAAAGCAACAAAACTAACCAAAGATTATTAGACCACTTTCCCAGGTCACGCGATTGCACTGAGCTTGTGGAACAAGTCGTTAAACATCTAGGTTACCCCTAGAGGACATATTTTGTCTCGTGAGGGTTTTCAATAGATTGCACCCACAAAATCTATAAAGAAAGAGAAAAATGTTAATATTTTAAAAACACATTTTGAAAGAAAATATTTGAAATATTATTGTAAGTTTTAAGTAATCTATAAGTTATAGAAAAATGAATTTTTCATTCCTAAACTTAGTCACTATTCAAAAATTTGTTATCAATCAAAATCAGGAGTCAAATTATACTTCTCATCTAGTTTATTACTTTACCCTAAGTCATATGCACCTTGTGACCGTGAAAATTTTGACTAAGGGTTCTTTAACTCTAACTCTTATGCCTTATTTATTTATATATATATATTTGGTGGTGTTATTCCTTAGTCTATTAGGCTTTCTAATCTGCCCATGTAACGAGCCTTTAGTCGGTGACTCTCAAACCAAACAGTCTTAGGGCACCGGGTGAGAAAACACCCCAAGGACTTAAGGACTCGAGCAAACGAGGCCATAAAACTAAGGATTTTATTATATGAACCGCTTTTAGGCGTGAATACTTATGCTTTATTAGGCACAAATACCCAGCTTAATCGGAGGATTTTTTTTATATATACATATTTTTTCTCAAACTTATCTAATCATCTTTCGCATAAATACCAAGGCTTACTTAGGCCAAAGCACCTAGCTAATCAATAATTAGATTTGTTCATCTTTCATAGATATATTTTTTCTTATTTTTAATAAGGCATAAGAATCTTTGTTTTAAACCCTAAGTGTGTAAGTGTATGAAGTGTGCATATTTCATTAAGGTAAAGATCAAGACTAAATTACTTTGACAAATTATCTTCCTAACCCTAAAAATCAAACAAATAATCTTATTTTGACCAAGTTTAAGAAATCCTAATTTGAATTTTCCTATTCCTTAAAATTGACTTAATTTCTTACAAAAAATATGTCAAAATATTGTTTTTATTTTCAAAAAATTTTTAAAAGTAAAGAAAATGTTAATTTTTATCTTTTTATTATTTATTTATTTTTTAATAAAAAGAAAAAAAACTAAGTTATGTTAGACCCTCCCCCACACCTATCTCATGCATTGTCCTCAATGTATGAATTAATGCATAGATGCATGAAAAAGAAGAAAGGGAAGGAAAATATTATTTTAAGGTGGTGGTTCCGATGGTGGTCTGATTGGGTCAAGCGTTGCTACCCAATCAAGATAATGTAGTAGTTCACGAAACCTACCTTTATTGACCTCTTTTCTATTTACATATTTACAGTCCCCAGTATGAATAGGATCATGAAAGATCCTATCATGAAACTTACTTCCTTTACATGACCAGTCCTAGAAAATCATCACAGAGTCATCATGGTCTATACCTATGTCCAACAAAAGAATGTGACTTGGTGAAATGGTTGACTTGAACTCAAGAATGATAGGTTCAAGAACCAATACAAACTCAGAAAAATTGACTTGGGGTTGGAGATTTAGTTTTGGTTCAAGCGTTGAGTCCAAGTCCAAGAATTGATATTCACATTCTTTTCCCATTAATGGAATGTGACTATCTAAAATTGGTGATTCAATTTCAAAATCTATGAGTACGGGAATAAATGTTTGTTCAGAAAATTGGTCCAAATTGGGTAAGAATATCGGAGTCAACATAGATTCGAAGATGAAAACTGAATCACAAAGTTGGGGATCGGGTTCACATTCATGATCAAGTTCAATCTCATTAAAATGAAAACTTGCCAATTTGTCAATGGGTTGATATTGGTCAAGTTCAAGACTTTGTGGTGAAACTAAATCTTGGTCAAAGTCTTCAAGATATCATGATTCTTGGCTTTCATCAATATGGCTAGAAGTGTTAGGAATAGTCAAAGATTGAATAGGTAGAGTTTCCTTATTCCTATGCATGTTCTCCAATCTACTAATTCTTACTTCTATCATATCGAGTGGATCATTTTGACATTGAATCATGGTTTCCATACTCTGTTCTAAGTTGGCATGTTCTCCTTGAAAAATAGAGTAAGGATCTGTGACTTGAAAATTTTTACGGGATTTTGAGTCTTCTAAAATTTGAATTCGTCGCTCAAGCTCATCTAAGGCTTCCATCCTCTTTTTAATGGTTGTTCGGGAGAAGGAGTATATGAAGCTAGATGTTGGTAGGGTAGTTGACAATATGACTCGGGGGAGTTGTATCCCCATTGACTCTGTGAAGAGTAGTGATGACTATTCCAGTCTTGTTCATAGTATTGGGACTGGGACATGTAATGATTCGGATAAGACCAATCTGGCATACTAGGTTGGTTAAAATTATGATATGCCGGGTTGGTAATATCTGAAAAAGAGGTCAGGGTGTAATATCGATTATCATTAAAATTGAAAAATTATTGTTATAAGCTATATCACACAGAAAATGTCAACATAAACAAAGAAAAATAAAAAAATAAGTAAACAAATAAAAAGAAAAAAATTCTAAACTAAGTTAGGGTAGAACTTTGACCTAGACGACTCCTAACTGGTTAGACTGTCCATGGGAGGTATAATGCAGACTTGAGCACAAGCTAATCAGCCAGGTCATAGCAAGATTGGTGGGAGGTATCCGCGCAAAAGTGACGGGCCTAATTAAGCCAAACCACCAGCCTTTGGGGTTTGCCCCTCAATCCCTTCCTTTGACAATGATTTGGCAGGAGTCAAATTTCTATACCTTCCCCCTTAAGATAATCTCCTAATTGAGTCCGAGATGTCCCTAGGGCCAACGTCTAGGCTTGGGTTAATGAGTGAGGAGATTGTTTGTGGGCTAAGGTAATGACTTCCCCACCTTATCTTATTTATAGGACAAGCCCTTAAAATTGATTGTGCAAGGTGTGCAGGATAAAGAAAAGTAACATTCAACAAGCAAATAATCACTCAAGAATGTTTCCTAAACTATATGTCATGCAAACGTACCTTTTGCTCTAGCACTCTTCAACAGTAATGTAAAATGTAAATGAATTAGACACGTGCCTAAATGCAAAGTCTAAATCATTTTTAGCATTTAACAAACATTATTTTACTGTTGAGGTTAGAAACTAAATACAGTGAGACAAACAAGAAAATAGATAGTTACAGATATTAAACTTTGCAATCAGCTAACTGATTGAAGCAAAACCTGCACAAAAAATACAAGATTATAGAACTTAAGAAAGGAATGTGCAAGTGCTCAATACTTCCGCTATAGCAAGTGGCTAATGCGGGTCGTGATCCACAAGGAGGGTTTGCGATGGAAGCGTTTACAGTTTTATTGAAATCGTATTGAAAACCAAACGAGAGTTCTTCTCTGTTTTTAAAGTTAAGAAAAAGAAAAAGAAAGTTAATGGTTAAAGTTAAGAAGAAAGCGAGAGATGAAGAAGGTGGAAAATCAGAAAACGATAAAAAGCGACTATGTACAAATGGAATGAGTGGAGAAGAAAGAATGAAAACGGTTTGGAAGAAGTGGTGTTTGTGATTTACTTTACAGAAATGAAAGAAAGAAATAAAAGAGTTACTTACCTTCTTTTCGTCAAATGCTTACCTTGAGATCTTAGCTACGAAGTTACCTTGAAGTGGAGGCATTCAGCGCATAGCCCATAAGATTTGAGTGTTGGTCTTCATCCACATTACATCATCAAGACTACTTCAAGAATGAAATGATACAGAGAGAGACTCTACTCCATCGTCATGAGCTATCGATGGCACTCGCAATGGCAAGGCTCTTTCGATGCTTCTAGACTCACTTGGAAGACGATTGTGCGAAAAAGAAGAGTAAAATAGAAAAGAAGAAGAAGAAGAAGACTAAATAGAAGTACATACACAAAAAGAACATCGATTCGATTCCATTACAATCAAAGAAAAGAAATAAGTCTTACACCGGTGTCACTCCAGCTCAAACTTCAGTCTTGTTCTTCGATGCAAGTCGATCTCCTCTGAATTACATAAATGAAACCTAAAATTACATAAAAAGAAAGACTAAAAACCTAAACTAAGAAATGAAAACTAAGCTAAATCCTAATCTCTGCCTTCCCTTGCTCAGCTAAAACCAGTATTTATAGGCAAAAAACCTAAAGGAGAAGATCCCAGGAAGATTGGGAGAATCTCCTGGTCTGATGTATTTCCTGTATCTTCTTCTGATTTTCTTGTTTTTGCTTCAAAAGTTGACAAAATAGCCTTTGATTGTGCTTGATTCAGGGAGGATTCTTCTCAACCTTCCTTATATGCCAAGATTTTGCCTTGATTCAGGGAGGATTCTTCTCAACCTTCCTTATATACCAAGATTTTGCCCATAGGGAGGATTCTTCTCAACCTTCCTTATATGCCAAGATTTTGCCCTGATTTCTTCATCTTGATTCAGGGAGGATTCTTCTCAACCTTCCTTACATGCCAAGATTTTGCCCTGATTTCTTCATTTCAAATTTATTCTGAATTAATCAGAATTTGGTGGGCTTTTGGGCTTTGTTTTTCTTTTCTTTCTTAAGGAATGGGCCTGCAAATAAATTAAACATTTAATTAGGACAATGCAGATTTTATTCTATAATAAGTATGGAAATATGATAACAAATGTGCAATATTAGTGACCAATCACACCCCCATACCTATCTTTTGCTCGTCCTCGAGCAAAACAACTAAACTATACTAAGGATTATTAGACCACTTTCGCAGGTCACGCGATTGCACTGAGCATGTGCAACAAGCCGTTAAACCTCTAGGTTTCCCCTAGAGGACGAGTTTGTCTCGTGAGGGTTTTCAGCGGATTGCACCCACAAAATCCATAAAGAAAGGGAAATGAAGAGTTAGTATTTTCGAAAAGCATTTTGAAAGAGAAAAATATTTGAAATATGATTGTAAGATCTAAGCAATCTATAAGTTATAGAAAAACCGAATTTTCATTCCTAAACTTAGTCTCTATTCAAAAATTTGTTATCAATTAAAGTAAGGAGTCAATTTGTACTTCTCATCTAGTCTATTACTTTACCCTAAGTCATATGCACTTGTGACTGTGAAAATTTTGACTAAGGGTTCATTAACTCTAACTCTTATGCCTTATTTATTTATATATATATATATTTTTTTTGGTGGTATTATTCCTTAGTTTAGGCTTTCTAATCTGCCCATGTAACGAGCCTTTAATCGATGACTCCCAAACCAGACGGTCTTAGGGCACCAGGTGAGAAGACACCCCTAGGACTTAAGGACTCGAGCAAACAAGGCCACAAAACTAAGGATTCTATTATATGAACCTCCTTTAGGCGTGAATACTTATGCTTTATTAGGCACAAATACCCAGCTTAATCAGAGGAATTTTTATATTTTCTTTTCAAACTTATCTAATCATCTTTCGCGTAAATACTAAGGCTTGCTTAGGCCAAAGCACCTAGCTAATCAATAATTAGACTTGTTTATCTTTTTCTTTTTTTTTTTTTTAAGGCATAAGAATCTTTGTTTTTGAACCCTAAGTGTGTAAGTGTATGAAGTGTGCATATTTCATCAAGGTAAAGATCAAGACTAAATTACTTTGACAAATTATCTTCCTAACTCTAAAAATCAAACAAATAATCTTATTTTGACCAGGTATAAGAAATCCTAATTTGGATTTTCCTATTCCTTAAAATTAACTTAATTTCTTACAAAAATAAGTCAAAATATTGTTTCTATTTTTCAAAAAGTTTTTAAAAGTAAAGAAAAATGTTAAATTTTTTTTTTAAAGAAAAATAAAAGTTATGTTAGACCCTCCCCCACACCTATCTCATGCATTGTCCTCAATGTATGAATTAATGCATAGATGCATGAAAAAGAAGAAAGGGAAGGAGAATGTTACCTTAAGGTGGTGGTTCCGGTGGTGGTCTGATTGGTCCACGAAACGCGGCCCAATCAACTTTTCTTGGGTCTCGGAGGAACCCACCAGAAATATCTTTAATATAACCCACTAAAAAGATGTGTCCATAAAGGATTTTTATTAAGTATTTGACCCCATCTAATTTCCAAATTCCATAACTAATTTTGGAGTCAAATTTGTCAACCACCTCGTCCCAGAAAGGAGTATGAAATGATAGAATGATTGACTTGGACTCAGGAAGGACAGAAACTAATACCGACTCAGGAAGGTGACTTAAGTCAAGTAAAGGTTCAGGAGTCGAAATGGGTTCAGGAATTGGGTCCAAGTCAAGAAGTTGAAACTCCAGTCCACAAGTATTTTCTAACAATGGAATGTGACCTAATATGGGTGATTCCAGTTCAGAAATGATAGGTGGAGGAATCAAAACTGACTCTAAAATATTACTCAAGTTTGGTAATAAAACAGGAGTCAATATTGATTCAGAAAGTTGAACTGGATCACAGATGTGAGAATCTAGGTCACATATCTCATTGAGTTCAATATCAAAAAATGGAGAACTTGCCAATTTATCCATGGGATTTTCAAAATTGTAAAGTTGGTCAAGTTCAACATGATCCTCAAAGATGGGTGATTCAATTTCTTTATGAATTGGTACAGGATCCAACGTTGACTCAGGGAAAAGATCGAAACTAGGTAAAGATACCGGAGTCATAATCGAATCAGGAAGAAGAATTGAATCACTAAGTTGGGGTTCAGGATCATATTCATGTTCAAGTTCTATTTCAGGAAAAGGATAACTTGCCAAACTGTCAATATCTTTTCAAAATTTGGAGTTTGGGCAAGTTCAAATGGTTGTTCTGAAATAGAATCTTGATTTCCAAAACTACATGACTCATCGGCTCTAACAGAATGGTTAGTGACATCAGGACGGTGGGAACGTAGAGATTCGACCATCATATCTATGTCACGATTACGAGTGTTTTGAGCCTGAGTCATGGCTTCAAGCATCTTTTCATAGTTGATAGGTTCATTGTTTTGATGAAAAGATGAAGAATTGTCTTGAAAGTGGTAGTGAAATTGTGAGTCCATCAAATTTTGGGATTTGTGTTTGGACTCACGCATACTCATTTCCAAAATGATGGTTTCCTATTTTGGACGGGTGGAACTGAGTATGAATCTTGAAAATACTGTGGACTAGGTGGAGAAGGAGGACAAGGTGGTTGAAAATTATGCTCGGGGGAGGTGAATCCCCACTGACTCGGTGAAGAGTTGAAATCATTATGGAAATTATAGTTATTAGATGGGGGGTATGGGTCATATTGATTCGGATAAGACCAATCCGGCACACTAGGTTGGTCAAAGTTATGATATGCCGGGTTGGTAATATCCGAAAATGAAGTCGGTGTGTAATATGGATTATTATTATAGTTGAAAAAATTATTATTATAGTCCATATCACACAATAGAATACAAACAACGAAAAACAAACAAATAAACAAACAAAAAAGAAAAAAAAAATCTAGCCTAAGTTAGGGTAGACTTAGGACCTAGACGACTCCTAACTGGTTAGACTTTCCACGGGAGGTCTAATGTAGACTTTAACCACAAGCTAATCAGCCAGGTCAGGGCAAGGTTGGTGGGAGGTTTTCCGTCAAAGACGTTCCTTAATTAAATAACCACCAACCTTCGGGCTTTCGGCCCTCAATCCCTTTCCTAGACACTGATTTTGCAGGAGTTAGATTCCAACATTTTTCCCCCTTAGGATAATCTTCTAATTGAGTCCGAGATGTCCCTAGGGCCAACGTCTACTCAATTTTAGTTAGGCTTGGGTTAGTGAGTGCTTGGAATGTGATTTTTGGGCTAAGGAAGGGTGATTAAATCCCCACCTTATCTTGTTATGGGTTAGTG
Organism: Agave tequilana; assembly: GCA_038442645.1. NCBI lineage: Eukaryota > Viridiplantae > Streptophyta > Magnoliopsida > Asparagales > Asparagaceae > Agave > Agave tequilana. Next base: position 80,881 of record JAVJIF010007604.1, read on the forward strand.
CCCTTAAATTGATTCGTGCAAGGTGTGCAAGATATAAAAAGTAACATTCAAAAGCAAAGATCACCCAAGAATGTTTTCTATGCTATATGCTATGCTTACATACCTTGTCTCCAGCACTCTTCAACAGTAAAAATAAATGAATTGAAAAAAACGCGTGCCTAAAATGCAAACGTCTAATCAATTTTTAACTTTTGCAACAAATTTTTTACTGTTGATTATTAGCAGGCTTTTGTGATGGCATATAAGAAAAGATAAAGTTGCAGAAAACTATAATTTGCAAAGCATGCTGCCCTGCAAAAAAAACTGTTAGTAGTCCACTCCTTTTTGCCGCGTTTTCGCGGCTTTAGCCGCGGATTCGCGACAAAGCGGAGGGCACTTGGTCTTTGCTTTCTAGAGCAGAGGCCCAAGGCCACTTATTTGTTACTGCAATCTTCTTTTCCTGCTTTGCTTGCCCTGTAACCTGCAACAGAGAAGAAAATTCGTTTAGTTCTAAAAATTTTTCAATAAAAATTCAGATTTCAATAAAAAAAACCGTTTTACCCTCCCCGGCAACGGCGCCAAAATTTGATTGAAGCAAAACCTGCACAAAAAATACAAGATTATAGAACTTAAGAAAGGAATGTGCAAGTGCTCAATACTTCCGCTATAGCAAGTGGCTAATGCGGGTCGTGATCCACAAGGAGGGTTTGCGATGGAAGCGTTTACAGTTTTATTGAAATCGTATTGAAAACCAAACGAGAGTTCTTCTCTGTTTTTAAAGTTAAGAAAAAGAAAAAGAAAGTTAATGGTTAAAGTTAAGAAGAAAGCGAGAGATGAAGAAGGTGGAAAATCAGAAAACGATAAAAAGCGACTATGTACAAATGGAATGAGTGGAGAAGAGAGAATGAAAACGGTTTGGAAGAAGTGGTGTTTGTGATTTACTTTACAGAAATGAAAGAAAGAAATAAAAGAGTTACTTACCTTCTTTTCGTCAAATGCTTACCTTGAGATCTTAGCTACGAAGTTACCTTGAAGTGGAGGCATTCAGCGCATAGCCCATAAGATTTGAGTGTTGGTCTTCATCCACATTACATCATCAAGACTACTTCAAGAATGAAATGATACAGAGAGAGACTCTACTCCATCGTCATGAGCTATCGATGGCACTCGCAATGGCAAGGCTCTTTCGATGCTTCTAGACTCACTTGGAAGACGATTGTGCGAAAAAGAAGAGTAAAATAGAAAAGAAGAAGAAGAAGAAGACTAAATAGAAGTACATACACAAAAGAACATCGATTCGATTCCATTACAATCAAAGAAAAGAAATAAGTCTTACACCGGTGTCACTCCAGCTCAAACTTCAGTCTTGTTCTTCGATGCAAGTCGATCTCCTCTGAATTACATAAATGAAACCTAAAATTACATAAAAAGAAAGACTAAAAACCTAAACTAAGAAATGAAAACTAAGCTAAATCCTAATCTCTGCCTTCCCTTGCTCAGCTAAAACCAGTATTTATAGGCAAAAAACCTAAAGGAGAAGATCCCAGGAAGATTGGGAGAATCTCCTGGTCTGATGTATTTCCTGTATCTTCTTCTGATTTCTTGTTTTTGCTTCAAAAGTTGACAAAATAGCCTTTGATTGTGCTTGATTCAGGGAGGATTCTTCTCAACCTTCCTTATATGCCAAGATTTTGCCTTGATTCAGGGAGGATTCTTCTCAACCTTCCTTATATACCAAGATTTTGCCCATAGGGAGGATTCTTCTCAACCTTCCTTATATGCCAAGATTTTGCCCTGATTTCTTCATCTTGATTCAGGGAGGATTCTTCTCAACCTTCCTTACATGCCAAGATTTTGCCCTGATTTCTTCATTTCAAATTATTCTGAATTAATCAGAATTTGGTGGGCTTTTGGCTTTGTTTTTCTTTTCTTTCTTAAGGAATGGGCCTGCAAATAAATTAAACATTTAATTAGGACAATGCAGATTTTATTCTATAATAAGTATGGAAATATGATAACAAATGTGCAATATTAGTGACCAATCACTAACCTGCAGAAAATATAGGTTAGTAGTTCACTCAGATTGTCAAAGGAATGTAGCAAATCTGAGGGCTTCTTGGCTCTGCTTTCTTGAGCAGAGTCCAAGGTCACTTATATGTCCACTGCAGTAAAAATTTCTTATTGTCAAACCTGTACACCAAGAACAAAAAAGAAAGTTAACCAAAAATATAAATCTAAAAAGAGAATAACTTACCGTCCCTCCCCGGCAACGGCGCCAAAAATTTGATTGAGATAAAACCTGCACAAAAATACAAAATTTCAGAACTTTAAAATAAAAAATGCAAGTGCTCAATTCTACTGCAATAGCAAGTGGCTATGCGAGTCGTGATCCATAAGGAGGGACTAGCGATGGAAGCTTTTTTAATAAGTCTTCTTTTAAGATACAAAATTTGGTTAAAGTTCTTCTTTAGTTCTTTAAAAGAAAAAGGAAAAATTGAGTTAAAGTTGAGTTAGAAAGAAAGCGATAGAATAAGAAGGTGGAGAAATAAGAAGTGATTTGTACAAATGAGATTGAAAAAGAGTGATAAAAGATTTGGTGAATTGTGGTGTTCTAAACTAAATGATTAAAAGAAAAGAAACTAAAAATTACTTACTTCTTTTGGCCAAATACCTACCTTGAATCTTTTACAATGATGTTACCTTGAAGTGAGGCGATCAACGTATAGTCCATAAGAGTTGATTCTCATTTCCTCCACATTATATCATCAAGACGTTGCAAGTATGAAGTGATACAGAATGAAACTCAAAATCCATCATCATGGGCTATCAGTGGCACTCGCAAAGGTAAGGCTCTTTCGATGCTTTTAAACTCACTTGGATAGCAATTGTATCAAAAGAAGAAAAGTAGAGAAGAAGAAGAACACAAAAACAAAGTACATACAAAAGGGAACTACATATTCAATTTTATAACAATAAGAGAAAAAAGAAAATCTTACACCGGTGTCACTCTCAGCACATGCTTCGTTCTCTTCTCCTATGAAACTCTGATCTCCTCTGATTTACATAAACTAAAACTGAAGATTACATGAAAAGAAAAACAAAAACCTACACTAAAAAATGAAAAAATGGACTAATTCCTATCTCTGCATGGTCGTCCCTCTCTTTTGCCTTTGAGATTGCAGGTATTTATAGGAGAAATGCAGAGGATAGAGGAATATGAAGATAAAGGAAGCTGGCTATTTCTAAATTTGAATCCTCCTCTTATCTCCAAACTTGATTTGATGTGGATATTCTGTTCTGATCTGCAATTTAGTGGCATATTTTTACTAAATATCACTTATCAAATAACAGAATTAGAAATAATGATCAACTTAAGAGTTGTAGACCTTTAAGTCCTCTTTTTGGATCATCTTGAATCATCAGATTTAAGTTCTGGTAGCAAAAGTTATGATTCAAATATTAAAATGTATCCAGCTAGAATCTGAGTCAGAATTGCTTTATCTCATCCATTGATCTTCTCTCTATCCATTTATCCCTTTAGATTTGGACTCTGTATTTGACGTTATCCTTGGTTGATCTTTAGCTTTAACCACCTGATTTATCAAAAATTGAATTTAACCAACTGGATTTGGGATCATCCTCCTCTAACCAAATAGATATAGTTAAATCTGAATTTAACTGATATTTATTTGATTTTATCCTCTTTCTCCCCATGATTATCTTCTACGAAATAGACATTTAAGACAAGAAATTTAGCAGATTTATTACATGATAATATGGAATGTAATAAAGAATAATGCAATAAATGTGTGCAATCAATCTCTCTCGATCCCTTTAATTCAAAATCAATTTACCCTCTCAATTGCTCTCTCTCTCTCTCTCTCTCTCTCTCTCTCTCTCTTGCAGTTTGCTGCAACAATGTTATTAAATTGTTCCCACTTGTCATCTCACTCGAACACAAGCTATGAGGATGGTCTAAAAATAAAGTTTTGCAATTATGGAGTGAAGGCAAGAGTCATAATAGTGAAGACATAGACTAACTATGGTATACAATTTTATTATTGCTCCACTAATACTGGTAGAATATGAAGTTGGACTGATACTGAGTTTACAAAGAGATCTCTAAAAGTGATTAGATCTCTGGTGCAAGATAAGAAGCAGCTGGAGAAGATGAAGGTGGGGTTTGAAAATAGACTTGTAGAGTTGTTGGAGCAGAATACTTTGCTAATTGAAGAACTAAAGCATTTGCAAAGGAAAAAAAAGTGTGATAGAAGAAGAGAACACGTTGTTGAAATCCAATATTTAAATTTATAAAAGTGAGCTTAAAAGTTATGGATCAAAAAATTATCTCCATTATACACTGGTTGTTGTGATATTAGCTCTTGTTATGTGCATTATAATGGAATAATATAGGTTGTATATAAAGGTTATTGTTGCAAAAATACTTATTTAATGTCACAGTTTGTGTATGTGATCTCTTTGTAGATATCAACAGATATAATTGAAGCATCACAAGGCTGTATACAAGATACTAGATGTCAGATATTAGATATAATAAAGTGTTAAGAATAAAAAAAAAACTTGCATAGCTTATAATATATTTAATAATCTGAATATATATATGTACAAGTGATAAAGCATAATTATGTGTCAAGAGATGCTCCCAATATACATTACAACAAAACATATAAAGTACTCACATACATAAAACATAGCTATTATACATCTAATGAAACAATGATACAAAAGATATTCAAAATTTCTCAAGTACCTGTATCACAATTAATAGTAATTGTATCAGATATATCAAAAATTTTCCAATAATACAAGACTAAAATTTATCAACAATCTTCCAATAATACAAGATTCAATGATGAACTGAACAAAAATAGTTCTTTTGATGGCAAATTTTGATGATAAAGAAAGAGATAAATGGAGAGAGTCACACAAAACCATTTTGTCAAATTCTTACTTCATTCATGTAAGAAATATCAGTTTACATATACAGAATACAATATTTGCATGCATACTAAATCATTACATGTCACTTTTAGTACATGCACATACAATATTTGCACATACATTCATTTCACTCTTATTACATTTCTCTCTCACTATACATGTCCATCAACAACTCTCACTATACAGACACCACCAAGAGACATTGAGTTTCTCCAAGCTTATTAAGGTAGGAGTATCGAATATATTGTGTGTGTTGAGGCTCAAACTGAGTTACAATTGATAAATGAAGATAACTCATTACTTGCAATCAACAACTCCATGCAAGTGCATAAATCTACACATAAATTACAAGTATAAGACTAAAGTTATGTATCCCAAATGCTCATTTATACTACAAAAAAGTAAAATTAACTAAAACTTACTTCATGATAAGATATATAGCCGCAGAATAATATGCATAACATCCCAGTGGTGTAGCTGATCACATAGTGTCTAGTTTTTATCCATTCAATCTCACTTTGAGTGTAGTTGCAACAAGAGACACATATTGGCAATAAAGTAAAAAGGCATAGGAGTATGGGATTAGCCAGGGCTAAGTTAGTAGGAGTCTTTGGATAAAGATAAAGCTTAACAATGAGAACTGACATTGATGCGGACTTCTGACAACAACAGAAGTGCCACGAATTTATTCGTTCTTGTTGATTGGAGTTTGTACTCTTTATTTTATTGAGTAGAGTCATTTTCTTTTATTTAATAGTTTTGTTTTAACTTGTTTAGTCTCATATCGGTTGTGTAGGAAGAGTGAGAGTTTTGTAAGCCTATAAAGGCAAGAATCAATAAAAGTCATAAAAGAATGAAGTATTTTGATTAATGAAAAATGTTAGATTTTCTATTTGAAAATTTGATTATGAAATTGAGTGTGAAACTCCTTTTCAAAATACAAGTTTTGAATGTGAAACCATTATCCTATTATCTTTCCTTTTCTCCATATCCCATAACGACTTTACAATTTTATCCATTTCGTTTCTCCACAAATACCAAAATAAAAAAAGAGAAGAAATTATTTTTAAAAAAAATCTCAACAGAAATCTCCCCCCTCCCCCCCACGTGACCAATCTTTTACTTCTTTTTTCTTGTTTTTTCTTCTCTCCCAGCTCCTATTCACAGCAGTCAACAAAAGAAAAGAGAGAACCCATTAAAATTCTCCACTTCCTCCATCTTCCCCACCCATTTCCTCTTTCCTCTCTTCTTTTCTCTCTTCAAATAGAGAACCCAACAACCTCATGCCCTTACATCTTCTCGTGCCCGCGTGATCATTGTTGACACTCTGAAAAGACAAATTCCCAGACAGTATTTCAATCGGTCCGAAAGATGTCTAAACTTATCGACATTTACAAAAGACGAGTCGCAGACAAGCTGATGACCAATTTCTGCCCATCCTTAGGGGACAAAGCAATGACTCGAACTTTACTAATCCAGTGAAGTAGACAGTAAGCCAAGTATTACCTTTAAAGAGATCTAATCTGACCTATGAGGCTAAGTCAGTTTAACACTTAGCCTCGCACGAACCCAAGGGGATAGCTTCGCTTGAAACTTTACAGCCTTGTTAAAAGGTTAAAAATTCTAACTTCGCTTGAAGCTCTGTGATAGCTTCGCCTGAAGCTAATTCTGAGCTCCACAGAGAGCTAACTTTTAGCTTCACCTAAAGCTAATTCTAGCTTTGCCCGAAGCTTCATGATAAGCTTCGCATGAAGTTCTTCAGAGTTCCATCGAGAGCTAACTTTTGTAGCTTCACCTGAAGCGTTGTAATAGCTTCACTTGAAGCTTTACTCACCCCTGCTGGAGGGCTTGCCAGGTTAATAGTTGACCAAGTTATTAGTGGGTTAACCCTACTACTTTAGTGGGGTTAATACCACTTTAAGTGGGTAGTTACACCCACCCACTTCGTCCCATATTAAGTGGAGACAGACTGGAAAAATGGCTATGAATAGGCTCGTGCGAACTGTCTAGCTTCACGTGAGGCCTATATTTAGCTTCGCATGAAACTTTATAGTCTCGCGTGAAGCTTACAATAGCTTCGGGCACGAGGCTAGTAGACTATTTTTGTCTTACTAAAACCTAGGTGCAGTTACATCTCTTAGAGCCTATAAATAGCTCATTCTTGGCGGCAACATTTTGAGCAAAAAAAGAGAGCAGTATTTTGGCAAGCACATTCTAGAGTTTTGGAAAATCAAGAGATTATTCTCTGACTTTCAAGATTTAAAAGACCTAGTTCTCTAATCTTAGGGTGCTAGTTCCCTGCGATCTTCCTCTCTCAAGGAATTTTCAGAATCAGGCGAGAAGAAAATCCCTAAGACTCGATCGATCGCATCATCAACAGAATAAAGTGGTCATGTGCTGACCAGACTTCTACCGACACACTTCCCCAGAAATCTCAGAGGAGAGTTTTACTTGTAATTTTTCATTTTTTTGTTTAATTACTTGTCATTTATCTTCACCTTCTTGTATATTTTTCTCTATTCCAAATCAATGAAAAACAAGATGGTGACTCACTGGGGAGAGTTTTCTTCAACAACAAGAAGACGGTGTCGCAGTGCAATAATAAGTCTACTACAGAGACAATAGTCATTCACTTTGACCAAGAGAAATTTGACCAAATTTTTCTCTAGGGGTAGCACTAATCTCCTACATGTGCGCAAGCACAGAGTCATCGTAGCCAGAACTCCTCTGGCTAAAGCTTAGAAGCAAGTCTCTATTGAGATAAGTAAGGCTCTCTCCTACTGCAGCCTCAGGTGAGGCTAAATAGACTCTGTTTGAGTCTGACACAATCTCAACAGAGACTAACATAATCTAACGTCAGTGTGTTAAAATTATGCACGAGGCTATAAAGGTTCCCCGCGAACAGAGAACAACCTCTGCCAAGGTTATGGGGATTGAAACATCCTTAATCTCAAGTGAGGCTAGAGAAAAATCTCTTGATAAAGTTTCATGTGAAGGTAACTCAACTCTTCGCCGAGTTCAGCCTCGCCTATCACGCGAGCCTAAAACCAAAGCACCTTTGTGTGCTAATTCGTGCGAAGCTAACTCAGCCCTTCAAAGAATTCAGCCTCGCCTATCATGCGAGGCTAAATCCAAAGTACCTCTGTGTGCTAATAGTGTTACTAATGTAGCTTCGCTCCTACTGCCACAGCCGCAGGCTAGAACTAAAGCACTAAGTGCTAATGATCTTAGCCACAAGGCTAAAAATGAAGCATCACTCAGTGCTAGCACTCAGGGCTATTCATCGCTCAAGGAAAGAACTCTGCTACACAGAGTTAAGCTCGCCTTCAAAGGCAGAGCTAAAACAGTAGCTTACTTAAGCTACCTCTTCATGAAGCTATTCTAGCTTCGTCTACAGCCAAGAAAGCCATTTTTAAGGCTAGGCCTAAAGCTTTTCAGCCTAAACAGGCTAAATCTCAACATCTTGGAGTCTCTGTTATGGAACAGTTAAGCCCGGCTAATACTGACTTACGAGAATTTTTGAACCATAAGTGGAAATTACGCTCTGAAGAGTTAGTACACGTCTCGTCGTCCCAGTGTAGACAGACAGGATGTCAACTTGTGATGATCCACTTCATCCATTGTTGTTCGGGGACAATCCTCACTGGGTCTCCTCCAAGCCACCAAATAGTATTCAATCAGTTATCAGTTTAGACTTCTGAGAAACCCAAGTTTCAGAAGAAGAAGATAACAAAAGTGCTTTGCGTTACAGCTGCCTCTATTAACATGATAAGTAGAAAGAGATTTATTTCGATCCTGACAAAGGAGACAAGGGGCTTATACTTCTTTAGCTAGCTCAACGGCCTCTGATTATAGCACCAGCTTAAGTCAGATTCTGGTGGAACAAGAGGGCGCCTTCCAAGGTACTCACTCTAGGGTAGCAAAACCCTACAGCCATGGATAACTTTTTTCATCCACAGAGGTTGTGTCACCAGCACCATTGAGGAACCTTTTCAATGGTTTGATGATGAGGAGGCCAATGGTACACTTCTTCAGCTACCATCAGCTCAGTGCAAACGGGGCTTGTATCGGCTAATATGGCTGACAACAATGATGATGATCTTCGTCGGTGAATGGTGGCACAAGAGCAGATTTTCAAGATCCAACAAGAAACCTTGGATAACATACAACATATGTTAGTTCAGCTCTTGACCAACCAGAATAATGACGACATAACCAGTAGCAATCGTGATGAAAAGGAGAATAATAATAATGAACCTCCTAAGACTGAGAAGTCTAAGAAAATTTTCTCAATCGATGCCAAGGTTATCAAAGGCATCCAAACTTATGTCATATTCCTAACTCAGAGGGATGAACTGAAGAAAGTAGGGATGACTCGTACAATGTTGTACCCACCAAAGTTTAAGCCACCTACGTTGCACACGTACGATGGCAAAAGCTCACCCAACTAGTGATTAGTATTTAGTTTTGAATTTGTATATCATATTTTTTTACCGATTTATGAATAAAATAATGCTTCTCACCCATGTTTTGATCTCTTTTGTAGATAATCAAGATTAGAAGGGCAAAAGGGTAATAGAAGCTTAATTAATTCTATTTTCAGGTAATTAAATCTGAATTTCTTGGAGGCCAAGCTAGAGAGTTTCTAAAAGATACATTGAATTCAGACACTGACGCAAATTTGACGAGAACTTGGATCCAAACACCCGAATCCAAGGATACCTTAAAGGTTCTAGAAGCGAGACGTGACCGCTCGCCAAAACGAGGGACCTAAGTCCCTGGTATGGCCTCAGAAACACTACTTTTGCCACATTTTTGCGACCATCCTGGCGAGCAACGTGTCAATTTTTAACGCGTGACCTCGTCTCGTCTTCTAGAGGCTTCCTTTGCCTATAAAAAGCCCTGCAGAGGACCTGAGACGGGATTCCAAGACAATAGCTAGGTTTTCTCCTCCATTAGTGTAGTGTAGTATAGGTGTTCTTCTTCTTTCTATTGTATTTTATTTTCTCTTTTAGATTCATGTATTAGGGCTGAGAGAGAAAGAGAGAGAGAGATTGACGTAATATATAGTGACAATCTATTTAATCTTCCTCCTTTCTTCAATAGATTCTTCTCTAACCTCTAACATGACAAGCTAACTTTCATTTTATGACAATCTAACTACTAATCACTAATCATCTAACCTCTTCTTGATAATCCACATCAATCTAATAGTATCTATAAGGTATTACTCTTGCAAGAGCCATTGATGGCTCATGATGATAGATTCTAATATCTAACTTGCTAACCAAACTAACTCTCTCTCTTATTTCATGCTTACTTCTAGTGGTTTTGATAATCTAAGATTTGTATTAGCTTGCTCTTGATGCAAGTTTTGAATGTGAGCAACCATCTTATGTGTCATCTTTGTATCGTCTCTTGAAGCCAAGGATTAGTGATGGCCAAGGATCTATATAAGGTAACTATCACTAAGAGGTTAGCATAATTAGTAGAGTACTTAGCAGTTTGTTATGATGAATCTTCTTCTCTTTTTATTTTGTTTTCAAACCTTTTCTTCAACATAAAAATACCATTTTTATTTCATGTGCTTTAATTATGAAAAGAATTAGGGTAATGATTTTGGTAATTTTAATAAGGTAAAATATTATGCTTGTGCTAATTCATCCTATTCATACTAATAATCGAAATTTTGTATCCTAATTAGTACTTTCTCTCGAATAATACCAATTCTATCTTCTAAATTTAAAATTTACAATCTCTCGATCTAGTAGATTATTAGTTAGAAGATGCATTAAGTATGATGAATATTCCTACCTGACTGCACAATTCTTACATCTCAACGTCTCGAATTATGGTTGTTAATCTTAGAAAATTTAGCTAAGTTATCTTCTCTAGGACTCTAACCTAACCTCCTGATCAATTATGCGCATCAATTGTAATAATAAAGCATAAGATTTAACAACTTAGCATATAAAAGAATTAAACTTTATAAAACACATATGAGAATTTACACAAAACATAATCATATATCATCAATATAATCCCTACATCATGCCCCTAGTCAAGAAAAATTAGTTCATGGCTAAGAAAATAGAACACATTATAATAAGAAAATAGATCATGAAATAAAATTAATTAAAGAGAAAAATAAAAGAAAGGTAGGAAAACACCAAAAAGATGAAGCCTTGAAGAATTTCCTGCTGAAAGTACTCTGAGATTTAATGACTAACAGCAAAATTTTATTGATTTTTGCTCAAATAAAAGAGAGAATAAAAGTTAATTTTTACAAGAGGCTTGGTGGCATTTATATAGAACATAAAGCGGTAGAACCCTAGTCAAATAAAAAAAAAAACCTAAGTTTCCAAAATTAAACGAATTTCTAAAAAAATTATATCCATAAGTACCACCATAGTTTGGCCAGCTGGCTGAAATTTCGGCTGGCTGGCCGCACTTCTTGTTCTATTGGCGCTCTGCGTTTTGACTTGTGTTGACCTCTGAGTTGGCATTCCCGTTTACTGGTACACGACTGCTTAGCCAAAATATATGACTGGGTGGCCGAACTCTTGGTCCATTTCAGTCTCAAATTTTGTAGAATTTCTGATTTTGGGTGAAGGCTCTGTTGAGATGTCCCATCTCTACTTCAGATCTCTGATTCTGTATTTTTTATTCATTTGATACCGCCAATTTTTAATCTTTTTCTTCTAATTTGCTCTTGACCTAAAATATGCAAAATCACACTAACAAAATAACCATGCAACATTAAATGTGGCAAATAATAGGCATAAAAAGTGATGTAAAACATGTATATAAAGCACACACATCAATAACACCACTGATCTCCCCGACAAGGCACCACCATCAGCTCCTCCTCTACCCCTTCATCCCCTCTTCCTCGACTGTGCATTCAGACGACAAATCCAACCACTACCTCCTCCTACGACATCAGTCACCCACAACAACCGAGCCACATCTTGACCATCCCATCCACGAACCCTCGTCCCAGCCTGTGACCATCAGCCATCCACTGCCATTGGTTCCCCAAAAGATTACAAGCACCAGCATGCTCCTTCTTCTTCTATTGTCGTTGTCCACTAGCTATAAATCAGTTAGCTCATCAGCAGTAAGTCCAGATCTATACCAGTAGCGAGCCAGGATTGTTCAGGTCCATGGAGGTCTTCCTGCACTGATCGACTAGTTCCAACAGTGGTAAACTCGATCTCCGACAGATCTGCAACAAGCATGGTAACAACATCAGAGTTCAGTTACAAGATTAGAAGCTTACTCATCAATACAAGTTCAGTTCATACGATACTTGAGAACAAGCATCTCACTAGATAATTTTATTTCAGCATCAGATTATTAGTTGAATTGTATCGCAAATTTTATCTCTAAAGTATTATAAATATTTCATGTTATTGATTGAACTTTTTCCTGCACACAAAATAAGGAATATTAAATTGAGAAATAATAGTGTGCAGGAAAAAGTTCAATCAAAATTTTGGCGCCGTTGCCGGGGAGGGACGATAAGTTTTTCTCTAAAAATAAATTTTTTTTTATTAACTAATTCTTTTATTCTTTTCTGTTTGCAGGTTTGGAGAACAGAAAAATAACAGCAGAAGTGGACATATAGCAACTCTGTGCCTCTGCCCTCGAAGGCAGAGCAGCAGAGCCTGCTACTTTGCCACGCAAACGCGGTAATAGCCGCGGATCCGCGGCAGTAGCAGTGAACTACTGACAGAGTTTTCTGCAGGTTGCTAAAAATTGCAATATCTGTTTTCTGCTCTGTTATCTTTATTCTGTGATAAACCTGTATACTGCTAATTAATTCAATAGTAAAAAGTTTGTTGTAAATGATAAAAAATTGATTAGACGTTTGCATATTAGGCACGTGTCTTTTCAATTCCTTTATTTTACTGTTGAAGAGTGCTGGAGCAAGGTACGTTCGCATTGCATATAGAATAGGACTCATCTCTTGGTTGATTTTCTGCTTTGAGTGAATCTTATCTACTTATCTTGTACACTTGCACAAATTCATCTTAAGGGCACTAACCCATAAACAAGATAAGGTGGGGATTTCATCACCCTTCCTTAGCCCAAAAATCATATCTCAAGCACTCACTAACCCAAGCCTAACTAAAAAAGAGTAGACATTGGCCCTAGGGACATCTCGGACTCAATAGGAGATTATCCTAAGGGGGAACAGTGCTGGAAGTTGACTCTTGCTAAATCAGTGTCTAGAAAAGGGATTGAGGGCCGAAAACCCGAAGATTGGTAGTTATTTAATTAAGGAACATCTTTGACGGAAAACCTCCCACCACTCTTGCCCTGACCTGGCTGATTAACTTGTGGTCAAAGTCTGCACCCTACCTCCCGTGGACAGTCTAACCAGTTAGGAGTCGTCTAGGTCATAGGTCTACCCTAACTTAGGTTAGAATTTTTTCTTTTTTTTGTTTATTTGTTTGTTTTCTTTTTCTTTGTTTATGTTTGTGTGATATGGCATATAATAAATTTTCCAATTTTAATCCATATTACACACCTAATTCTTTTTCGGATATTACCAACCCGGCATATCATAACTTTGACCAACCTAGTGTGCCGGAATGGTCTTATCCGAATGACTATAACCCACACCCCCCATCTTATAACTATAATTTGCATAATAATTTCAACTCTTTACAGAGTTCATGGGGTTTCGATTCCCCCGAGTCTAATTCTCAACCAAATTGTCCTCGATATCCATCTAGTCCACATTCTTTCAATGATTCATACTCAGATCCACCCAGTCAGAATAGAATACCATCTATTGGGGAAATGATAAGTATGCATGAGTCCAAGCAACAATTACCATCAATCTTAGATATGATGATGCGTGAGTCCACCGACTCACAACTTCATCATGATTTCACTTCCTCTTCTCAATCACAGCATGAAAAGATGCTTGCAGCCATGACTCAGGCTAGATTAGCCCGTGATCATGAAATAGATTTGATGGTTTAATCTTTACGTTCTCACCGTTCGGCCATTTCTGCTTTCGCTGACCACTCGCTTAGAGTCGACGAACCAAGTTGCTTTAGACAACAAGATTCTAATTCAGTACCATCATATGAACTTGCCGAAACTTCAAATTTTGATAACTTGGCAAGTTTTTCCTTTCCTGAAATAGAACTTGAACATGAATATGATCATGATCTTCCACTTGATGATTCAATTCTACTTCCTGATTCAATAATAACTCCGGTGTTTCCACCTGATTTTACTTCTCCTGAGTCAACATTGGATCATGTTCCAATTCACCATGAAATTGAGTCACCCATTTTTGATGATCATATTGAACTTGACCAATTTTGCAATTTTGAAAGTCCTATGGATAAATTGGCAAGTTCTGATTTTTATATCATTGAACCCAATGTGATATGTGACCTAGATTCTCAAATCTATGATCAAGTTTAAATTCCTGAATCATTATTGACTCCTGTTTTGTTATCCGACTTAGGTAATATTTTAGAGTCAGTATTGATTCCCATACCTATCATTTCTGAACTTGAATCACCAACATTGAGTCACATTCCATTATGGAAAGATGATTGTGGACTTGAGCTTCAACTTATTGATTTGGACCCACTTCCTGAACTTAGCCCGACTCTTGAACCATTACTTGATTTAAGTTTCTTTCCTGAGTCGGTATTCGTTCCCGTACTTCCCATGTCCAAGTCAATCATTCCATCTTTCCATACTCCATTTTGGGACAAGGAGGTTGACACAATTGACTCTGAAATTTATTATGAAATTTGGAAATTTGATGGGGTGGAAATTTTAAAAAATGATTATACATACATTTTAGTGGGTTATGTAAGGGAAATTTCTGGTGGGTTCCACCAAATATTATGTTATCTTGATTAGGTAGTAACGCTTGGCCCAATTAGACCACCTCCGGAACCACCACCTTGAGGTAACTTCTGCCTTCCCTTCTTTTGTTTCATGCATATATGCATTCATTCATACATTGAGGACAATGCATGAGATAAGTGTGGGGGTGGGCCTTACTAACATACTAACATAGGTAGACACTAACAAAATTTGCTAAAAAAAAATGTTATAAAAAGGAAATATTTTGACTTATTTTTTGAAAGATATCTAAGTTAGTTTTAAGGATTAGGAAAATCATGATTAGGATTTCTAAAAACTTGGTCAAAATAAATAAATTGTTTAATTTTTAGGTATAGGAGAAGAAATTGAATAATTAATTAGTCTTGATTTTTACCTTAAGGAAATGTGCATACCTAATGCATATCTAGGATTCTAAGACAAAGACCTTTGTGCCTCATAAAAAAATATATATACAAAAAAAAATCAATCACCAATTAAGCTGGATACATGTGCCTCAAGAAGCATAAGTATTCATGCCTAAAGGTGAGTAAATAAAATAAAGTCCTTAGTTTTGGGGCCTAGTTCATTCGAATTTGAGTCCGAGGGGTGTTTTCTCACCTGGTGCCCTAAAGCCGACCGGTTTGGGAGTCATCGACTTTAAGTTCGCTACATGGGTGGATTAGAAAGCCTGAGGAAACTAAGGAAAAATTACTTATATATGTACTAACACATCTAATAGTCAATTAGTTAGGTATGAGGGCCTCAAGAAGCCTTGATACTTACACGAAAGAAATTAGATGAGTTATACATATCAAAAAAAAAATATATATATAACAATATTTATATAATAAAGAGGCATGAGAGTCCAAGTTAAGGAATTCCTAGTAAAAACATAAGGATGCATATGATTTTTGGTAACGAAAAAGACTATATTAGAAATTCAATTTTAATTCTTACCTAAAAATGAATAACAATTCATTTTATTAAGACTAAGTTTAAAAGAATGAATAAAAATGATAATCCTAAAACTTATAGACTACTTAGTGTGCAAGTTGCTCAATTTTGATTGAACTTTCTCCTGCATACAAAATAAGGAATATTAAATTGAGAAATAATAGTGTGCAAGTTGCTCAATTCGAATCCGCGGTAGCAGTAGCTATGCGGGTCGTGATCCTCAGGGAGGGACTAGCGATGGAAGCGTTTGTAAGTTATCTCTAAATTTTTTTATTATTTTATTGTTAAGTTAGGAAGAAAGAAGATAGAGAAGAAGAAGTGATATTTACAATGGAAGTGAAGAAAAGAAATTGAGAATGATGAGATAGAGATCTAAACTAAAGAAAGAAAGAAAGAAAGATACATACCTCTTCAGTCTGCTTACCTTTTGAACCGTTGCGATGATTTACCTTTTCTTGGAAGGTGTACAAGCATGGCGTATAGGATCGTCCGCCTTCTTAATCTACACTATGGAAATAAAAGACAAACTATGAAGACTTGTTCATCGCCATAGGCCATCAAGGGCTCTTCTTCGGCTAGGTAGTCTCGAAGCAGTTGGTTCTCATGGTGGGCAAGACATTAGAGAGAAAATAGAAGAAAACAAATATTGAGATACACAAGATTAAACAAGAATAAAAGAATAGAAAATAATACAAGAATAAAAACAAACCTCGATTCGATTATTAAACAATGGTGAAAAAGCAGAACTTACACCGACTGTCACCATCAGTACAAGTAGATCTCCTTCCTCCATGAGAACATCATCTCCTCTCAGTTTTTACAAAAAGGAAAAAAATAAAAATTACAAAAGAGGAAAGAAAATCTAAACTACAAGAAGAAAGCCTAAAACCCTAGATTTGGCACTGTGGCTCTGCCTCTGGATGCCCTTTCTGGTTGCACTGCAGAGGTATTTATAGGTGCAGAAGGAGGTAGAGTCCCGGATAAGCTCGTACACGAAAGCAGTTGGGCAGACTCATCAGGAATGCCGCGGAAACGCGTCTTGGGCCGCGTTTCCGCGGCTCAATATTATCTGTTGGCCACGCGCTTTGGCGCGTGGCTTCTCCTGGTCCGTCCATCTGGGCGTTTGCTTCTGGAAGCTGCATCCTGACTCTTTATCTTGAGATTTCGAGATAACTTGGGAATCAAGTTACCTAGATCTTCAAATCTCCCAATATCTTTTAAACGAATTTCCTTATCTCTGCACTCTTATCTTTGGCTTTTATCCTTGTCCTGCAAGAGTTTGGGGTTGAATAGAAGTCTATCCTTCCCTCTTCTTCAATATTTACAACTTTAGCCCTTGTGTATTTGCACTTTTGACATTTGGTATTTGCACTTTTGCACTTGGGCTTCAAACATGGGCTTTTGGGCTCTTTTTAGGCTTTAATTCTTTCTTTTTAATATTTCGAGGTCTGCACACAATAAATCATAAAATATTAATAAATGTGCAGAATTATATGAATAAATATGAAAATGTGATGGTAAATATAATGATAAAAATGCATTTTTCACTACCAATCAGTTATCCACTAATATTGTGAGATTTGTGTGATTTTGTTACACTTATGATCTTGTTAATCTTAATATTCACGTAGGACTATTACAAAGTTTTACTGAATATTGCGATTGGATTTGTCAAGACTAAAAATATCTACACTACAATTGTAAACTTTATTAAAATCCATCTTGTGGCATTGCTAGTTTTAGATTTTTCCTACCGAAGATTATATTTTTAGTGAAACATTGCGGAATTTAAGTCTATTACTGATTAACCATATCACAGGGTCCCTGTTTCACATCAGTTTGGTATCAAAGTATGATTTAGGTAGGAAACTTGCATTAGTTCTAAAAACAATTGAACTTTTTTTTAGACATTTATTAGGAAAATTTGTTTTTTTCTTTTTCATAAAAAAATTTCAAAAAGAAATGACATATAGGTAGTCTCATATTCCACTATAGATGTCCTAATATTTAATGGTCATATGAAGTATCTTGGTCAATCGGATCCTCAAATTTTTCTAGATTGGCTGCATAACATAGACATGTACTTCACTCGGTACCTTCTCTCTAAAATGAAAAAAGTCAGGTTCGCTATCATGAAACTGACTGGACAAGCGAATCAACATTGGACCAGTATGGTGAAAAAGTGAGTACTCTGTGGCCAAGAACCAATAGACATTTGATCTAATATGAAGGATGAACTCAAGGTTAAGTATGTGCTATCATTTTATTTCACTGATTTTCGTGACAAATGACGCTGAATTACCCAAGGCAACAATTCCGCCAAGGAATATGTTACCACATTCAATGAGCTTCTGACTCGCTATAATTCCTAGGCAGACGGAGTGATGTCCTAGTTTTTTTTCTCAATTTTGTGTTAGACTTCGAATAGACCTAGAACATGAGCTTTGTAAATGTGGAGTCACTGATCTCAAAAGGGCTTATCCCTTGGTTCAAGATTTAGATGCTCCCAAGTTGGGTTACACATTTAAGAGTCAGGATCACCGAGTCTCAGCGTTCAATTCTACTTCCTGTAAGTATTCACACCAGGTTCATGCACACATACCAGCATATAACATAGAAACTAAAGACAAAAGCGTTGAAAGTAATGCTAAAGGCAATAACACTACAAGGGACTTCTCCACACTTAGTCCTATAATGAAGTGTTACAAATGTCAAGGTTATGGGCATGTTAATGCAATTTGTTCAACCCTGATTAGGGTTGCTATCAATAAATTTCCTGTAACAAATACAGAACATGACCTGGAAGAATCCATTTACCAGGTGGAAGAAAGACTTTGACCCTATAAAAAAGATCACAGGTTATAACATTGAACAGTCCAATACTTTGAGTCTTCTCGAAACCATCCTTGTGATCATGGAGTTTACTAATGTCTCCCTTAAAGATAACACTTTGATTCTCCCTTTAGTCACTCCTATGATCACGGAGTTTGTCGCTGTCTTTTCTGAAGACCTCCCAGGCAAATTACCACTGACGCGAGATATCCAACACGCCCTTTAGCTAGTCTCAGGAGCTAATCTTCTCAACTTGCCATACTATAAGATTGATCATGTCAAGCATATTGAACTCCAATGGCAAGTTAATGAGTTGTCACTAGAAATCAAGCAGCAGTGCCTTGTCCTAATAAATAGCCATGTTTATGAGGACAAGTTTTGTAAATATGTAGTGACAAAGGATGTCAGTCAGATCAAGAATGTTACCATCTATAGTAGAGCCATATTCGACAACTCCATGAATGCTGATTGTACACACATTTTGCATATTTATTATTACAATCTCATATTTATTGTGTAATAAACTTTGTTATTTAACTTGTCTTAATGTCTGATTTTTGCAAATGATAATCAATAGAGAAGGAGAAGAAAATACCAAATAAATACCAGTTAAATTGGATTTTTATAAATCTATTTGGTTAGCTTGAAGATCAACGGTGTTATTGCTAAATCTAGAGCTCAAACTGAAAAATTAGTGTGATAAGATGACATGCCAGAAGAATCAAGTACGCATGCCTCCAGATCTGGCACTCTGGCTAGATCCTTATCGCGACAACGTGGCCAGAGTCACATTTCGTGGCTTGGTTGAGGTGATTGGGGGAGCATTTGCTCCCCTTATCTTTAGACACTTCTTCCCTTCCAGTTTTGAAAATAGATACTGCACATTTAAAAGGCAGACGAACACCACTGGCAGAGAGTTAGGATTGGGATTTTTGTTCTAGTTTAACTTAGGATTTTTGGTTTCTTCTTATGTAATTTTCTATTTATTTGTAAACTTAGATTAGAGAAAAGATTCATGAGATAAAGAGAAGAAAATTTGCGTTGAGACTGACAATGATGTAATCTTTTTCTATTCTTTTATCATTTTTCAATTTAATTAAAGTTTACCTTTTGTTTTATTCTTCTTTTTGGTATATACTTTCTTTTTTCTTGAAGTATTATCCATATGAATCTATAACATCAAAATAGCTTTGCCATTGCGAGGACCAGTGATAGCTCATGATGATGGATTTCTCCTTTATGTCTGTATCATTAAAGTTCTTGATGATGTAATGTGAACGAGAACAAGATCTGATCTTATAGGCTATGTGCTGACCGCCTCTAATCCAAGATAAACCTTCACCAATGATCAAAGGTAAGTATTCAACCAAAAGGTAAGTAAAATTTCTTTCTTTCTTTCTTTCTACTAATTTCTTAGTTTAGAAATACTTAAAAAAATCAACTCTTTCTTTATTTCTCTATCTTTTTACTTAGTTCTTCTTTTAACTTTAAACGAAAAAATCAACTCTTTTGATTTTTCTTTTTCTAACTTAACTTAGTATATTTTTCTTTTCCTTTTTGAAACTAAGAAAAAAATCTTTAACCGGCTTTTAGTAAACATAAAAAGAAAATCAAAACACTTCTATCGCTTTTTTGCCTTGTAAATCACGACCCGCATACACACTTTGCTATAGCAGTAGTATTGAGGTACCTTAGCACATCTTTAATCTTAGTCTCTAAACTCTATTTTTTATGTAGGTTTCACCTCAATCAAATTTTGACGCCGTTGTCGTGAAGGGACGGTAATCTTTTTAGTTTACTTAATGGTTAACATTTCTTCTCTGTTTTTGTGTGCAAGGGCTAAATTCTAAAAATTAACAGTTACAGAACACATATAGCAACCTTGAGCCCTGTTCTAGAAAGCAAAGCTCAGGGCACCACATTCTTGCCGCGAAAATGCGTTCAAAGCCGTGTTTGCACGACAGTTGTGGGGGAACTACTAAATTATTTCTTGCAGGTTGCTTGAAATTCAAAGATTTATCTTCTGCAGTTATTAGTTTTCTTGTTTAGCTTACTGTACATACTAATTCTAACTTAACACTAACTTGAGTGTTCTTAAAAGTTAAAAAATGATTAGACTTTGCAGCTAAGGCATTTATCTATTTCGTTACATTTGTATTACTGTTAAAGAGTGCTGGAGAAAAGGTTTGTGTGCATAGCATGTAGTATAGGAACACTTTTCAGTTGTTTATATTGCTAAAGTGTTGCTTTCTACTATATATTTGTATACTCGCACTAAAATAATTTAAGGGCTTAAACTAATAAACAAGATAAGGTGGGAAAGTTATTATCATTCCTTAGCTCGAAAACCATCTCCTCACTCACTAACCTATCGTAACTAAAATAGAGTAGAAGTTGGCCCTAGGGCATCTCAGACTCAATAGGAGATTAACTTCGAGAGGATGTTGTTAGAGTATGACTCAGCCCAAATCAGTGTCTAAGGTTGGGGATTAAGATGCAAGATTCTCGAAAATCAGTGGTTTAGTGTAACTAAGGCCCGTTGCTCTGCAAGAAAACCTCCCACTGCGTTTTACCCCTACCTGGGCGATTAACCTATTGCAAGACTACTGCAATATACCTCTCTTGGACAGTCAACTAGCTAGGAGCCGTCTAAGTCTAAGGTCTACCCTAATATGGGCTAGCTTTTCCTTTGTTTGTTTGTTTGTTTCTTTTGATTTATCTTTTTGTGTGATATGAATCATAATTATAATTTTTCCCATGCAAATGTAAATCCATTTTTCACTCCAATCTCTTTTGACTTGAATATCACCAACCCGATATTGCATAACTTTAACTAACCAAGTATGTCAGATTGGTTTTGTCTGACTCAACCTACTTACCAATCGTAGTAGTATGAATAAGATTGAACAACAATCTTAACTCTTCATTGAGTCAGTGAGGATACAACTCTCCCGAGCATATGGCCAACCACATTTTCAATATTTAACTACATATATTCCTTTTCTAAAACAAGCGATTGAAGAAAAATTCGAGTTTGAAAAGATTCTAGAAGCTTTGCATGATAATAAGCGATGATTTCAAAATAGATGGACTCACAATTCCCTCAAAAATTTCAAAACCATGATTCATACTCCTTTTTTCAAGTCCCATCACAACAAGAAGAAGAACCGATTGACTTGGAAAAGAGTTAGGAAGCGTTGTTTCAAATCCAAAATACTTTCAATCAGGACATTAATAGGTTAGAAGCACAAGTAAGTTACGTGCCAACACTTATAGAAATTAGAAAACTCTCCCTTACCAATCGTTGACCAATCCTGATATCTCTAACCCCATTGATCTGGCATAAGAATCATGGTGTTTTAAAATTCAATTTCATTACAACACCTTGAACTAGACCAATACCAAACCATTAATAAATTGACAAGTTTTCACTTCAATAAGATTGAACTTGAATATGAATGTGACCTCGAACCCCAACTTTGTGATTCAGTTTCAATTTTTGAATCTATATTAACTCTGGTATCCTTACCCAATTTGGACCACATTCGTGAATCAAAATTGATTCTCGTACCTATACATCTTGAGCATGAACCACCTATATTGGAAAGTCACATTTCATTATTGGATAACGAATGTACCATTAAATTTTTGACGACCTAACTCTTGAACCAAAATCGATTGTTGAATCTAAACTTGATTTGAATCATATTTTCGAGTCAGTATTGGTTCCTATTCCTTTCATTCCTGAGCCTAAATCATCCATTTCACCGAATCACATTCCTTTGTTGGATCAAGATATAGACCTGATCGGTCGCTGATGTTGCATATTCATTATCACATTCTCATATTTATTATATAATAAACTCTGCTTTTAATTCTAATTATTGTCTAATTTATATGCAGGCCTATTGCTAAAGGAAAGAAAAGAGAAACGAGCTCAAAAGCCCATCAAAATTCTGATTTAATTCAGAATTAATTCAAAATCAGAAAATCAAGGCAGATCATGGCAAATCAGAGACGTTAAAAACTGGTTAAAACAAAATTTTCAAAATCAATTGGTTAAAACCAAAGATCAAAGGCAGTTTCGTCAAATTCAGGAGCTAAAACAGGAAATCTAGAACCAGATAAAGAAATATCACTAAATGAGGAGCTGTACCCCCGGGTGTGGCCACCTAGTCATTCCCAGGCCGTGAAAATGCGGCCATAGCCGCATTTCTGTGACTTTGTTAGATGAGTTGGGGGAGCGTTTGCTCCCCTATCTTCGTACGCACCTCCCCGTTGGGTTTTTCTTATAAATACTGGATTTTTCAGAGTGTACAAGGAGCAACCATGCAGAGATAGATTCTAGGTCAGTTTTTCATTCTTTTAGTGTAGTTTTTTATTTTTCTTTTTAAGTAATTTTTCAGTTTTTATTTATGTAATTCAGAGGAGATTAAAGTTTCATAGGAGATTGAGAGTAAAGCTTGTACTGAGAGTGACACCGATGTAAGTTATTCTTCTTTTCTCTTATTGTTACAATATTGAATCTATAGTTACATTTTTATGTTCTTTATTTTTTGTATTCTTCTTCTCCTTTTTTTCTTCTTTTCTTTTGGTACCAATTGCTATCCAAGTGAGTCTTCTAGCATCAAAAGAGTCTTGCCATTGGGAGTGTCACCGATAGCTCATGATGATAGATTTTAGTCTCAATCAGTATTATTTCATACTTGTATCATCTTGATGATGTAATATGGAAGAGACGAGAACCAACTCTATGGGCTATGCGCTGATTGCCACCATTTCAAGGTTACATTGTCGCCATAAATTCAAGGTAAGTATTTGGCCAGAGGAGGTAAGTATTTCTTTTAGTTTTCTTTCTTTTAATTCTTTAGTTTAGATCACAAACACCAACAACACCCAACTCTTTTATCCTCTTTTTAATTTATTTGTATATATCCATTTTCTATTTTTTTCACCTCCTCAATCTACCACTTTCTTCCTAACTTAACTTTCACCTATTTTTCCTTTTCTTTAAAAGAAATAAAAAAGATCTTTAACCATTGAATGTAACTTAAAAGAGAACTTCCTAAATAAGCTTCCATCGCTAGTCCCTCCTTGTGGATCACGACCCGCATAGCCACTTGCTATTGTGGTAGTATTGAGTACTAACACTCTTTATTCTTAAGTTCTTAAATTCTATATTTTTGTGTGCAGGTAAAATCTCAATCAAATTTTGGCGCCATTTTCGGAGAGGGACAATAAGTTATTCTCTTTTTAGATTTACATTTTTTGTTAACTTTCTTCTTTGTTCTTAGTGTACAGGTTTAACAATAAGAAAATTTTTGCTACAGTGGACATATCAGTGGCCCTGGATTCTGTTCTAAAAAGTGTTGGCCCAGAGGCCTTCCACTCTAGTTTTGATGATGATTAACTCATGTAGTTATAGTTTACTAATAATCTTGTGATGTTTAGTTTCAGATCTCTAACTAAGATACTAGCAGGTGATTAGCTTCAACAAAGGTGTTTTGGAGCTTTTCACAAGGTGATTCAAGAGCCCGAGCATCAAAGTTTATATCTAGCACTCGTTGGAGTCAAGCTCGGTTGATCACGGTTTGGATCGAGTCGACTTGGAGACGGCGCTCTACAAGAAGACCTCGGTACATAGTTTAGTTTATATTTTAGATCCATCTGTTAAAGATTAGATAGTGTGATATGCTCAAGTTCACAACACACACACACACACACTTGTTTCAAGTTTCATGTTTGTTGGTTTTCGGTTTTTGGTTTAACTGATCTTGGTTTTCATGAATAGACAAAATCAACAAGTTTACATGGTTTAATTTATATTAGATTTGTTCTATATACACCTATGCTTCAACTATTTAAACAAACTTAGTTTGATAGTCTATTTCATGAGTTTGGAGTTTTGGTATTTTAACAAAACATATTTTTGGATTTAAAGTCAAAAATATTGATATATATCTATTTCATGTATATTGGATTATATCCATATACAACATGCTTTAAAGTTGTTTCATATCATGTTTTTGTATTTGGATGAGTTTTGGACAAAACGATTTTTCATTTCAAAATTCCTAGTTTTGGAAATATGAGATTTGGTTTTCGGCAAAATTTCCATAACACAAAAATAGTTCAAATTGTTTGAAATATGTGTTAAATTTTTTCACACATGTTTGTATATCAAAGTATTATACTGAAACTATTTTTGTGGATTTTTAGAGTTTTTATGGGATTTTATTTAAGTTAAAAAACTCTAGTTTTTCTATCCCAGAATTGTCAGACTGGCTGACTGCCGGTCGACCGGGCTGGTCGACCGTAGCAGTGGGCGGTCAACCGGGCCTGTCGACCAACGTGTATAGAATTTGAACGCAGCCAAGCTGGGGAGGCCTATCGACCGGGACGGTCGACCGCCAGAGAGCTCTGCTGTCTGGAAAGCCTCCGGTCAACCAGGCGGTCGACCGGGCAGAGAGCACTGCTCTCTGTTTTCAGACTCGGTCGACCGAGCGGTCGACTGGACAGAGAGCCTTGCTCTCTGAAACTGGCACGGTCGACCGGGCGGTCGACCGCTGGGCTCAACAGTCACTTTTTCGACCGTTTGCCGGTCGACCGGAAGGCCAATCTGGGCCTAGTTAGCAGCCAACGGGTAGAATTTTTATGGGGCCTATTTATACCCCATTTAAGGTTGGTTTTTGTTAAGACTTCTAAGAGCAAAATTCTCCTATTTTACAAGTGTTTTATACAAGTTTTCAAAAGTGTTTTTAGAGCCAAAAGGATTCATCTTTATTTGTTTTAAAGGGTTGGAAAAATCAAAAAATTTTGGATATTTGGGATATTGCTTTTGATATTCATTTCAAACTTATTCTTGTTGTTTTCCCAAGTATTTTTCTTTGTGTTTTTGTTTTCAAACTATTTATTTTCCACACTTGAGCTTATCTACTATCCTATCTATTAGGATCTTTATTTTTGTGGGAAAAATTAGTTTGTGGTTGTGGAAACCACCAAGATTATAACCCTCCTTATTTGTGATATCCCTTTTGTGTAGAGATTGATTTTAGAGTGGTGATTGGCTCCCTCTAGTGTGAGGTGGAGATTGTGTTTGGCTCCCTCTAGTGAGAGGTGGAGGTTGTGTTGGTATCCCTCTTAGTGAAGAGGTGGGTTGTGTTTGTATTTGGCTTTGTGTCTATTCCTCATTTGTGAGGTTGATATTGGTGGCTTTGTGCCTAGCCTCTAAGTCTAGAGGTTGTGTTGTAATTGAGAGAGGAGTTGTGTACTCCCGATTGTATTTGCCCCAAATCCTCAGTGGAGGTTCCCTGTGTGGGAGTCCCATGTGAACAAGTTAGTAGATTGGAAATCCTTCTGTGTGAAGGCGAGGACGTAGAGCTGTGTGCTCGAACCTCGAACAAATCTCGGTGTTTGCGTTTAATCCATTGACTCTTAACTCTCTCTCTCTCTTTTACTTTGAGCATTGCATCATATTGCCATATCATATATGCTTGTGTTGTTTGTGTGTTCCTCACTTGTGTTTAATCACGAGAGCTTCATATAGCACCTCAACTCTTATTGAGAGGAATCAAGAGGAGTTAGTCCAGAGCCCTTCACCGGGAATTCGGCTACACTCGTTGGTTACACTAAGTGTGTTGCAAATTAGTTTTTAATTCCGCATTAGTTGACCATTAGATTAGCCAATCACCTATTCACCCCCCTTCTAGGTGATTTCAATTGGTATCAGAGCCTATGCTCCTGATATTAGGTTTAACCACCTTAGAGTGTGATCTTGGTTTTTGCTAATCTAGTATTTGCTTTTGCACCCTTATATTGTTTACACACACTTATGGATTTCTTGACCCCTCCTATGTTTGATACTTCCAACATTGTTGTTTGAAAGGCTAGGATGTCCATGTATCTAAAAATCCTAGGCTTGCATATTTTCCTTGTCGCTATCAAGAAATCCTACCTTGGTAATAGCAAGCATATAGAGGCCAATGCACAAGCCCTTGAGGCACTTAGAAGCATGCTTAACAAAGAATATCTGTGCTTAGTTTCTAACTATGATTCTGCCTTTGCAGTGTGGAACACGTTGACCTCCTCCGAGCTACAAACGCCCAACATTGTGGAGGATGAATCTAGTGGAGAATCCGAGCAACATTGCTACATGGTCCAAGGGAATGACTCCCTTGAGGTATACTCGGAAACTCAATTAGATTGTGATGATGCTAGTTCTTCTTGTGATGACTTTGTTGATCCAAATGCTTTGAATGAAGAACTCTCCATTGTTTGTGAAAAATTATTAGAAAAATATAATCTTTTGAAAAAGAAGAGTTTTGAACTAAAAGAAGAAAATAAGGATTTGTGTTCAAAACTAGATTTGACTTTGCAAGAGAAAGTGGAGATTTCTAATGAAAGGGATTCATTGAAATCTAAACTTGAACTTACCCTTAATGAAAACAAAATTTTGAAAACGAAAAATGATTGTGAAAATGTTTTAAAGAAAAATGAGGCTTTATCTTTAAAAATTGATTTTGTTGTAAAATAAAATGTTTCTTTGAAAAACAAAATTGAGTTGATTTCACAAGAATTGGAAGATTGTTTATAGAAAAATGAATCTTTAAAAATTAATATTAATTCACATGTTTGCCATGCTAGTGTAGCTTCACATTCTAGCTTACCTATTGCATGCTCCACTTCTTCTACAATTAAAATGATATAAATTTGTTAAAGAAGAATATGGATTATTTGGGCTCCACTTTTAGCCATTGTGCCATAAACCATACAGTTTGGAATCTTTGTTTCAAAAGAAACAAGTTCCATCTATGCATGCACACCATACACGGCATACACATGCTCATCACGGACACTCCCATAACACGATGTATGCTCATAGGTACACTTATGCACATTATGGACGTAAGGGCCACCTTGCTAAATTTTGTTATGTGATTAGTCACATATATTACATTTACATTGTCACCTTACCATGCTTTTTAGCTAATAAATCCTATTAATAAGTTTTCATTTTCTTTGCTAAATGTAGGCCCCAGTGCTTAAAGAAAGAAAAGAGAAACAAGCCCAAAAGCCCACCAAATTCTGAATTAATTCAGAATAAATTCGAAATGAAGAAATCAGGGCTAAATCTTGGCATATCAAGAGTTTGAGAAGAATCCTCCCTGAATCGAGCGGTTAAAGCCACACAATCAAAGGCTGTTTCGTTAACATTTGGAGCAGAAATAAGAAAATCAGAAGATGATACGGGATACCCAACAAAGCAGCAATTCCACCCAACTGGGTGTGGCAAGCCGCATTTCCGCGGCTATGTTGTGGCAGTTGGGGGAGCGTTTGCTCCCCCAATCTTCCCGGAATCCTCCTCGTTTGGTTTTTGGCTATAAATATTGGTTTCAGCAAGGAAAATGTAGCGAAGATTAGGATTAGAATTTGTGTTTATTTTCTTAGGATTTAGGCTCTTTGTTTGCTAGCACAAAAGTTGTAATCTTATTTTTTACTTTGTAGTCCAGTATCAAAACTTGTGAGAGAGAGGAACTGAGTGCTTGTACTTGAAGATTGAAGTGACATCAATACAAGAGTCGAGCCGCGTTTTCTTCCACTTGCAGTACGGTATGGTTTGCATTATTTTCATCCTTTCTTCGTTGTTTTCTATGACTAACTAAACGGTTTTCTGGGCTCGCTATCATAACTCTCTCTTGCTCATCTTAAAAGAAAAAGACCCGATGACTCATATGAATGCCTTACTTAAAAGCCTTTCTTTTTGAAAGTGTTCTTGAAGGCACATGAGGATGGGTTTGGATTGTTAAACTCTCACTTCTTTCATGAACATCTCTTGAATTGTTTTTACTTCATTCTTGCTTCTTCGCGCTTGATGATTTAATATTCAATTCTAACGATTTCTTGAAGAAAAGACTAAACTCTTCTAACCATCTTATGTGCTTTGCTTCAAACTTTCTAAAAATAAATTTTAAGTTTTGCAAATGATCACTTGAGGCACTTAACATTTTGAGAGAAGAATGAACAATTGAGTAGTGAGATAGTGAGCCCAGATTTGCTTTCTTATTATAAAACAACAAACAATTCTCAAGTTTTCTAAATCACCTTCTCCAAAACCTTTTCTAAAAAGTTACAATTTCTCTTTTAATCATCTCTTTCTTTCCATTCTCTTTTCCATTAAAAAACGAACGCAATTCCTTGTTTTTGAACGATTCACCGAAAAGCTTCCATCGCATTCCTCCTCGTAGATACGACCCGTTAGCCACAAGCTACACGGTAAATTTTTAAACTCTTTGATTGTTCTTTCTTTTAGCAATCAATTTTTGGCGCCGTTGCCAGGGAGGGAACGGTGTATTTGTTTTTTAACAAGTTTTGTGAGTTGTTTCAGGGACTTGAAGATTCAGATCTAGCATTCAAGCTTTGAAAGAAAAGACTTGCAAATTCTGTGCCCATACTCTCGAAAGTAGGAAACAAAATTTCAAGAAATTGCTTTGCAAGAGCTTAAAATTTCATTGGACTACTAAAACTTTTTTTTTTGCAGGACATATTGCTCGCAAAAAATTTAAGTTTTTTTGTTATATTCTTGCTATTTCTGCTATCACCATCCTTGTTTTAATCCAGTAGTAATTTGAGTGATTGTTAATTGCTTAAAAAACGTTTAGACTTGCATTCTAGGCATTTGTCTAATTACGTTTACTTTACAATTACTGTTGGAGAGAGCTGGAGACAAGGTACGTATGCATAGCATATAGTTTAGGAAACATTCTTGGGTGATATTTGCTTTTGAATGCTACCTTTCTATATCTTGCACACTTTGCACAAATCAATTCTAAGGGCAAAATCCAAGTCAAGATAAGGTGGGGAAGTCATTACCCTTCCTTAGCCCACAAACCATCTCCAAGCACGCATAACCAAGCCTAAGTAAAATCTGATAGAAGTTGGCCTTAGGACATCTCGAACTCATTAGGAGATTATCCTAAGGGGGAAAAGTGTTAGAATTTGACTCCTGTCGAATCAGTGTCTAGGAAAGGGATTAAGAGCCGAAAGCCCGAAGATTGGTGGTTACTTAATTAAGGAACGTCTTTGACGGATAACCTCCTACTAATCTTGCCCAGACCTGACTGATTAGCTTGTGGTCAAAGTCTACATTATACCTCCAGTGGACAATCAACCAGTTAGGAGTTGTCTAGGTCAAGGTTACCTTAGACTAGGCTTGGTTGTTTTCTTTTCTTGACTATTGGTGAACTTGTTTGTGATTGTGTTTGTGTATGCAAGTGTGGTCAAGAGACCCTAATTCATCTAGGTTAACTAGAAACACATCACCACCCAAGTTCGAAACAAGACCAGATTCAGTTATGGATCGACCGACATCTTTACAGGATAGGTTTTATCCCATTAGAACATCACTTCCATCTTGCATCCAACTTTCATCGGTTGGTGAACACAACTTTGATCTTAAGCCACAGTTCATCAATACACTCCCTAAGTTCCATGGTCTAGAGTCCGAAGATGCTTATTTCTTCATAAGAGAATTTGAGGAAGTATGCTTAATGATGAAAATCTCATACCTTGCTGATGATGCTATTAGGTTGAGATTTGTCCCATTTGCTCTTAAGGACCCAGCCAAGAAATGGCTCTACAGCTTAGCGGCCAGCTCTATTACATCTTGGGATGGTTTCATCAAGGTCTTCCTGAAGAAATTCTATCCAATCCACAAGATCGCTCTCGTTAGGAAGAACATCATGCAGTTCAAGTAAGAACCTAGTGAACCGTTTTGGAGGTACTTTGAACGCTTCAAAGACCTCCTTGTCCAATGTCCTCATCATGAAATAAAGAAATGGCGACAATACCAAATTCTTTATGACGGTTTAGACTACTCGACCAAGACCCTCCTAGAAAGCATGTGTCAAGGGGGATTCTTGCAGAAGGATGAGCATGAAGGATGGGATTTATATGAGAATCTAGCTGAAAAGACCATCCAATGGGAACCTACTAGTGAAAGCTCTAGAAATCCTAACTCTATTTCTTCAAAAGGAGGTCTCCATTCGATTGAATCATCCATAGCTAACGAGGCTAAGTTAGCTAACCTAGCGAGAAGACTGGAAGCTCTAGAAACTAAGGAACCAAGTCCAGTCAATCAAGTCAGCCCGAACCAAGTTTCAACTCCGGGTTGCACTTACTGTCAGGCCATGAATCATGTGTTTGAGGAGTGTCCTGTATTTCAAGCTCACCAACATTTTTCTGAACCGATGAATGTGGCCTTCTCAAGGCCGAACAATGATCTTTATGCTCCAACGTACAATCCTGGCTGGAGAAATCACCCTAATTTCTCATGGAGCCATCAAAATAATGACCACCCACGGTCAAACCATGCAAGCCACTTCCATCATTCCAATTCTTCCAATCATCAATCCAACTTTTCCATTCACCCTCACAATTCTCCCAACAATTTTTCAAATTATCAGCAAAGTTTTCCCAACCAAGCTCCACCATCTTCCTTCCAAAATCCTCAAGTCGAAAGGAGAATGACAGATTTTGAGAGAAACATGGAAAGGTATATGAAGAACCAAGAATCTCTCATGCAAACAAGACAAAGGCTAGAGGGTCAAATGAGCCAGTTAGCCAACCCACAACATGAGAGGCAAAAGGGTACCTTGCCCAGTCAACCAATTATGAATCCTAGGAATTCACAACAGGCTCATTTGGTTGAGGATCAATCACTGAATCAATGTAATGCTGTTCATACATTGAGGTCGGGAAAGAAAGTTGATAACCAAGTGTCAACACCACCTAAGCCTAGTCAACACAATCACACTTCAGCATCTACCTCATCTAATCCCACCCCTCCTATATTTGATGAATCCGAAAAAGATAAGTCAACCAGTCATGTGCACCAACCTATAGCGCCATTTCCTAATAGGCTGAAAAACAAGCAAAATCCGCATATGGATAAGATAATTGAGATCTTTAATCAAGTGAAGATAAATGTGCCACTTCTTGATGCCATCCAACAAGTCTCATCTTATGCTAAGTTTCTTAAGGACATGTGCACCAAGAAGAGAAAGACTAATGTACCTAAAAAGGTCTTCTTAGCCACTAACATTAGTGAGCTACTATCGGGTCCGATCCCTGTCAAGTACAAGGATCCAGGTAGTCCAACCATTGCCTGCACAATAGGACAAGTCGAGATTAGTCGTGCACTTCTTGACTTAGGGGCAAGTATCAACTTGCTTCTATTCTCAATTTATCAACAACTCAGGTTGGGTGATCTTAGTCCAACTCGAGTCACTATCCAACTGGCCGACCGTTCAGTGAAAGTTCCAAAGGGGAGATTAACGATGTCCTTATCTGGGTTGGAGAGTTTATTTACCTTATTGATTTCATAGTTCTTGAGAAACAACATGTGTCTAACTTCAATCATAGGGCTCAAACTCCTGTTATCCTAGGGCGACCATTCCTTGCTACTGCCAATGCCATCATCAATTGTAGGAATGGATCCATGAGGTTAACTGATTGGTAGTGAAAAATGCATTTTTATCATGACATTTACCATCACATTTTCATATGTATTCATATAATTCTGTACATTTACTAATATTTTATGATTTATTGTGTGCAGGACTTGAGTTCTTATTTTAATAATAAATAAAGCCTAAAAGAAGCCCAAAAGCCCATTTTCAAGCCCAAGTGCAAAAGTGCAAATATCAATTGTCAAAATTGCAAATACACAAGGGCCAAAGTTGCAAATATTAAAGAAGAGGGAAGGATAGACTTCTATCCAACCCTAAACACTTGCAGATGAGGATAAAAGCCAAAGAAAGAGAATTTAAGATCACAAATTTGTAACGCCCCGATCCCGATGATACAGGGACGTCACTGCGACGCATATACGTAGGTCAAATGGTGCCCCCACGTACATACGCTAAGCATAAGTACAACAAGTATCAGAGTATAACACACAGCGTGATATAATCATATGCCAACATACAAAATAGAAGTACAGAGTTATACAAGTTATGATATACAAAAATCACTATACAAGTGTCCAATATCGCAACCCAAGTCCAAGAGAACAAAATACAATCAAAAATACAAAGGAGCTCACACGAAGATGGAGATCCGAGAATCAAAAGAAGAGTCGAGCAGGATAGATCTAGAGCTGGTCGGCCTGCTCTCCCAGATAAGCCAAGTCCTCAGTGGAAGGCTCCACTTCGTTCCAGGCCTCGGGATCTGAATATACAAATCCAAGGGTCAAGACATGCAATAACAGATAAAATATAGCCAAGTGACATAGGGATCATGAACAAAGAAAATGAAGTAGTACTAAGTGATAATGTATGATAAGAGATGCGAACTAAATAAGATAAGGACATATGCAATAATCTACAATGTATGTCTTATTATTATTACTTGTCTTACTATGATATCTCGCTATGTGACCCAGCGTCCCAGGGCACATAGATCCATATCCTAGTGAAACAAGGTTGTTATTAGAAACGGCGGTTGTATCGACGAACTATGTTTACAGTGGACCCCGTACATACCCGGGATAACGGTCACATGATTGTTCCGCTGCCTGGTGCACGGAAACCAGCCGCTAGGCTAAATATGAGGGACTTATGTATGCCCTTATTGCATGGTACCAGAAATAAAGGGATCAAGCTTCTCCCCTCGGTCTCCTGGAGGCCCACAGGTTAGACCGGAACATGGGTTGCACAACACTCCTAAAAGCCACTGTAAACACGAACACGTATCGATATCCGCACATTTCCCCCGACCCAGGTGTAAGTTGGTGCATTTTAGGTAAAAGTCTGGTGTATCATGCTTTGGTTTAAGGGATGGCATGATAGGTGGTGATATTGCTATTTAGCATTTCATGGAATGAATATGTGCAACAACAAATCATGAGGTAATAGGAAATACATCCATTCAGTAATAAGTCATGTAATGCCCGTATTGGAGCATGAACGAGCAAGATATAATACATGCGTAACAAGTAAAAGAACCAAGTTCAGAACAGAAATTAACTATGCAACACTGCCAGAATTAGTCGACTAGGAGTATAGATTAGTCGACTAATAGGGTCTATAGTCGACTAGCAGTTTAGGTTAGTCGACTAGGTTGAGGGGATTAGTCGACTAATATGGTTTCCAGAGAGTTTGTTAGTCGACTGATAAATTGGCCAAGTCGACTAATGCTGTGTTTTCCAGAAAAACTAAATTTTAGCTAGTGTTCTAGTCGACTAGGTCTTAGGGTTAGTCGACTAATACTGGGGAAAAACAGTGTACAGGACAGAAATTCCAGATTTTGTGTGTTTTGTTTCTAACAGTTTAAAAGTGGGATTTTTATGGCATCATAGGACCTAATTCACTACTACAAGTACATTACAACAGAAAATAGCCATGGTGGTTAACATGCTCACATGAAAGAGTTGGATTGGTGGTTTAATGTCCTAAAAATAGGATTTTTATTGTAGAAGTGTACATGGATCTCTACCCTAAACATGTGGAGTGTTAACTTAGGTCTTGGTGAGTAAGAACTCACCTGAAAGTGTTAAATCTGAAATTTGATCCAAGGATGGAGGAAGAAGTTGGCCAAAATCCACAATCTTGAGTTGAAGGAGTTGCCCTAGGGGTTGCCTTGGAGAGTGATGGTTGAAGTAGGAGTTCTTGATGAAGCCCTTGAAGAAACCTTGGAGATCTTGAGGTTGAGGTGAAGGGATTTGGGTGTTTGGGGCTAGGGTTAGAGCTTGAGGAAGAAGGAGCTCTTGAGAGAGTGTTCTCTTGATGAGGAATGAGAAAAAGGATGAGTTTGCAAATGATAATGTATTTATATGTTTGGGATTTTTGTAAAGAGAGTTGGGATTTTGATGGAAGTGGAGGGCTCTCTTGCAAATGTGTGAGGGTGAGGTGTCCCCTCCCCTGGCCACTTGGCTGGCTGTGGGTGAGAGAGAGAGTGAGTGGGGTTAGGTGAGGGTGAGTGGGAAATGAGGTGGAAAATGAAATGGAAAAGCAATTTTGCAATTTTTGGAAAAATGCCCGAAATTCAAGTATTTTGGAATGGTCTGAAAATTTTACCAAAAATCCAGAAAAATATTTGAAGACCAATGGTGAAATTCGTTTGAAGAAATACTGTATAGATTTTTAATTAAAAATCCCGGAATCAGAAATTTACCGACTCCGAAAGAATTTTCATAAATTTATAAAAATCTTAGAAAAAGAATATAAGTAGGAAATATGATTCTAAGCAATAAAGTCTAAAGGACTTTCTAGAAATTCCTAATAGTTTGGAAGATAAAAATTCGGATATCGGTCAGCGATACTGGCCGACACCGGTTTTGAAGAAATTCATTTTAATTCCAGAAAATTCCAGAAAATCTAAAATACTAGAAAATGATATTTGAAATTAAAATTGGTCAAATACGGAAGGTAAATCGGAAGATACGGTCAAAGGGCTGAATACGTAACTAAGTACGTATTCCGGGGAAGGGGTATTACAATCTACCCACCTTACAAAAATTTCGTCCTCGAAATTTCATAAGGTGAAAGATAACAGGAAAAGCAACAGATAGATATGGATACAAGGAATGATAACGGTAAAGACAAGTAGTAGGGAAAAGTCTTACCAAGTCAAGATGTGAAAAGTTGGGGATAACGATCCCGGATAACGTCCTCTCGTTCCCAGGTGGCCTCTCCTGGCGCATGCCTGTTCCAAGACACCAATACCAATGGAATAGCTCTGTTCTTCAGTGTCTTGACACTCCTGTCCAGAATGGCCAACGGCTGCTCTTGGTATGATAAATCAGGTTGAAGCTCCAACTCAGAATGGTCCAGAATATGGCTGTCGTCCCCGACATACCTCCTCAACTGAGACACGTGGAAGACATTATGCACCCCGTCCAAAGATGGCGGTAGTGCTAAACTATAAGACACATCTCCCACGCGATCCAGGATCTCGAACGGGCCAATATACCTCGGACTCAGCTTCCCACGAGTACCGAACCGGATAACTCCCCTGGTAGGTGAAATCTTCAAGAACACATGATCTCCGGTCTGGAACTCCAACGGTCTCCTAAGAGTATCGGCCCAACTCTTCTGTCTACTCTGAGCAGCCCTGAGATGATCTCTGATAACCCTGACCTTCTCTGTCGTCTGCACCAAAATCTCAGGTCCCAAAAGACTCCTCTCGCCGACCTCATCCCAACAAATCGGCGATCGGCACTTCCTACCATACAGTGCCTCAAAGGGCGCCATCTTGATACTTGCCTGGTAGCTGTTGTTATATGAAAACTCAGCCAAGTGCAGATGGTCTTCCCAAGAACCTCCAAAGTCAATCATGCAAGCCCTCAACATATCTTCAAGGATCTGGACGGTCCTCTCTGACTGCCCGTCTGTCTGGGGATGATATGCTGTACTGAACTTCAGACGAGTGCCCAGACTCTCTTGGAGACTCTCCCAAAAATGAGATCTGAATCGGGTGTCTCTATCTGATACAATACTCACAGGAACTCCATGCAGACGAACCACCTCCTTCAAATACTTATCCGCCAGAACCTCTGTCGACTGACCCACTCTGAATGGTATGAAGTGAGCTGACTTGGTGAGGCGATCAACGATCACCCACACCGCATTATTACCCTTGGGACTCCGAGGCAATGCCGTCACGAAGTCCATGGTGATGTGCTCCCACTTCCATTCGGGTATCGGCAAAGGTTGAAGAAGTCCAGCTGATCTCTGGTGCTCGATCTTTACCTGCTGGCAAACCAAGCATCTGGCTACAAATTGGGCTATCTCCCTCTTCATGGCATTCCACCAGAAGTGCTTCTTCAGGTCCTGGTACATCTTGTTCCCTCCTGGATGTATAGAATAAGCAGAACTGTGTGCTTCCTCCAAAATCTTCTGTCTGACTTCTCCCTGGGGAACACAAAGTCTACTACCATGATACAAGGCACCATCCGGACGAATACAGATATCCGTCCTCAATCCAGCCTCCACCTGAGTTCTGAATGACTGCAATCTTGGATCCTCCTTCTGAGCTTCCTTGATCTCCTCTATCAATGATGACTGGATCTGAAGAGTCATAAGCTGCCCCGCCTCATCTCCCCCTTGTACCAGCATCAAATCCAACCTGATGAATTCCTGAATCAATTCTTTCTGCTGGGTAAGGCGGATTAGCACTCTGTTCTCTGGCATCCTGCTCAGTGCATCTGGAACGGTATTGACTTTGCCTGGATGATACTGCAAGTCAATATCGTAGTCCGCCATAAGCTCCAGCCACCTCCTCTGCCTCATATTTAACTCCTTCTGTGAGAAAATATACTTGAGGCTCTTGTGATCTGTGTATATCAACACCTTGTCTCCCAGGAGGTAGTGTCTCCAGATCTTCAAGGCAAAGATTACTGCCGCCAACTCCAAGTCATGAGTCGGGTAATTCCTCTCATGGGGCTTCAGTTGCCTGGATGCATATGCTATAACATGATCCTGTTGCATAAGCACGCACCCCAAGCCTTTTCCTGACGCATCACAGAAAATAACCATCCCTCCTCTTCCTGTAGGAGTCCTCAAGATTGGAGCTGAAATAAGCTTCTGCTTCAACTGCTCAAATGCTGCATCACAATCTTCTGTCCATATGTATCTCTCCCCTTTTCTGGTGAGTCTGGTCAGCGGAGCTGCAAGTCTAGAGAAATCCTGGACAAAGCGCCTGTAATATCCGGCTAGTCCAAGAAAACTCCTTATCTCAGACACCGTCTTCGGAACCGGCCAATTCTGCACCGCCTGGACTTTACTAGGATCAACTGAAATCCCTTCTGCTGAAACTATATGTCCAAGGAAGGCTATGCTGTCCAGCCAGAACTCACACTTGCTCCTCTTGGCATGAAGCTGCTCCTGCTGAAGAGTCTGCAACACGATCCTCAAGTGCTCTGCATGCTCCTTGTCACTCTTGGAATAGATCAGGATGTCATCTATGAATACAACAATAAACTGATCCAGGTAAGGAGAGAACACTCGGTTCATCAAGTCCATAAACACAGCAGGGGCATTGGTAACTCCGAAAGGCATCACTAGAAACTCGTAGTGGCCATATCGGGTCCTGAATGCCGTCTTAGGAACGTCTTCCTTCTTCACCCTCAGCTGATGGTAACCCGACTGCAAATCTAACTTAGAAATACACGGGCTCCATGAAGCTGATCAAACAAATCATCAATCCTGGGCAAGGGATACTTGTTCTTGATGGTGACCTTGTTCAACTCCCTATAATCAATGCAAAGTCTCTTACTACCATCCTTCTTATTCGCCAATAGCACTGGAGCTCCCCATGGTGAAGTGCTTGGCCGAATTAATCCCTTGTCCGAATACTCCTGCAGCTGCTTCTTCAAGATCTCCAATTCCGTCGGTGCCATCCTGTACGGAGCCTTAGATATAGGAGCTGTCCCAGGCACAGTGTCAATTGAGAACTCAATCGTCCTTACAGGTGGCAGTCCTGAGATCTCTTCAAACACTCCTGGAAATTCATCCCACACTGGAACTCCCTTCTGAACCTCCGAAGTTGTCAGCCGAGTCTTTCTTCTGGTAGACTTCACCTCTCCACTAAATTGAAACTCCGGCTGACTAGGGATCCTGAAATTGATCTTCCTTCCTCTACAGTCAATCACTGCATGGTACTGACTGAGCCAGGTCATGCCTAAGATCACGTCGTACCCTTTGGTGTCTAGTACGAGCATGTCTATAGCTAAGATCTTCTCACAAATCTCCACTGGACAGTCAGCACAAACTCTAGAAGACACAACTACCCCATTCCCAGTACTTATCTCCCAATTGTGGTCTAAAGTCTTAACAGGAACAGAATGTAAAGCCACAAACTTGTCGGAGATATAACAGTGGGATGCACCTGAATCGAAGAGTGCGAGAACAGGTATAGAATGAACTCTGATAGTACCTGTAATCACCTCCTCCGAAGCTCCGGCCTCCTCTGCTGTCAGGTTGTAGGCCTGACCTCTGCCACGTCCTGCTGCTGGTCTGGCTCCTCTCTGCACTGGGCGAGCAACATGTGGTGGAGGAAGGGGAAGAGCTCTCCTCTGCACTGGTCCCTGGTACCTCTGCCCAACTGGCCCTGGTACTGCCCGCTGTCCACTCGGTCCTGGAAGTGCTGGTGAGGTCTGGTTGGCCATCTCCAATCTTCGGTGCGGACAAGCCCCTACAGAATGATCTCTGGAACCACAGATCAGACACCACCCATTTGCCCTACGGCAATTTGCTCGAGTGTGCCCTGGTTTCTGACAGAAGTTGCAGACGATAGATGGTTGGGCTGACTGGTAAGGAGCCGGTCTAAAAGGTTGCCTCTGAATCTTCGCTGCTCTGAATGGGGCTCCTCTTCCCATAGGTACCAACGGCCTCTTCACGGCCTGCTGACTCATCTGATCCCCCTGCGTCTTCTCAAACCCCCGCTCTACTTTCCGAGCGACAGAGAGAACATTTGCATATGTCTTCAACTCCTGGGGCATCAGGTACATCTGAATCTCCATCCGAAGACCCTTCTGAAACCTGCTCGCTCGCTTTTCTTCGTCCGTCACCATATACGGAGCGAAGCGGCTGAGTCTAAGGAAGTCCGCGGCATATTCGTCCACCGACTTGCTTCCCTGCTTGAGTCCGATGAATTGCTCCTCCATCTCTTCCTGTGCTGTAGCCGGAAAGAAGCGGCTGTAGAAACTCTTGGAGAAGGTAGCCCAAGTGATAGGCCTCTCCAAGCGAGCCTCCTCTGCAAGCCACCAAGTCCGAGCTATGTCCTTCAGCTGGATCTTAGCGACCTCAACTTGACTCTCCTGTGGAACACGGGCTGCGTTCAGCAGGTCTGTCGTGTCCGTCAACCATTGTTCTGCCTCCAATGGCTCCTCACTCCCCGTGAATACTGCAGGCTGCAACCTCCGGAAATCCGATACATTCCCCGGCTTTGGTTCCTTCGGGGCTGTTAGCTCTTGCCTAAGGAGCTCGGTTTGCTGCTGCTGATGTTCCATTTGCTGCTGTTGATTCTGCATCTGCTGTTGTTGATTGTTCATTTGCTGTTGCTGGAACTGCTGCTGGTTATTCATCTGTTGCTGCTGATTCCCCAGCATAGTCTGAATGATCTGTAGGACATCAGCATTCTCTCCTCCTGCAGGTCCATTCGGGACTTGCCCGACATTATTACGACCCGAACGTCTCTCCATACCGTAAGGGATAAGATCTGAAATTGGAAACAAGGAAAGGAATTTAGGATATGAAGGAATTGATCAACGAAGGAATCAAGAAGGACTTTATAACTTTGTACATTGTAGTTGGCATTGACAAATTGCTAGAATTTGCCACTTGGTTGTACTTTTAGGTTTGAGAGCCTAGGCTCTGATACCAACCTGTAACGCCCCGATCCCGATGATACAGGGACGTCACTGCGACGCATATACGTAGGTCAAATGGTGCCCCCACGTACATACGCTAAGCATAAGTACAACAAGTATCAGAGTATAACACACAGCGTGATATAATCATATGCCAACATACAAAATAGAAGTACAGAGTTATACAAGTTATGATATACAAAAATCACTATACAAGTGTCCAATATCGCAACCCAAGTCCAAGAGAACAAAATACAATCAAAATACAAAGGAGCTCACACGAAGATGGAGATCCGAGAATCAAAAAGAAGAGTCGAGCAGGATAGATCTAGAGCTGGTCGGCCTGCTCTCCCAGATAAGCCAAGTCCTCAGTGGAAGGCTCCACTTCGTTCCAGGCCTCGGGATCTGAATATACAAATCCAAGGGTCAAGACATGCAATAACAGATAAAATATAGCCAAGTGACATAGGGATCATGAACAAAGAAAATGAAGTAGTACTAAGTGATAATGTATGATAAGAGATGCGAACTAAATAAGATAAGGACATATGCAATAATCTACAATGTATGTCTTATTATTATTACTTGTCTTACTATGATATCTCGCTATGTGACCCAGCGTCCCAGGGCACATAGATC
This sequence comes from Agave tequilana, assembly GCA_038442645.1. Taxonomy (NCBI): domain Eukaryota; kingdom Viridiplantae; phylum Streptophyta; class Magnoliopsida; order Asparagales; family Asparagaceae; genus Agave; species Agave tequilana. The sequence goes on from JAVJIF010007604.1 coordinate 121,481, forward strand.
CATATCCTAGTGAAACAAGGTTGTTATTAGAAACGGCGGTTGTATCGACGAACTATGTTTACAGTGGACCCCGTACATACCCGGGATAACGGTCACATGATTGTTCCGCTGCCTGGTGCACGGAACCAGCCGCTAGGCTAAATATGAGGGACTTATGTATGCCCTTATTGCATGGTACCAGAAATAAAGGGATCAAGCTTCTCCCCTCGGTCTCCTGGAGGCCCACAGGTTAGACCGGAACATGGGTTGCACAACACTCCTAAAAGCCACTGTAAACACGAACACGTATCGATATCCGCACATTTCCCCCGACCCAGGTGTAAGTTGGTGCATTTTAGGTAAAAGTCTGGTGTATCATGCTTTGGTTTAAGGGATGGCATGATAGGTGGTGATATTGCTATTTAGCATTTCATGGAATGAATATGTGCAACAACAAATCATGAGGTAATAGGAAATACATCCATTCAGTAATAAGTCATGTAATGCCCGTATTGGAGCATGAACGAGCAAGATATAATACATGCGTAACAAGTAAAAGAACCAAGTTCAGAACAGAAATTAACTATGCAACACTGCCAGAATTAGTCGACTAGGAGTATAGATTAGTCGACTAATAGGGTCTATAGTCGACTAGCAGTTTAGGTTAGTCGACTAGGTTGAGGGGATTAGTCGACTAATATGGTTTCCAGAGAGTTTGTTAGTCGACTGATAATTGGCCAAGTCGACTAATGCTGTGTTTTCCAGAAAAACTAAATTTTAGCTAGTGTTCTAGTCGACTAGGTCTTAGGGTTAGTCGACTAATACTGGGGAAAAACAGTGTACAGGACAGAAATTCCAGATTTTGTGTGTTTTGTTTCTAACAGTTTAAAAGTGGGATTTTTATGGCATCATAGGACCTAATTCACTACTACAAGTACATTACAACAGAAAATAGCCATGGTGGTTAACATGCTCACATGAAAGAGTTGGATTGGTGGTTTAATGTCCTAAAAATAGGATTTTTATTGTAGAAGTGTACATGGATCTCTACCCTAAACATGTGGAGTGTTAACTTAGGTCTTGGTGAGTAAGAACTCACCTGAAAGTGTTAAATCTGAAATTTGATCCAAGGATGGAGGAAGAAGTTGGCCAAAATCCACAATCTTGAGTTGAAGGAGTTGCCCTAGGGGTTGCCTTGGAGAGTGATGGTTGAAGTAGGAGTTCTTGATGAAGCCCTTGAAGAAACCTTGGAGATCTTGAGGTTGAGGTGAAGGATTTGGGTGTTTGGGGCTAGGGTTAGAGCTTGAGGAAGAAGGAGCTCTTGAGAGAGTGTTCTCTTGATGAGGAATGAGAAAAATGAGTTTGCAAATGATAATGTATTTATATGTTTGGGATTTTTGTAAGAGAGTTGGGATTTTGATGGAAGTGGAGGGCTCTCTTGCAAATGTGTGAGGGTGAGGTGTCCCCTCCCCTGGCCACTTGGCTGGCTGTGGGTGAGAGAGAGAGTGAGTGGGGTTAGGTGAGGGTGAGTGGGAAATGAGGTGGAAAATGAAATGGAAAAGCAATTTTGCAATTTTTGGAAAAATGCCCGAAATTCAAGTATTTTGGAATGGTCTGAAAATTTTACCAAAAATCCAGAAAAATATTTGAAGACCAATGGTGAAATTCGTTTGAAGAAATACAGTATAGATTTTTAATTAAAAATCCCGGAATCAGAAATTTACCGACTCCGAAAGAATTTTCATAAATTTATAAAAATCTTAGAAAAAGAATATAAGTAGGAAATATGATTCTAAGCAATAAAGTCTAAAGGACTTTCTAGAAATTCCTAATAGTTTGGAAGATAAAAATTCGGATATCGGTCAGCGATACTGGCCGACACCGGTTTTGAAGAAATTCATTTTAATTCCAGAAAATTCCAGAAAATCTAAAATACTAGAAAATGATATTTGAAATTAAAATTGGTCAAATACGGAAGGTAAATCGGAAGATACGGTCAAAGGGCTGAATACGTAACTAAGTACGTATTCCGGGGAAGGGGTATTACAAAATTCGTGGATAAAGATTTGGGATCTAGGTAACTTGATTCCCAAGTTATATCCAAATCCAACGATTAAGAGCCAGGATGCAGCTTCCAGAAGGAAACGACCAGATGGACAGACCAGGAGAAGACACGCGCCAAAGCGCGTGGCCAGCCGCCACCATAAGGCCGCGGAAACGCGGCCCAAGCCGCGTTTCCGCGGCAATACAGTCTTATCCCCGGAACCGCCTTCGTGGACGACTTCGAATGGGACTCTACCTCCTTCTGCGCCTATAAATACCCTTGCAGTGCAACTGAGAAAAGTGTCCAGAGCCAGAGGGCCAAATCTAGGGTTTTAGGCTTTCTTCTTTCTTGTAGTTTAGGTTTTCTTTTCTTTTCTCTTTTGTAATTTTTATTTTTCCTTTTTGTAAACTGAGAGTGGAGGAAGCTTTCATGGAGGAAGGAGTTCATGCTTGTACTGAGGTGACATAGGTGTAAGCCAACTTTTCTTCTATTGTTAATGAAATCTGCTCGAGGTTTGTCTTTTTTATTCTTGTTTTATTTCTTCATGTTTTATTCTTGTTTTCTCTGTTTTCTGTTATTGTTTCTCTCTAATGTTTTGTGAACCATGGATCTGATTGCTTCGAGACTGCCTAGCCGAAGAAGAGCACTTGATGGCTTATGGAGATGAACAATCCTTCTTTAGATTGTCTTTTCTTTTCATAGTGTAGTTGCGAAGGTGGACGATCCTATACGCCATACTTGCACGCCTTCCAGACAAGGTAAGTTGTCGCGAACAGATCAAAGGTAAGCAAGGTAGAAGAGGTTTGTACGTGTTACAGTTTTCTTTCTTTCTAATTCTAGTTTAGATCTTCATCCCTCTCACATTTATTCTTCACCTTCTCATTGTAAATATCATATACCATTGTAAATAATAAAAGAAAATAATTTTTTGAGAATCTTACTTAAACGCTTCTATCGCTAGTCCCTCCCTGAGGATCATGACCCGCATAGCCACTGCTACCGCGGATTCGCATTGAGCAACTTGCACACCTTTAAATCTCAGATCTAATATTTCATATTTTGTGTGCAGGAGAAAGTTCAATCAAAATGTTGGCGCCGTTGCCGGGGAGGGACGGTAGGTTTTTCTCTTAAAATTAAAAAAAACTAATTATTCTTTTATTCTTTTCTATTTGCAGGTTTGGAGAACAGAAAACAACAGCAGAAGTGGACATATAGCAACTCTGTGCCTCTACCCTAGAAGGCAGAGCAGCAGAGCCTACTACAGTGCCGCGGATCCGCGGCAATAGCCGCGGAAACGCGGCCTTAGTAGTGAACTACTAACTGCAGTTTCTGCAGGTTGCTACAAATTTCAAGATTTGTTTTCTGCTCTGTTAAATTTTGTTCTGTGATAACCCTGTATACTGCTAATTAATTCAACAGTAAAATATTTGTTGTTAAAGATAAAAATTGATTAGACGTTTGCATATTAGGCACGTGTCTTTTCAATTCCTTTATTTTACTATTGAAGAGTGCTGGAGCAAGGTACGTTCGCATTGCATGTAGAATAGGACTCATCTCTTGGTTGATTTTCATGCTTTGAGTGAATCTTATTTACATATCTTGTACACTTGCACAAAAATATCTTAAGGCATAACCCATTAACAAGATAAGGTGGGGATTTCATCACCCTTCCTTAGCCCAAAAATCATATCCCAAGCACTCACTAACCCAAACCTAACTTAAAATTAGTAGACGTTGGCCCTAGGGACATCTCAGACTCATTAGGAGACTATCCTAAGGGGGAACAGTGCTGGAAGTTGACTCTTGCCAAATCAGTGTCTAGGAAGGGGATTGAGTGCCGAAAGCCCGAAAATTGGTGGTTATTTAATTAAGGAACGTCTTTGACGGAAAACCTCCCACCAATCTTGCCCTGACCTGGCTGATTAACTTGTGGTCAAAGTCTACACCCTACCTCCCGTGGACAGTCTAACTAGTTAGGAGTCGTCTAGGTCATAGGTCTACCCCAACTTAGGTTAGAATTTTTCTTTTTTTATTTGTTTGTTTTCTTTTTCTTTTGTTTGTTTTGTGTGATATGGCCTATAACAACAATTTTTTTCAATTTTAATGAGGATCCATATTACACACCAACCTCTTTTTCGGATATTACCAACCCGGCATATTATAACTCTAACCAACCTAGTGTGCCAGATTGGTCTTATCCGAATCATTACATGCCCCAGCCCCAATACTATGAACAAGATTGGAATAATCATCACTACTCTTTACAGAGTCAATGGGGATTCAATACCCCTGAGCCATATGGTCAACCACCTGTTCAACCATTATCTTCATACACGTCTTTTCCCACATCACCAATGTTTCAATCCTCCAATGATCCATTCAATGGGTTAGAAGAAAAAGTGGATCGGTTGCAAGATATAATGAATGATCAAATTTTTAGACTTTCAAACATTCTTGAACTTACGAACCAAGTTGATGGGAACCAAGAATCATTCTATCTAGAAGACCTTGATCAAAATTCAATTTCATCGCATCAATATGAACTGGACCAATCCTAATCCTTGGACAAATTGGCTAGTTTTAATTTTATGAGATTGAATTAGATTGTGAATGTGAACCCAATCCCCAACTTTGCGATTTAGTTTCCATCTTTGAATCTATGTTGACTCCAGTATCCTTACCTAATTTGGACCAACTTTCTGAGCCAACATTTATTCCTGTACCCATAGATCATGAAATTGAATCACCCATTTTTGAAGATCATCATATTGAACTTGACCAATTTCATACTTTTGAAAGTCCCCTTGACAAATTGGCAAGATCCCATTTTTATGAGATTGAAACTAATGAGATATGTGACCTAGATTCCCAAATCTATGATCAGTTCAAATTCCCGAATCATTATTGACTCCTGTTTTGTTACTCGACTTAGGTAATATTTTAGAGTCAGTTTTGATTCCCACACCTATCATTCCTGAACTTGAATCACCAACATTGAGTCACATTCCATTGTGGGAAAATGATTGTGGACTTGAGTTTCAATTTCTTGAATTAGACCCACTTCTTGATCCTAGCCCGACTCCTGAACCTTTACTTGATTTGAGTTTCTTTCCTGGGTCGGTATTAGATCCTGAACCTATCATTCTTGAGTCCAAGTCAACCATTCTATCAAGTCACATTCTTTTGTTGAGCATAGGTGTAGACCATGACTCTATGATGATTTTTCAGGACTGGTCATGTAAGGGAAGTAAGTTTCACGAGAGGATTTTCCATGATCCTATTCATACTGGGGACTGTAAATATGTAAATAAAAAAGGTAAATAAAGGTAGGTCCCGTGAACTACCACGTTATCTTGATTGGGCCGCATTTCGTGGACCAATTAGACCACCACCTTGAGGTAACTTCTGCCTTCCCTTCTTTTGTTTCATGCATATATGCATTCATTCATACATTGAGGACAATGCATGAGATAAGTGTGGGGGTGGGCTTTACTAACATACTAACATAGGTAGAAACTAACATAGGTAGAAACTAACAAAAATTTGCTACTAAAAAATTTTTTTTTAAAAAAATGTTATAAAAAGGAAATATTTTGACTTATTTTTTTGAAAGAAATCTAAGTTAGTTTTAAGGATTAGGAAAATCATGATTAGGATTTCTAAAAACTTGGTCAAAATAAATAAATTGTTTAAATTTTAGGTATAGGAGGAGAAATTGAATAATTAATTAGTCTTGATTTTTACCTTAATGAAATGTACATACCTAATGCATATCTAGGATTCTAAGACGAAGACCTTTGTGCCTCATATATATAAAAAAAAAGAAGAAGAAAATCACTAATTAAGCTGGATACATGTGCCTCAAGAAGCATAAGTATTCATGCCTAAAGGTGAGTAAATAAAATAAAGTCCTTAGTTTTTGGGGCCTAGTTCACTCGAATTTGAGTCCGCGGGGTGTTTTCTCACCTGGTGCCCTAAAGCCAACCGGTTTGAGAGTCATCGACTTTAAGTTCGTTACATGGGTGGATTAGAAAGCCTAAGGAAATTAAGAAAAAATTACTTATATATGTATTAACACATCTAATAGTTAATTACTTAGGTATGAGGGCCTCAAGAAGCCTTGATACTTACACGAAAGAAATTAGATGAGTTATACATATCAAAAAAAAAGTATATATAAATAAATAAATAATAAAGAGGCATGAGAGTCCAAGTTAAGGAATTCCTAGTATAAATTCATAAGGATGCATATGATTTTTGGTAACGAAAAAGACTATATTAGAAATTCAATTTTAAATCTTACCTAAAATGGAAAACAATTTACTTTATAAGACTAAGTCTAAGAAAGAATAAAAATGATAATCCTAAAACTTATAGACTACTTAGTCTTTTCAAAAGTATTTCAAATATTTTCCTTTTTATGGATTTTGTGGGTGTAATCCGCTAAAAACCCTCACGAGACAACACTCGTCCTCTAGGGTAACCTAGAGGTTTAACGGCTTATTGCACATGCTAAGTGCAACCGTGATTCCTACGAAAGTGAGTTAGGTTAGATTATTTTTTTCTTTTCTTTTTCTTTGATTTTTACTCGAGGACGAGCAAAAAGATAAGTGTGGGGGTGTGATTGGTAGTGAAAAGTGCATTTTTATCATGACATTTACCATCACATTTTCATATTTATTCATATAATTCTGCACATTTACTAATATTTTATGATTTATTGTGTGCAGGCCTTGAGTTCTTATTTTAATAATAAATAAAGCCTAAAAGAAGCCCAAAAGCCCATTTTCAAGCCCAAGTGCAAAAGTGCAAATATCAATTGTTAAAATTGCAAATACACAAGGGTCAAAGTTGCAAATATTAAAGAAGAGGGAAGGATAGACTTCTATCCAACCCTATACACTTGCAGATGAGGATAAAAGTCAAAGAAGGAGAATTTAAGATCACAAATTCGTGGATAAAAGATTTGGGATCTAGGTAACTTGATTCCCAAGTTATATCCAAATCCAACGATTAAGAGCCAGGATGCAGCTTCCAGAAGGAAACGACCAGATGGACGGACCAGGAGAAGCCACGCGCCAAAGCGCGTGGCCAGCCGCCACCATAAGGCCGCGGAAACGCGGCCCAAGCCGCGTTTCTGCGGCAATACAGTCTTATCCCTGGAACCACCTTCGTGGACGACTTCGAATGGGACTCTACCTCCTTCTGCACCTATAAATACCCTTGCAGTGCAACCGAGAAAAGCGTCCAGAGCCAGAGGGCCAAATCTAGGGTTTTAGGCTTTCTTCTTTCTTGTAGTTTAGGTTTTCTTTTCTTTTCTTTTTTGTAATTTTTATTTTTTTCTTTTTGTAAACTGAGAGTGGAGGAAGCTTTCATGGAGGAAGGAGTTCATGCTTGTACTAAGGTGACATAAGTGTAAGCCAACTTTTCTTCTATTGTTAATGAAATCTGCTCGAGGTTTGTCTTTTTTATTCTTGTTTTATTTCTTCATGTTTTATTCTTGTTTTCTCTGTTTTCTGTTATTGTTTCTCTCTAATGTTTTGTGAACCATGAGATCTGATTGCTTCGAGACTGCCTAGCCGAAGAAGAGCACTTGATGGCTTATGGAGATGAACAATCCTTCTTTAGATTGTCTTTTCTTTTCATAGTGTAGTTAGCGAAGGTGGACGATCCTATACGCCATACTTGCACGCCTTCCAAGACAAGGTAAGTTGTCGCGAACAGATCAAAGGTAAGCAAGGTAGAAGAGGTTTGTACGTGTTATAGTTTTCTTTCTTTCTAATTCTAGTTTAGATCTTCATCCCTCTTACATTTATTCTTCACCTTCTCATTGTAAATATCATATACCATTTTAAATAATAAAAAAATAATTTTTAGAGAATCTTACTTAAACGCTTCTATCGCTAGTCCCTCCCTGAGGATCACGACCCGCATAGCCACTGCTACCGCGGATTTGCATTGAGCAACTTGCACACCTTTAATTCTCAGATCTAATCTTTCATATTTTGTGTGCAGGAGAAAGTTCAATCATTAACTTTTGGGACATGACTAGAGAAGTCAATGTCTTCAACCTAGACAAACAACTTCGTAAGATAAGAGATCAAACATTTGAGGTAAACTTTGTTGAAAACAATTGTGATGAAGAGAGTGAAGATTCTGAAGATTAGTCGTTGTTTCTTAATAAATTATTTAAAATGAATGTGATTATCTTGATGTCAAAGATCCTCATGTTAGAGTACCCTTTAAAAAGGAGAAATTGATTTGAATATCTTCACTTTTGATGAGCCAGCCAATAATGCATCGCATGAGGATATAATTCAAGAACCGCCGATTGACATACTCTTTGAAAACCTCTTCGAAGAAGAACTCATGTGTTTGGATGAACCAACTAGGGATCTTTTGGTTAATTGCACATCCCTAGGGGAAAGTGTTGACCTAAGATTTGAGGAGATATATGGAACTGAGTTAGAATTCTTAGGCATTCATAATGAAGAAGTTCCAAATGAGAAGGGTGGTGGTGACAAATTTTTGAATAATGATTGTAGCAATATGAGAAAGAAACACTTAAAGGAGATGAGACTGGGGAGGCAGAAAGCTAAAATGACAAACAATTGGCCTTCCCACTGTGCCCTATAAAGAGAACCCATTGGAATGATGGGAAAAGAGCTAGAGGGATAAGACCGAAAAAGACCTAGGTGTGGGAGAAACTTAATGTTGTACATATTCTTGTATAATATTTGCACCTCTTTTACATTTCATTTCATGCATGTATACATTTCTTTCATACATTGGGAACAATGCATGAGATAAGTGTGGGGGAGGGATCCAACATGATGACTACTATACTTTAAAAAAATAAAAACAAAAAAAATGTATATATATACATTAAAAAACAAAAAAAACAAAAAAAACAAAAAAAACCTTTTTAAAAGGTAAGAACAATATTTTGATATATTTTTTGTAAGAAATTAAGTCAATTTTAAGGAATAGGAGAATCATAATTAGGATTTCTTACACTTGGTCAAAATAAGATAACTTGTTTGATTTTTAGGGTTAGGAAGAAAAATTTGTGAAAGTAATTTAGTCTTGATATTTACCTTGATGACATATGCACACTAAATATACTTACACACTTAGGGTTTAAAAACAGAGACTCATATGCCTTATAAAAAATATTATGAAAAAGAAAAAAATTAGTCTAATTATTGATTAGCTAGGTGCTTTGGCCTAAGCAAGCCTTAGTATTTATGCAAAAGATAATTAGATAAGTTTGAAAAAAAATGTGTATATAAATCCTCTGATTAAGCTGTGTATTTATGCCTCATGAAGTATAAGTATTCACGCCTAAAAGGGGTACATCGTATTAAAAAAACCTTAGTTTCGTGGCCTTATCTGCTCGAGTGTTTAAGTCCTTAGGGGTGTTTTCTCACCTGGTACCCTAAAACTGTCCGGTTTGGGTGTCACCGACTGAATGCTCGTTACATGGCAGATTAGAAAGCCTAATAAAATTGAGGAATAAATTTTCATCAAAATAAATAAATATAAGGCATAGGAGTTAATGTTAAAAAAACCCTTAGTCAACTTCACAATCACGATGGTGCATACGACTCAGGGTAAATTAATAGACTAGATGAGAAGTACAATTTGACGCCTTACTTTAATTGATGACATGTTTTTGAATAGAGACTAAGTTTAGGAATGAAAATTTTGATATTCATATAACTTATCGATTACTTAAAGCCTTACAAATATACTTCAAATATTTTCTCTTCTCAAAATGCTTTTCGAAAATACTAATTTTTTTCTCTTTCTTTTTGGATTTTGTGGGTGCAATCCGCCAAAAACCCTCACGAGACAAAACTCATCCTCTAGGGGTAACCTAGAAGTTTAACGGCTTGTTGCACATGCTCAGTGCAATCGAGTGACCTGCGAAAGTGGTCTAATAATTGATTAGAATTAGTCTGATATTTTGCTCGAGGGCGAGCAAAAGATCAGTGTGGGGTGTGATTAGTCACATATATTACATTTACATTATCACCTTACCATGCTTTTTAGCTAATAAATCCTATTAATAAGTTTTCTTTTTCTTTGCTAAATGTAGGCCCAAGTGCTTAAAGAAAGAAAAGAGAAATAAGCCCAAAAGCCCACCAAATTCTGAATTAATTCAGAATAAATTCAAAATGAAGAAATCAGGGCTAAATCTTGGCATATCAAGAGGTTGAGAAGAATCCTCCCTGAATCGAGCAGTTGAAGCCACACAATCAAAGGCTGTTTTGTCAACGTTTGGAGCAGAAACAAGAAAACCAGAAGATGATATGGGTACCCACCAAAGCAGCAATTCCACCCAACTGGGTGTGGCCATCTGGCCATACCAGGGCCGCGAAAACGCGGCCCAAGCCGCATTTTCGCGGCTATGTTGTAGCAGTTGGAGGAGCGTTTGCTCCCTCAATCTTCCCGGGATCCTCCTCGTTTGGTTTTTGGCTATAAATACTGGTTTCAGCAAGGAAAAATGTAGCGAAGACTAGGATTAGAATTTGTGTTTATTTTCTTAAGATTTAGGCTCTTTGTTAGCTAGCACAAAAGTTATAATCTTATTTTTTACTTTGTAGTCCAGTATCAAAACTTGTGTGAGAGAGAAACTGAGTGCTTGTACTTAAGATTGAAGTGACATCAATACAAGAGTCGAGCCACGTTTTCTTCCACTTGCAGTACGGTATGGTTTGCATTATTTTCATGCTTTCTTCGTTATTTTCTATGAGTAACTAAACGGTTTTTCTGGGCTCGCTATCGTAACTCTCTCTTGCTCATCTTAAAAGAAAAAGACCCGATGACTCATATGAATGCCTTACTTAAAAGCCTTTCTTTTTGAAAGTGTTCTTGAAGGCACATGAGGATGGGTTTGGATTGTTAAACTCTCACTTCTTTCATGAACATCTCTTGAATTGTTTTTACTTCATTCTTCCTTCTGCGTGCTTGATGATTTAATATTCAATTCTAACGATTTCTTAAAGAAAAGACTAAACTCTTCTAACCATCTTATGTGCTTTGCTTCAAACTTTCTAAAAATAACTTTAAGTTTTGCAAATGATCACTTGAGGCACTTAACATTTTGAGAGAAGAATGAACAATTGAGTAGTGAGATAGTGAGCCCAGATTTGCTTTCTTATTATAAAACAACAAAACAATTCTAAAGTTTTCTAAATCACCTTCTCCAAAACCTTTTCTAAAAAGTTGCAATTTCTTTTTTAATCATCTCTCTCTTTCCATTCTCTTTTCCATTAAAAAACGAACGCAATTCCTTGTTTTTGAACGATTCACCGAAAAGCTTCCATCGCATCCTCCTCGTGGACACGACCCGTTAGCCACAAGGTACACGGTAAATTCTTAAACTCTTTGATTGTTCCTTTTATTAGCAATCACTATGATAAGATACATGATGTAAATTTAGCAAATAAATTTGTTTGGGTTAGGAAAGTTGCTAACTCCCATGGACCCAAAAGAGTGTGGGTACCAAGACCACCCCTATTGTATTTGATATAGGTGTGGGCTCTCACATGACGTGAGAGTAATGGTGCCTTGAGGTGGATGCGTTCCGAGCTTAAAGAGGACTATTTGGATATATCACTTTCAAGGGAAGTTTGGTGGAAGGATCACCATGGTTTGAAGATATGGAGATGTGCCTTTTCGATTTTGGGTAACGATCTCTAACTCCCATGATTGTTTACATGCTTTCATTTTATTCATTTTTAGCATGTTTTGATGTTTCATGATAAGTATGATAAATGCCATGATTTTTAGACTTGTGATATGCATGATTAATATTTGAGATCACTCATGTTTAATATGGACCCATATTTTGTGTTCTCACATTTGTTTGGCTAACATGTATATCATAGATCTATACATGTGCATATACCATAATGATCATATATGATTTGATTTCTATGCTTCATGTTTGGATTACTAGTTTGGATGTTGGTTTTCATTAAAACTTGGATATATACTTGTACAATTAGTGAGCCACAAATAGATTATTATATGTTTGTAATTGAACGCTCATTTGTACTCATTAGATGTACTAGTATAGTCTAGTTTTGATGATTCATACATTTTGACTTATATTCCCATTTTGTATATGTTTTTAATGTTTATATTTAACTTCATGTATATGTCTATCTTGTCAAAACTATTAGCTATACATATACATCCTTGAGCCACTTGCCTTCATGCATATACTTTTGTGGACTCTTTCATGTTTGGATATGTATGTATACTTTAATTTGTACAAGACATACATATGTATTGAAGATTAAATGATTTTGATGATTTTTCATGTTTTAAGGAATTTCATATTTTGAGCTTAATTGCCTTTTTCCATGACTTTGTATTTCTCATTACACTTATACACTCATATTACTTATTGTTTTCTCATGATTTTGTTTTCATGAGTATGATATATGCTATATAGATTTTGAGTATTTGGTGATCATGTGATCTACATACTTTTCATAAAATATATATTTTTGTTTTATTCTTTACTTGAAGGATTTCGTACTAGTTTACAAGTTTTTCATATAACTAGTTCGTATTCTTCATTTTAGTAGAGTTTTCAAATATGCTAAACCTATTTTCAAATTTATTTTTGAAAACCCCTACCCATTTAAGACGGTTGGTTGGGCCACCATGCCTTATATACTCTTTATTGAAAATCTATTTTAAACTTGTGCATGAAATGAGTGATAGGAAGTATGAGTTATACACTTGATCTTATTTTTGTTTCAATTGGTATCATTAGATCTTTTCAATTGGTATCACTATTGATATCTTTTTGTATACTCATATTTTTTATATATGTATGCTTACTCTTCTCATAGTATCAATTTCAATTGGTATTTATTTTTACATACATATATAAATGTTTTATTTGTGCTTACTATATCTCTATATCTTTGAGCACAAATTTTGGTTATGCTAAGCTAAAATGCCTATTATATTTCAATTGATTATTTTTTTAATTGGTATCCTACACAAGCTTATGCATATTTTCTATTAGTTTTTCATAAGAGGGAGAAAATTCATGTTTTACATTTCAATTGATATTTATATTTCAATTGGTATCTTTTTGTATTCTACTCCACACTTTATGATGAAAAATGATTAAAAAAATTAATAGTAATTTTAATTTGGTATCATACACTTTTAATGAAAATATCTTCAATTGGTTTATGTTTTTTATATTGGTATCAAAATTTTAGTTTGAATTCCAATGTTTTATTTACGTTCAATTGGTATTCTTCAAAAATGTTTGGTTTACCTATTTGTTTATTTTCAATTAGTATCATGATGCATTTAATTGATATATTTTTTAATTGGTATCATAATGTTTTGTTTTGATTTCACCCCTTGAAGTATTTTTTCGGACAAAAAGGAGAAGAACATTGTTTTATTGGTTTTCTTTGACCCCTTTGTTGATGATTGACAAAAGGGAAAGAAGTATTTGAGTTTATATGCATGTTTATTATTTATATGCATGTTTATTGTTTATATCAAAGTTTTTATTGATTATCTTCCAATTAGTATCAAGAGTTTCTATTGTTCCAATTGATATCAAGAGCCTCTATTGATTATTTTCAATTGGGATCAAGAATTTTTTTATTGATTGGTATCAAGAGCTTTTATTGCTTTTATTGATAAAGTTTTCAAATTGAAATTTTTATTAGTATCAAGAGTAATAAATTAAGAACATGTTTATTTTAAAAGGAAAAGGAATTTATTTTAAAAAGTTTGGTATCAAGAGCATGTTCATTTCATTATTTTATGCATAGTGATGCATATTCATGTTTAGTAGTTATTGCATATATTTATTGTTTTATTGCTATGCATGAGTTAAGGGGGAGCTTCTTTGAAGTTTAACTTTAATCCATGCATATATAACTCCATGAGTTTTGTCATCATCAAAAAGGGGGAGATTGTTGGCCCAGAAGCCTTCCACTCTAATTTTGATGATGATTAACTCATGTAGTTATAGTTTCCTAATAATGTTGTGATGTTTAGTTTCAGATCTCTAACCAAGATATTAGCAAGTGATTAGCTTCAACAAAGGTGTTTTGAAGCTTTTCACAAGGTGATTCAAGAGCCCGAGCGTCAAAGTTTATATCTAGCACTCGTTAGAGTCAAGCTCGGTGGATCACGGTTTGGATCGAGTCGACTTAGAGACGGCGCTCTACAAGAATACCTCGGTACATAGTTTAGTTTATATTTTAGATCCATTTGTTAAAGATTAGATAGTGTGATATGCTCAAGTTCACAACACACACTTGTTTTAAGTTTCATATTTGTTGGTTTTTGATTTTTGGTTTAATCGATCTTGATTTTCATGAATAGATAGAATCAACAAGTTTACATGGTTTAATGTATATTAGATTTGTTCTATATACACCTACGCTTCAACTATTTAAACAAACTTAATTTGATAGTTTATTACATGAGTTTGGAGTTTTGGTATTTTAACAAAAAGTATTTTTGGATTTAAAGTCAAAAACATTGATATATATCTATTTCATGTATATTGGATTATATCCATATACAACATGCTTCAAAGTTGTTTCATATCATGTTTTTGTATTTGGATGAGTTTTGGAACGGTTTTCATTTCAAAAATCCTAGTTTTGGAAAATATGAGATTTGGTTTTCGGCAAAATTTTCATAACACAAAAATGGTTCAAATTGTTTGAAATATGTGTTGAATTTTTCCACACATGTTTGTATATCAAAGTATTATACTGAAACTATTTTTGTGGATTTTTAGAGTTTTTATGAGATTTTATTTAAGTTAAAAAAACCCTAGTTTTTTTGTCCCAGAATTGTCAGACTAGCTGATTGCCGGTCAACCGGGCCGGTCGACCGTAGCAGTGGGCGGTCGACCGGGCCGGTCGACCGACGTGTACAGAATTTGCACGCAGCCAAGCTGGGGAGGCCGGTCGACCGGGATAGTCGACCGGGGCAGTCGACTGCCAGAGAGCTCTGCTCTCTGGAAAGCCTCCGATCGACCGGGCGGTCAACCGGGCAAATAGCACTGCTCTCTGTTTCCAGACTCGGTCGACCGAGCAGTCAACCGGCCAGAGAGACATTGCTCTCTGGAACTGGCACGGTCGACCGGACGGTTAACCACTAGGCTCAACGGTCACTTTTTTGACCGTTGGCCGGTCGACCAGCCGGTCGACCAGAAGGTCAATCTGGGCCTAGTCAGCAGCCAACGGGCAGAATTTTTATGGGGCCTATTTATACCCCATTTAAGGTTGGTTTTTGTTCAGACTTCCAAGAGCAAAAATTCTCTTATTTTATAAGCGTTTTATACAAGTTTTCAAAAGTGTTTTTAGAGCCAAAAGGATTCATTTTTATTTGTTTTAAAGGGTTGAAAAAATCAAAGAAAATTAGATATTTGGGATATTGCTTTTGATCTTCATTTCAAACTTATTCTAGTTATTTTTTCAAGTATTTTTCTTTGTGTTTTTGTTTCCAAACTCTTTATTTTCCACACTTGAGCTTATCTACTATCCTATCTATTAGGATCTTTATTTTTGTGGAAAAAATTAGTTTGTGGTTGTGAAAACCACCAAGATCGTAACCCTCCTTATTTGTGATATCCCTCTTGTGTAGAGGTTGATTTTGGAGTGGTGGTTGGCTCCCTCTAGTGAGAAGTGGAGATTGTATTTGGCTTCCTCTAGTGAGAGGTGGAGGTGTAAAACACCTAGAGGGGGGTGAATAGGTGTAAATGCTAATCTAATAACTAAATGAAAAATAAATGCGGAAGCTAATGCAAATTTTGCAACACACTTAATACAACACACAAGTGTAGCCGAATTTCCCGTGAAGGGCTCTGAACTAACTCCTCTTGATTTCCCTTGAATGGGTTGAGGTACTATGTGAAGCTCTTGTGGTTAAGTATAAGTGAGGCACACACAAACAACCAAGCATACACGAGATATAGCAATATGAAATATGCAAGGTACAAATGCAAGCAATCAAGATGAATGCACTGATTGAAGATGCTTTTCTAAAATAAAAGAAAGAGAGAGAGAGTAAAAGAGACAAGTAGATCAAACGCAAACACAAGATATGTTTCGAGGTTCGAGCACCCAGCTCTACATCCCCGCCTTCACCACCATGAAGGATTTCTAATCCACTATAGGAGTACCAAACTCCTCTCTCAACCTTACAACCTCCAATGAGGCAATAAAATCACAATCCACCTCTACCGAAGAGGGATACGGCCCGTATCCAACAAATACAATCACCTCTACCGAAGAGGGATCCAAACACCACTCCAATCAACCTCTACCAAGGAGGGATTCACAAAACAAGGAGGGTTCACAACAAGTGGTTACAAAGACCACAAACTCTATCTCTTTTCCACAAACAAAGATCCTATTAGATTAGGATAGAAGATATAGCTTAAGTGTGGAAAACAAGTGTTTTGATCAAAGAAAATCTCTTGGGAAAAATACCAAATTGATATAGAAATGAATAACAAGAAACTAATTCCCAAAAACCTATTTTCTTTGAAAATAACAAAACACTTGAAAACAAATAATATGAATCTTTTTGGCACAAAACTATTTTGAAAACTTGTTTAAAACACTAGAAAAGGCTTAGGAAATTCTACTCAAAAATCTTAGCCAAAACCCTAGAGAAATGGGGTTTTTATAGGCCAAACCAGAAACTAGCCGTTAGGCTGATCTGTCAGTCTGACAGACCTTCGGTCGACCGCCCGGTCGACCGCCAACGGTCAAAAATCCGACCGTTGGAGCAAACCGGTCGACCGCTCGGCCGACCGAAATAAACAGAGAGCACTGCTCTCAGTTACGGTCGACCGCCCGGTCGGCCGCCCCACTGCATGCCAGACGTGCACAGCTCTGTGCACGTCGGTCGACCGTGCGGGTCGACCGGCCCATGGTTCGGTCGATCGCTCGGTCGACCGGCCTGGCCTAACAGACAGGTCTGGGTCAAAATCTGGTTTAAACATATATTGTAAAATTCTTTTAATAACTTGTAAAAATCCCAAAAATGTTTTTTATCATATTGCATTGATATATGAACAAGTGATAAATATTTCTACTCAAATATCAAGCATATGAAATCATTTTTGTTTCTTAACATTTTTAACCAAAAACTAAACATGTATTTTATCAAACTTGGATTTTTCAATACATGAATAGGAAAGTCAAATAAGTTGTTTAATAAGATAAGTATGCATGTATAGAAAGAACACATCTACTATACATATAAACCATGTAAACTTGTTTTGATCAAACTATTCATGAAAACTAAATCAAAACATGAAATGTGTGTGTATTGTGCACTTGAGCATATCAACTATACTAAGCTTCACAAAATGGATCTAAAACACACAAATTAAACTAGGATACCTAAGTCTTCTTAATGATTTTCCATCTTCAAGTAGACTCGATCCAAAACTCCATCTATGAGCTAGGCAAGGTGTGATCTTGATGCTTGAGCCCTGGAATCACTTGTGAAGCTTCTACCCATCTTGTTGAAGCTATCACCTACAATATCTTGATTAAAGATCTGAAACTTAAACAACACACTTAAACAACACAAGATAATTAGTAACATATAACTACATGAGTTGATCATCATCAAAACTGGAGTGGAAGGCCTTTGGGCCAACAATCTCCCCCTTTTTGATGATGACAAAACTCATGGAGTTATATATGCATGGATTAAAGTTAAGCTTCAAAGAAGCTCCCCCTTAACTCATGCATAAACAAATAAACAATAAATATGCATGAATGATAATGCATTATATCATGCATAAGCAATATAGACATGTTCTAGGTTCTAGATATCAAATGGAATATTCAAAACAAAACATGTTCTAGATACCAATTAAAATGTCATATATGCAAAAACATAAGCATGCATATAAACTCTATAACTCGAAATCATTCTCCCCCTTTTTGTCAATCATCAACAAAGGGCAAGATTAAAGACGTAAACAAAACAACAAAGGGGCATTGATCTAGACACCAATGAAATGCGAAAGGTGCTCTAGATACCAATTAAATGAACAAATAAAACTTTTCTTTTTCTTTCATCCAAAAAAAATAAATGCATACAAAAGACATGCATATAATCCAAATCCTTCTCCCCCTTTTTGTTCTAATCAAAGAAACACAAAGGGTTAAAAATAACAAATCATGAGATGTACACTCAATTAAGATACCAAATGAAACATATATGTCAATGAAGTACATTTTGATACTAATTGAAAGTGAACATACAACAATCATAAATGATATATGCGATATACATTCATGAAGAGGAAGACGCTAAGTTAACTTCCCTACACATATGCATTACATGAAAAAGGGATGATAAGCCTCAATTCACATAACACATATTATGTAATGCATAAGGAGAGATGTGAAGCTCCCCCTACACACGTGTATCACATAAGAAAGAGTTATCAAGCTCCTCAATATACGATACATTCAACATGAATCTATATGTAGAAGAGATGTTAAGCTCTCCTTGCATATAGGCAATGTAAATCAAAACTTTTGAAAATTTCTTAAAACAAAATTTAGATACCAACTTAAAACACAAACATCTTGATATCAAAAGAGAGTATTTTCTTTTTAAGCATATGATACCAATTGAAACTCTTTACCATTCAAACTCAATCAAATCATTTTTGAAAAACATAAGTATGGGAGTGGGAATGTGTAGGTCTGAATACCAATTAAAAAGAATGCAAGTTTTCTCCCCCTTTATGAAATACCAACTAAAACATGCATAGGCTTGAATTAAGATACCAATTGAAAAACTAAATCAATTGAAATATTATAATCATTATATTTTCAAGCTTTAGCATAAACAAATATATATGTATGGAAAATAGATACCAATTTACATTGATACCATTAGAATTTGAAAGCATATATACATAAACATATGAGTATACAAGAATGATCAAAATTGATACCAATTGAAAGAGTTCAATGATACCAATTGAAACAACACAATAAGCATGGTATAACTCATATCACAACGAAGAATACGAACTAGTTAAAATGAAAAGTTTTGTTAACTAGTACGAAATCCTTCAAGTAAGAATAAAGACAAATAATTTTTCATAAAATATGAAATCCACATGATGTTCAACACTCAAGTCAATGAAGCATAATATGACTCATGAGAAACATGACATGAGCAAACAATAAATGTGAGTGTACAAATAAATGTGAGGATCACAATCATGAAAAATATTCCATTAAGCTCATTTAAATTCCTTGAAACATAAAAACATGAAAATTAATAAAACTATTTAATCTTCAAGGCATATGTATGTCTAATGCAAACCAAAATATACATACATATCCAAACACAACGAGTCCACAAAGATATATGCATGAAGGCACGTGGCTCAAAAAGGATGTATATGTATAATCAATAGTTTGAATAAGATGGACATATACATGAAGTTAAACATCAAACATGAAAACATGAAAAACTAAATTTTTGTTAACTAATTTCATTTTCAGGTATATGTATGAATTGTCAACACAATAAGTATACATACATATCCCTAAACACAATTGTTATAAAATAGATTTGCATGAAAGGCAAATGACTCAAGGGGTATACATGTATATCTTAAAGTTTGGCAAAAATAAACATATACATGAAATCAAAAAACTCATATAAAACAAAACCAAAGCGGGAATACGAGTTTAAAATGCATGAATCATCAAAACTAGACTATACTAGCACATCTAATGGGTACAAATAAGCATTCAAGCACAAATATATATAGATCTATTTGTGACCCACTATATGCACAAGTATAAATTCTAGTCTTAATGAAAACTAACATCTAAACAAATATTCAAGACATGAAGCATCAAACATGATAAAAATCATCATGATAAACAAAAACATGATTATTAAGAAAATTCACCTGTTATTAAACCTATGATAAACATGATAGCTAAACAACTACGAGAACACAAAATAATAATCCATTTTAAATATGGGTGTCTCAAATTGCTATTCATGTATGTCAAGGATTTAATAGTCATGGTATTTTCACAATAATCTTTAAACATCAAAATAAATATGAAAATCAATTCATAAACTTCATATGATCATTATGTATATGCATGTGCATTAGATCTAGGTCATACATATTAGTTCACAAAAGTATAAGTCCATATTAAACATGGGTATCTCAAACAACTAACATGTAGTACACTAATCTAATTAACATGGCATAGGCATAATGGATCATAAAACATGACGTGCTATAAATCAATGAACATGAAAAGCATGCTAATATAAACAAGGAGTTAGAGATTCGATACCAAAATCAATGAGGGCACCGATCTAGTTCTCCAAACCAAGGTGGTCTTCCCACCAAACATCCCTTGAAAGTGATGCATCCAAATAATTTCCATGAAGCTCGGAACGCATCCACTCCAAGGTACGTCAACTCTCACGTCATGTGAGAGCCCACACCTACATCACAAATAGGAGGGGTGGTCTTTGGTACCCATATCTTCTTGGGTCAATGAGGTTTAGTACCTTCTCTAACCCAAACAATTTATTTGCTAAATTTGAAGTGTGTAATCTATCAAAGCAAAATTTAGCAAGGTGGCCCATACGTCCACAATGTGTACAAGTGTACACATGAGCATACGTGTGATGGTGTCTGTGAGGAGCATGTGTATGCCGTGTATGGTGTGCATGCATAATAGATGGAACTTGTTTCTTGCGAGACATGGATTCCAAATGCGTGTGGCTCTTGGCACAATGGTTCTAAGTGGAGCCCAAACAATCTACTCTCTTCTTTAACACACAAATATCATCATTAATTCTAGAAGAAGAGGTACATGCAATAGGTAGACTAGATGAAGAAGCTACACTAGCATGGCAAACATGAAAATCAATTTTATGTTGTAAAATATTGTTTTTCTCTAAACAAACATTTAACTCATTTGAAATAGAAATTATTTTATTTTTCAAAGCAACATTCTCCTTTAAAATAAAATCTAGTTTCAAAGACAAGTTTTCATTTTTCTTTAAAATAACATTACAATCATTTTTAGATTTTAAAAGGTTATTTTCTTTAAGTACAAGTTCAAGTTGAGATTTCAATGAATCCCTTTCATTAGAAATCTCCTCTTTCTCTTGCAAATAATATCAAGTCTAGCAATCAAATTTTTATTCTCATTATTATGCCTAGACTTTGCTTTTTCAAAATCTTATATTTTTCAATCAATTTTTCACAAACTAATGAAAGTTCTTCATTCAAAGCATGGGCATCAATATTATCACATGAAGAACTAGAACAATCATCACTATCTAAGTGGGTTTCCAATTGTACCTCAATGGTCATTCCCTTGGACCATGAAGCATTGTGACTCGGATTCTCCACTAGATTCCTCCGGTTAGATTGGCAATTGAAGCTCGGAGGTGGTGGTTATGGTTGTCAACAAATTCCACACTGCAAATGCGAAATAAAAGTTAGAAACACGTATAAGATAATCTTTAGATAATGTGCTTCTAATAGCCTCAATGGCTAATTGTTTGACTGATTTTTCCTGCACACAAAATTAGAATATTAGATTAAGAATAGATGTGCAAGTTTCAGTTCTAATCCGCGGTAGCAGGGCTATGCGGGTCGTGATCCTCAAGGAGGGACTGCGATGGAAGCGTTAAGCAAGTTATACTCTAAAGCTTTTATTTTTATTATTAGTAGTGGTATTTACAATGGATGGTATTTACAATGGGTCGGAAGAAAAGAAGTGTGGAAGATGTGGATTTAATCTACAAAAAAAAAATAAAAGAAAAGAAAGAAAACTTATCTCTTAGTCTGCTTGCCGTTTGAACCGTTGCGATGATTTCCCTTTTCTTGGAAGGCGAACAAGCACGGCTTATGGGATCGTCCGCCTTCTAAATCTACTCTACGAATTAAAAACAAGCTATGAAGACCTGTTCATCGCCATGGGCCGTCAAGGTTCCTTCTTCGGCTAGGTATTCTCGAAGCAGTCAGATCTCACGGTGGGCGAGACATTAGAGAGAGAGACAATGAAACAGAAATAGAAGAATAGCACAAAGAAAGAAGAACATAAATACACAAGAATAAATAAACAAGAATAAAGAACAAAAGCTAACCTTGAGTAGATTCTATTAACAATGGAAGAAAAGCAAAAACTTACACCGCTGTCACCTCAGTACAAGAATACTCCTTCCTTCCTCCATGAAAGCTTCCTCCACTCTCAGTTACAAAATTTACAGAATAAAGAAAATCTAACCCTAAAGAAAGAAAAACCCTAAAAATCTGAACTTTGGCCCTTTGCTGGACGCTGGACGCTCTTTACGTTGCACTGCTGGAGATATTTATAGATGCAGAAGGCTACAGAGTCCCGGACGAATCTGCCCACGAAATTTGGGATCAGGATCTTATCAAAGTGCCGCGGATTTGCGGCGGTTCCGCGGCACTTTTGTGGCTTCTGGCACGAGCTTTGGCGCGTGGCCTCTCCTGGTCCGTCCATGTGGGCGCCTGCTTCTAGAATTGTAATCCTGGCCTTTTTAATCTAGATTTTCGAGGTAACTTGGTAATCAAGTTACCCTTAATCCAGATTTCTTCAAATCTTCCTCCCACGAATTTCCTTCTCATCTTTGGCTTTTATGCTCATCCTGCAGAGTTTAGGGTTGGGTAGAATTCTATCCTTCCTCAACTTAATAATTGCAACTTTAGCCCTTGTATATTTGCACTTTGACACTCTGCTATTTGCACTTTGACTCTTGGGCTTCAAATATGGGCTTGGATCTGGGCTTTTGGCTCTTTAAGCTTTATTTCTTTCTTTTTATTATTTCGAGGCCTGCACACCAATAATCACAAAATATTAATAAATGTGCAGAATTATATAAATAATATGAAAATGTGATGGTAAATATGATGATAAAAATGCACTTTTGACTACCAATCACACCCCACACTTATCTTTTGCTCGTCCTCGAGTAAAAACAAAGAAAAAGAAAAAGTTAATCTAACCTAACTCACTTTCGTAGGAATCACGATTGCACTTAGCACGTGCAACAAGCCGTTAAACCTCTAGGTTACCCTAGAGGACGAGTGTTGTCTCGTGAGGGTTTTCAGCGGATTGCACCCACAAAATCCATAAAAAGGAAAATATTTGAATTATTATTGAAGAGACTAAGTAGTCTATAAGTTTTAGGATCCTCATTTTTATTCATTCTTCAAACCTAGTCTTTATAAAGTTAATTGTTTCATTTTAGGTAAGGATTAAAATTGAATTTCTAATATAGTCTTTTTCGTTACCAAAAGTCATACGCATCCTTATGTTTTTACTAGGAATTCCTTAACTTGGACTCTCATGCCTCTTTATTATAAGTATATATATATATATATTTTTTGATATGTATAACTCATCTACTTTTCTTTCGTGTAAGTATCAAGGCTTCTTGAGGCCCTAATACCTAACTAATTGATTATTAGATGTGTTAGTACATATAAGTAATTTTTCCTTAGTTCCCTCGGACTTTCTAATCCACCCATGTAGCGAATTTAAAGTCGGTGACTCCCAACCGGTCGGTCTTAGGCACCAGGTGAGAAAACCCCCGCGGACTCAAATTCGAGTGAACTAGGCCCCAAAACTAAGGTATTATTTTTTTTTTTTTTTTTTTTTGCATTCACCTTTAGGCGTGAATACTTATGCTTCTTGAGGCACATGTATCCAGCTAATTAGTGATTTTTTTCTTTTTTCTTTTTATATATGAGGCACAAGGGTCTTTGTCTTAGAATCCTAGATATGCATTAGGTATGCAATATTCATTAAGGTAAAAATCAAGACTAATTATTTATTCAATTTCTCTCCTATACCTAAATTTAAACAATTTATTTATTTTGACCAAGTCTTTAGAAATCCTAATCATGATTTTCCTAATCCTTAAAACTAACTTAGATTTCTTTCAAAAAATAAGTCAAAATACTTCCTTTTTATAAAAAAATTTTTTTTTTTTTTTTTTTTAAAATTTTTTTTTTTATTAGCAAATTTTGTTAGTGTCTACCTATGTTAGTATGTTAGTAAAGCCCACCCCCACACTTATCTCATGCATTGTCCTCAATGTATGAATGTATGCATATATGCATGAAACAGAACAAGGGAAGGCGGAAGTTACCTTAGGGTGGTGGTTCCGGAGGTGGTCTAATTGGTCCACGAAATGCGGCCCAATCAAGATAACGTGGTAGTTCACGGGCCTACCTTTATTGACCTCTTTTTTATTTACATATTTACAGTCCCCAGAATGAATAGGATCATGGAAGATCCTCTCGTGAAACTTACTCCCTTTACATGACCAGTCCTGGAAAATCATCACAGAGTCATGGTCTATACCTATGTCCACAAAGAATGTGACTTGGTAAAATGGTTGACTTGGACTCAAGAATGATAGGTTCAGGATCTAATACCGACTCAGGAAAGAAACTCAATCAAGTAAAGGTTCAGGAGTCGGGCTAGGATCAAGAAGTGGGTCCAAGTCAAGAAATTGAAACTCAAGTCTACAATCATTTTCCCACAATGGAATGTGACTCAATGTTGGTGATTCAAGTTCAGGATGATAGGTGTGGGAATCAAAACTGACTCTAAAATATTACCTAAGTCGGGTAACAAAACAGGAGTCAATAATGATTCGGGAATTTGAACTTGATCATAGATTTGGGAATCTAGGTCACATATCTCATTAGTTTCAATCTCATAAAAATGGGAACTTGCCAATTTTTCCATGGGACTTTCAAATTGCACAATTGGTCAAGTTCAATATGATCATCAAAAATGGGTGATTCAATTTCATGATCTATGGGTACAGGAATAAATGTTGGCTCAGAAAATTGGTCCAATTGGGTAAGGATACTGGAGTCAACATAGATTCGAAGATGGAAACTGAATCGCAAAGTTGGGGATCGGGTTCACATTCATAGTCTAATTCAATCTCATTGAAATTAAACTAGCCAATTTGTCCAAGGATTGGGATTGAGCAAGTTCATATTGATGTGATGAAATTGAATTTTGATCAAGGTCTTCTAAACAGAATGATTCTTGGTTCCTATCAAGATGCTCAAGAATGTTTGAAAGTCTAGAAATTTGATCACTCATTGTATCTTGCAACCGATCCACTTTTTCTTCTAACCCATCGAATAGATCAATGGAGGACTGAAACCTTGGTGATGTGGGAAAAGACGTATATGAAGATAATGGTTGAACAGGTGGTTGACCATATGGCTCAGGGGTATTGAATCCCCATTGACTCTGTGAAGAGTAGTGATGATTATTCCAATCTTGTTCATAGTATTGGGACTGGGGCATGTAATGATTCGGATAAGACCAATCTGGCACACTAGGTTGGTTAGAGTTATGATATGCCGGGTTGGTAATATCCGAAAAGAGGTTGGTGTATAATATGGATCCTCATTAAAATTGAAAAAATTATTGTTATAGGCCATATCACAAAAAAAAAAAAAAAAAAAAAAAAAAAAAAAAAAACCTTAGTTTTGTGGCCTAGTTCACTCGAATTTGAGTCCGCGGGTGTTTTCTCACCTGGTGCCCTAAGACCGACCGGTTTGGGAGTCACCGACTTTAAATTCGCTACATGGGTGGATTAGAAAGTCCGAGGGAACTAAGGAAAAATTACTTATATGTACTAACACATCTAATAATCAATTAGTTAGGTATTAGGGCCTCAAGAAGCCTTGATACTTACACGAAAGAAAAGTAGATGAGTTATACATATCAAAAAATATATATATATATATACTTATAATAAAGAGGCATGAGAGTCCAAGTTAAGGAATTCCTAGTAAAAACATAAGGATGCGTATGACTTTTGGTAACGAAAAAGACTATATTAGAAATTCAATTTTAATCCTTACCTAAAATGAAAAACAATTAACTTTATAAAGACTAGGTTTGAAGAATGAATAAAAATGAGGATCCTAAAACTTATAGACTACTTAGTCTCTTCAATAATAATTCAAATATTTTCCTTTTTATGGATTTTGTGGGTGCAATCCGCTGAAAACCCTCACGAGACAACACTCGTCCTCTAGGGTAACCTAGAGGTTTAACGGCTTGTTGCACGTGCTAAGTGCAATCGTGATTCCTACGAAAGTGAGTTAGGTTAGATTAACTTTTTTCTTTTTCTTTGTTTTACTCGAGGACGAGCAAAAAGATAAGTGTGGGGGTGTGATTGGTAGTCAAAAGTGCATTTTTATCATCATATTTACCATCACATTTTCATATTTATTTATATAATTCTGCACATTTATTAATATTTTGTGATTTATTGTGTGCAGGCCTCGAAATAATAAAAGAAAGAAATAAAGCTTAAAGAGCCCAAAAGCCCAGATCCAAGCCCATATTTGAAGCCCAAGAGTCAAAGTGCAAATAGCAGAGTGTCAAAGTGCAAATATACAAGGGCTAAAGTTGCAATTATTAAAGTTGAGGGAAGGATAGAATTCTACCCAACCCTAAACTCTTGCAGGATGAGCATAAAAGCCAAAGATGAGAAGGAAATTCGTGGGAGGAAGATTTGAAGAAATCTGGATTAAGGGTAACTTGATTACCAAGTTACCTCGAAAATCTAGATTTAAAAGGCCAGGATTACAATTCTAGAAGCAGGCGCCCACATGGACGGACCAGGAGAGGCCACGCGCCAAAGCTCG
Source organism: Agave tequilana (assembly GCA_038442645.1). Taxonomy (NCBI): domain Eukaryota; kingdom Viridiplantae; phylum Streptophyta; class Magnoliopsida; order Asparagales; family Asparagaceae; genus Agave; species Agave tequilana. The sequence continues at coordinate 148,273 of JAVJIF010007604.1, forward strand.
TGGCCAGAAGCCACAAAAGTGCCGCGGAACCGCCGCAAATCCGCGGCACTTTGATAAGATCCTGATCCCAAATTTCGTGGGCAGATTCGTCCGGGACTCTGTAGCCTTCTGCATCTATAAATATCTCCTGCAGTGCAACGTAAAGAGCGTCCAACGTCCAGCAAAGGGCCAAAGTTCAGATTTTTAGGGTTTTTCTTTCTTCTAGGTTAGATTTTCTTATTCTGTAAATTTTGTAACTGAGAGTGGAGGAAGCTTTCATGGAGGAAGGAGTATTCTTGTACTGAGGTGACAGCGGTGTAAGTTTTTGCTTTTCTTCCATTGTTAATAGAATCTACTCAAGGTTAGCTTTTGTTCTTTTATTCTTGTTTATTTATTCTTGTGTATTTATGTTCTTCTTTCTTTGTGCTATTCTTCTATTTCTGTTTCATTGTCTCTCTCTCTAATGTCTCGCCCACCGTGAGATCTGACTGCTTCGAGAATACCTAGCCGAAGAAGGAACCTTGACGGCCCATGGCGATGAACAGGTCTTCATAGCTTGTTTTTAATTTCGTAGAGTAGATTTAGAAGGCGGACGATCCCATAAGCCGTGCTTGTTCGCCTTCCAAGAAAAGGGAAATCATCGCAACGGTTCAAACGGCAAGCAGACTAAGAGATAAGTTTTCTTTCTTTTTCTTTTATTTTCTTTTTTGTAGATTAAATCCACATCTTCCACACTTCTTTTCTTCCGACCCATTGTAAATACCATCCATTGTAAATACCACTACTAATAATAAAAATAAAAGCTTTAGAGTATAACTTGCTTAACGCTTCCATCGCAGTCCCTCCTTGAGGATCACGACCCGCATAGCCCTGCTACCGCGGATTAGAACTGAAACTTGCACATCTATTCTTAATCTAATATTCTAATTTTTGTGTGCAGGAAAAATCAGTCAATCACTAATGCATTGGCCCCTATATGATTGCAATTACCAAGATAGTATTTCTTGGTAGCCGCAAGGAAAACATGTATACCTAGGGTCTTTAGGTATAAGGACATCTTAATCTTCCAAACAAGAATGTTGGAAGGGTCAAAACTAGGTGGGGTCATGAAGTCCATGGTATAAACTATATGTGTGCAAACAAGCAAATGTAAATGGAAGATTATCAAACAAAGGATCTCACTCCTAGGATGTTAAGCCTAAATATCAGGAGCACAAGCTCTGATACCAATTGAAAAACACCTAGAGGGGGGGTGAATAGGTGTAAATGCTAATCTAATAACTAAATGAAAACTAAATGTGGAAGCTAATGCAAATTTTGTAACACACTTAATACAACACACAAGTGTAGCCGAATTCCCCGTGAAGGGCTCTGGACTAACTCCTCTTGAATCCCCTTGAATGGGTTGAGGTGCTATGTGAAGCTCTTGTGGTTAAGTATAAGTGAGGCACACACAAACAACCAAACATACACGAGATATAGCAATATGAAATATGCAAGGTACAAATGCAAGCAATCAAGATGAATGTACTGATTGAAGATGCTTTGCTAAAATAAAAGAAAGAGAGAGAGAGTAAAAGAGACAAGTGGATCAAACGCAAACAACAAGAAATGTTTCGAGGTTCGAGCACCCAGCTCTACATCCCCGCCTTCACCACCATGAAGGATTTCTAATCCACTATAGGAGTACCAAACTCCTCTCTCAACCTTACAACCTCCAATGAGGCAATAAAACCACAATCCACCTCTACCGAAGAGGGATACGGCCCGTATCCAACAAATACAATCACTTCTACCGAAGAGGGATCCAAACACCACTCCAATCAACCTCTACCAAGGAGGGATTCACAAATACAAGGAGGGTTTATAACAAGTGGTTACAAAGATCACAAACTCTATCTCTTTCCACAAACAAAGATCCTAATAGATTAGGATAGAAGATATAGCTCAAGTGTGAAAAACAAGTGTTTTGATCAAAGAAAATCTCTTGGGAAAAATACCAAATTGATATAGAAATGAATAACAAGAAACTAATTCCCAAAACCTATTTTCTTTGAAAATAACAAAACACTTGAAAACAAATAATATGAATCTTTTTGGCACAAAACTATTTTGAAAACTTGTTTAAAACACTAGAAAAGGCTTAGGAAATTATGCTCAAAAATCTTAGCCAAAACCCTAGAGAAATGGGGTTTTTATAGGCCAAACTAGAAACTAGCCGTTAGGCTAATCTGTCAGTCTGACAGACCTTCGGTCGACTGCCCGGTCGACCGCCAACGGTCAAAAATCCGACCGTTGGAGCAAACCGGTCGACCGCCTGGCCGACCGAAATAAACAGAGAGCACTGCTCTCAGTTACGGTCGACCGCCCGGTCGGTCGCCCCACTGCATGCCAGACGTGCACGGCTCTGTGCACGTCGGTCGACCGTACGGGTCGACCGGCCCATGGTTCGGTCGATCGCTCGGTCGTCCGGCCTGGCCTGACAGACAGGTCTGGGTCAAAATCTGGTTTAAACATATATTGTAAATTCTTTTAATAACTTGTAAAAATCCCAAAAATGTTTTTATCATATTGCATTGATATATGAACAAGTGATAAATATTTCTACTCAAATATCAAGCATATGAAATCATTTTTGTTTCTTAACATTTTTACCAAAAACCAAAACATGTATTTTATCAAACTTGGATTTTTCAATACATGAATAGGAAAGTCAAAATAAGTTGTTTAATAAGATAAGTATGCATGTATAGAAAGAACACATCTACTATACATATAAACCATGTAAACTTGTTTTGATCAAACTATTCATGAAAACCAAATTCAAAACATGAAATGTGCGTGTATTGTGCACTTGAGCATATCAACTATACTAAGCTTTAAAAATGGATCTAAAACATACAAACTAAACTAGGATACCTAAGTCTTCTTGATGATCTTTCATCTTCAAGTAGACTCGATCCAAAACTCCATCCATGAGCTAGGCAAGGTGTGATCTTGATGCTTGAGCCCTGGAATCACTTGTGAAGCTTCTACCCATCTTGTTGAAGCTATCACCTACTAATATCTTGATTAAAGATCTGACACTTAAACAACACAACTTAAACAACACAAGATAATTACTAAACATATAACTACATGAGTTGATCATCATCAAAACTGGAGTGGAAAGCCTTTGGGCCAACAGGAGGTTGTGTTGGTATCCCTCTTAGTGAATAGGTGGATTGTGTTTGTATTTGGCTTTGTGCCTATCCCTCATTTGTGAGGTTGATATTGGTGGCTTTGTACCTAGCCTCTAAGTGTAGAGGTTGTGTTGTAATTGAGAGAGGAGTTGTGTACTCCCGAATTGTATTTGCCCCAAATCCTCAGTGGAGGTTCCCTGTGTGGGAGTCCTGTGTGAATAAGTTAGTGGATTGGAAATCCTTCTGTGTGAAGGCGAGGACGTAGAGCTGTGTGCTCGAACCTCGAAACAAATCTCGGTGTTTGCATTTGATCCATTGACTCTTAACTCTCTCTTTTACTTTGAGCATTGCATCATATTGCCATATCATATATGCTTGTGTTGTTTGTGTGTGCCTCACTTGTGTTTAACCACGAGAGCTTCATATAGCACCTCAACTTTTATTCAGAAGAATCAAGAGGAGTTAGTCCAGAGCCCTTCTCCAGAAATTGGCTACACTGGTTGGTTGCACTAAGTGTGTTACAAATTAGTTTTTAATTCCGCATTAGTTGACCATTAGATTAGCCAATCACCTATTCACCCCCCTCTAGGTGATTTCAGAAAGTCGAGCCCAGAAGCTCTCAGATTTGCTACATTCCAGTAGCAAATTGAGTGAACTACTAACCTGATTTCTGCAGGTTGACTGAATTGCAAAGCTGAATTTCTGTAGCTTTTTATTTCCTTTGTCTCACTGTACATACTTTCTAACCTTAACAGTAAATGATGTTTGTTAAATACTAAAATAGTTTAGATTTGCATTTGGCACGTGTCTAATTCGTTTACATTTAAATTACTGTTGAAGAGTGCTGGAGCAAAAGGTACATATGCATAGCATATAGTTTAGAAAATATTCTCGGGTGATATTTCCTTGTGAATGTTACTTTTCTGTATCTTGCACACTTTGCACAATAATCTTAAGGGCTTGTCCTATAAAGAAGATAAGGTGGGAAAGTCATTACACTCTCTTAGCCTATAAACCATCTCCTCACTCACTAACCAGCCTAACTAAAACTGAGTAGACGTTGGCCCTAGGGACATCTCAGACTCATATAGGAGATGACTTAAGAGGGAAGTTGATTTGAATGTGACTCTTGCCAAATTGGTGTCTAAGGTTTTAGGCCTGTTGCTTAGACACGGATACCTCCCACCGATCTTTCCCCTACCCGGCTGATTAACTTGTGGTCAGATTCGCCAATATGCCCCCTGTGGATAGTCTAACCAGTTAGGAGTCGTCTAGGTCTAAGGTCTACCCTGACTTAGGTTAGATTTTTTTCTTTTTATTTGTTTGCTTATTTGTTTATTTTTTGTTTGTGTTTGACATTTCTTGTGTAATATTGCTTATAATAATAATTTTTTTTAATTTTAATGGTAATCCATATTTCACCCTATTTCACTCGGATAATTTCAATCAGATTTTTTACAATATGAACCAACCAAATATACCGGGTTAGACTTATCTGAATCAATAAAACCCATGCCTCCAATCTTATGACCATAATTTTCAAAATAATTCTAACTCTTCACAGAGTCAATGGGGATTCACCTCCCCTGAGTCCAATTTTCATCCAACTTGTCCTTCTTATCTACCTTGTCCACAATTTTCACAATATTCATTCTCTGATTTGCTCCCTATATTCCTTTTCTAGACCAACCCATTGAAGAAAAATTCAAGATAGAAAAGTGTATAGAAGCCACGCACGAGGCCGAACGAAATTTTCAGTCCTCCCCAATTCCATAATATTTCCAAGATTCATAGTCGGGTACCAGTTCAAAATAGAAAACCATCAATCTTGGAAATGAGTATGCGCGAGTCTGAGCAACAATCACAAGATCTGATGGGTTCACGATTTCACCACAAATTCTAAAACAAAATTTCATCTTTTCAAGTTCACTCGCAACAAAACGATGAACCAATCGACTATGAAAAGCTGCTTGAAGCCATGACTCAGGTTCAAATCACTCATAATCATGACATAGATAGAATGGTCAAAACTCTCTATTTTCACCCTTTGACCATTCCTGATGTCGCCAACCATTCTCTTAGCGCCAAAGAATCATATTGTTTTGAAAAATAAGATTCCATTTCAGCACACCCATTTGAACTTGCCCAAACTGTAAAATTTGAAAACCACATTGACATTTTGGCAAGTTATTCCTTTCTTGAAATTGAACTTGAGAATGAGTATGATCTTGAATCTGAACTTGGTAATTCATTTCTACTTCTTGATTCAATAATGACTCCGGTATCTTCACCTGATTTTAATCCTTCTTCAGAGTCCACATTGGATCCTGTGCCTGTCCATCGAGAAATTGAATCACCAATTTTTTATGATCATCATATTGAACTTGACCAATTTCATACTTTTGAAAATTCTATTGTCAAATTGGCAAGTTCTCATTTTTATGAAATTGAACTCAATAAGGAATGTGACCTTGAGTCTCAAATTTGTGATCCAGTTCAAATTTCTGAATCAATACTGACTCCTATTTTGCTACCTGATTTGAGCAATATTTTAGAGTCAGTTTTGATTCCCATATATGTCTCTTGAACTTGAATCACCAATCATAGAAAGTCACATTCCATTGTGGAAATGAATATGGACTTGAGTTTCAACTTCTTGATTCGGACCCACTTCCTGAACAAATTTGACTCCTGAACAAATTTTGACTTCAATCATTTTCCTAAGTCAATTGTAGTTTATGCCCTTCCTTATTCCAGATCAATCATTCCATCTTTTCATACTCCATTTTGGGACAGAGGTGTTGATAATAATGACTCTAAAATTAGTTTGAAAATTTGAAAATTAGATGGAAAAAATTCTTAATAAAAATTATTTATATATACATCATTTTAGTGAGTTATATTAGAAAGATTTCTGGTGGGTTCCTTCGAACTCCACACAAATTAGATTAGGCCGCATTTTGTGGACCAATCAGACCACCACCGGAACCACCACCTTAAGGTAATATTTTCCTTCCCTTTCTTTTTTTTCATGCATCTATGCATTAATTCATACATTGAGGACAATGCATGAGATAGGTGTGGGGGAGGGTTATAACATAACGTAAGTTTTCCTTTTCTTTTTTTAAAAAATTTTATCATTAACATTTTCTTTACTTTTAAAAAAACTATTTGAAAATAGAAACAATATTTTAACATAGTTTTTATAAGAAATTAAGTCAATTTTAAGGAATAGGAGAATCTTAATTAGGATTTCTTATACTTGGTCAAAATAAGATTATTTGTTTGATTTTTAAGGTTAGGAAGATAATTTGGAAAAGTAATTTAGTCTTGATTTTTACCTTGATGATATATGCATACTTTATACACTTACACACTTAGGGTTCAAAAATAAAAATTCTTATGTCTTATTAAAAAAAGAAAAAGAAAAAGAAAAAATAAATAAAAATCCTCTGATTAAGCTGGGTATTTGTGCCTCATAAGGCATAAGTATTCAGGCCTAAAAGCGGTTCATATAATAAAATCCTTAATTTTCTGGCCTTGTTTGCTTTAGTTCTTAAGTCCTTGGGTGACTTCTCACCTGGTGCCCTAAGACCGTTTGATTTGGGAGTCACAGATTAAAGGCTCGTTACATGGGCAGATTAGAAAGCCTAATAGAATTAAGGAATAATACCACCAAAAATAAATAAATAAATAAGATATAAGAGTTAGAGTTAAAAAAACCCTTAGTCAAAATTTCACGGTCACAAAGGTGCATATGACTTAGGGTAAAGTAATAGACTAGATGAGAAGTATAATTTGACTCCTTACTTTAATTGATGACAATTTTTAAATAGAGATTAAGTTTAGAAATGAAAATTTTAGTTTTCCTATAACTTATAGATTACTTAATTCATACAATAATATTTCAAATATTTTCTCTTTCAAAATGTGTTTTCAAAATACGAATATTTTCTCTTTCTTTATGGATTTTGTAGGTGCAATCCATTGAAAATCTTACGAGACAAAACTCGTCCTCTAGGAGAAATCTGTAGGTTTAACGGCTTGTTGCACATGCTCAGTGCAATCGCGTGACCTACGAAAGTGGTCTAATAATTTTTTTTTTTAGTTTTGCTCGAGGGCAAGCAAAAGATAGGTATGAAGGTGTGATCGGTCGCTGATATTGCACATTTATTATCACATTCTCATATTTATTATATAATAAACTTTGCTTTTAATCCTAATTATTGTCTAATTTATATGCAGGCCCATTGCTAAAGGAAAGGAAAGAAAAACGAGCCCAAAAGCCCATCAAAATTCTAATTTAATTCAGAATTAATTCAAAATCAAAAAATTAGGGCAGATCATGACAAATCAAAGAAGTTAAAAATCGGTTAAAATAAATCTTCCAAAATCAATTGTTTAAAGCCAAAGATCAAAGATAGTTTCGTCAAATTCAGGAACTGAAATAGGAAATTCAGAACGAGATAAAGGAATATCACTGACTGAGGAGTTGTACCCTCGGGTGTGGCCACTTGGCCACACCCAGGCCAAAAAAACGTGGCCATAGCTGCGTTTCCGCGACTTTGTTAGAGGAGTTGGGGGAGCGTTTGCTCCCCTATCTTCTTACGCTCCTCCCCATTGGGTTTTGCCTATAAACGCTGAGTTATTCAGAGCGTATAAGGAGCGACCATGCATTGATAGATTCTAGGCCAATTTCTTATTCTTTTTAGTGTAGATTTTTATTTTTCATTTTAGGTAATTTTCAGCTTTCATTTATGTAATTCAGAAGAGATCAAAGTTTCATAGGAGAATAGAGTGAAGCTTCTGCTGAGAGTGACACCGGTGTAAGTTCTTCTTCTTTTCTCTTATTATTACAACATTGAATCTATAGTTACATTTTAATGTTCTTCTTTGTTTTTTGAATTCTTCTGCTTCTTTTCTACTTCTCTTCTTTTGATACCAATTGCTATCCAAGTGAGTCTTATAGCATCAAAAGAGCCTTGCCTTTGTGAGTGCCATCGATAGCTCATGACGATAGATTTTAGTCTCAATCCATATTATTTCATACTTGTATCGTCTTGATGATGTAGCGCAGAAGAGACGGGAATCAACTCTTATGGGCTATGCGCTGATTGCCTCCATTTCGAAGTAACACCGTCCCCACAGATTCAAGATAAGTATTTGGCCAGAGGAGGTAAGTATTTCTTTTAGTTTTCTTTCTTTTAATTCTTTAGTTTAGATCACCAACACCATCAACACCCAACTCTTTTATCACTCTTTTCAATTTCTTTGTGTGTATCTATTTTCTATTTTATCAACCTTCTCATTCTATCACTTTCTTCTTAACTTCACTTTAACTTATTTTTTCTTTTCTTTGAAAGAACTAAAAGAAGATCTTTAATCATTGAATGTAACTTAAAAGAGAACTTTCTAAAAAAGCTTCCATCGCTAGTCCCTCCTTGTGGATCATGACCCGCATAGCCACTTGGTATTGCGGTAGTATTGAGTACTTGTACTCTTTATTCTTAAGTTCTTAAATTTTGTATTTTCGTGTGTAGGTAAAACCTCAATCAAGACCATTATGATTCTGAGATGATTTTCTAAGATTGATCATATAACTGGGATGATTTTCATGTTAGGATCTTGCATGATCCTAATCAAATTGGAGATAATAACAATGTAAATAGAAAAGAGGTCATTAAAGGTGAGTTTCACTAACCACATTATTTAGATTGGGCAGCAACGCTTGCCCTAATCCGACCACCACCGAACCATCACCTTGAGGTAACATTTTTTCTTCCCTTTCTTCTTTTTCATGCATATATGCATTCATTCATACATTGAAGATAATAAATGAGATAAGTGTGGGGGAGGGTTCTAACATATGTTTTCTTCTTTTTTATCAAAAATATTTTCTTTCCTTTAAACTTTTTGAAAAGAAAGAAAATATTTTGACTTATTTTCTGCAAGAAATTAAGTTAATTTTAAGGAATAGGAGAATCATAATTAGAATTTCTTATACTTGTAAAAATAAGATTATTTGTTTGATTTTAAGGGTTAGGAAGAAAATTGAAAAAGTAATATAATCTTGACTTTTACCTTGATGAAATATGCATTCTTTGTACACTTACATACTTTGGATTCAAAACAAAGATTCTTGTGTCTTATAAAAAAATAATATATATATATATATATATTAAAAATTCTCTGATTAAGCTGGGTATTTGCGCCTTATAAAGCATAAGTATTCAAGTCTAAAAGTGATCCATATAATCAATTAAAACTTTTAGTTTTGTGACCTTATTTGCTCGAGTCCTTAAATCCTTGGGATGTTTTTCTCACCCGGTGCCCTAAGACTGTCCGGCTTGGGAGCCACTGACTAAAGGGTCATTACATGGTTGAACTAAAAAGCCTAATAGAACTAAGAGATATAACCATAATATTAAAAATAAGATATAATAGTTAGAGTTGAAATATTCTTAGTTAAAACATTCACAGTCACAAGGTGCACATGATTTAGGGTAAAATAATAGATTTGAGAAATACAGTTTTTTTATCTTCGTTTTGATTGATAACAAGTTTTTAAATAGAGACTAAGTTTAGGAATGAATAGTTTGGTAATCTTATGAATTACTTGATTTTTGCAAGAATGCTTTAAGTATTTTCTCTTTTTCAAAAATGTGTTTTTTGAAAATACTAACACATTGTTTTTCTTTCTTTTATGAATTTTGTGGGTGTAATTCACTGCAAACCCTCACGAGATAAAACTCGTCCTCTAGGGGTAACCTAGAGGTTTTATGGCTTGCTGCACGTGCCTGGTGCAATCGTGATTTCTGTGAAAGTGTGTTAGATTAGATTAGCTCTGTTTTTTTATTTGTTTTGCTCGAGGACGAGCAAAAGATAGGTGGGGTGGTGATTGTACATGAATATTGCATAATCTATTACTATTTTCCACATTTATTGTGTAATAAACTCTGCTATTTGTCTTATTACTTGATTTATGCAGGTGATTATTAATGGAGAAAGAGAAAATAATGTCAAATAAATACCAATTAAATCAGATTTTTACAGATCTATTTGGTTAGCTTGAAGATCAACGGGGATATTGCTAAATTTAGAGATCAAACTGAAAAATCAATTGGATAAAAGGAGATATCAGAAGAATCAAGAGCATGCGCCCCCGGATCCGGCACTCTGGCCAGATCTTTACCGTAAAAACATTTCACGACTTGGTTGAGGTGGTTTGGAAAGCGTTTGCTCCTTCTATCTTCAGATGCTTCTCCCTTTTTAGTTTTGGATATAAATACTACACATTTAAAAGGCAGGCGGGCACCACTAACTGAGAGCTAGGATTAGGGTTTTTGTTCTACTTTAACTTAGAATTTTTATTTTTCTGCATATGTAATTTTCTGTTTAATTGTAAACTTAGATTAGAGAAGAGATTCAGGAGAGAAGGAGAGAAGACTTGTATTGAGAGTGACACTAATGTAATCTTCTTCTTTTCTTATATCATTTTTTGATTTAATCAAAATTTACCTTTTGTTTTATTCTTCTTTTGGCATTTACTTTATTTTTACTTGAAGTACTATCTATATGAATCTATAGCATCGGATAGCCTTGTCATTGTGAGTGCCACTGATAGCTTATGATGATGGATTCCTTCTTTATGCCCGTATTATTTCATGCTTACTCCCGAAGTTCTTGATGATGCAATGTGGATGGGATCATGATCTGATCTTATGGGCTATGTGTTGATTGCCTCCAATCTAAATAAATCTTCACCGACAATCAAAGGTTTTTCTTTCTTTCTTCTAATTTCTTAGTTTAGAAACACTTTGAAAAACGAACACTTTCTTTATTTCTCTATCTTTTTTCTTAGTTCTTCTTTTAACTTTAAATGAAAAAACCAACACCTTCTTTTCATTTCTTTTGATTTTTCCTTTTCTAACTTAACTCAGTATACTTTCATTTTCCTTTTCTTTTCAAAAACTAGAAGAAGACTTTAACCAGATTTAGTAAACTTAGAAAAAATGCCAAACGCTTTCGTCACAATCCCTCCTTGTGGATCACGATCAGTAGCACCCCATTCCTGAAATACATACTCAGATGCGTATTATGATTTTTCGATCATATTCTTTTGATTCTCCCTGTATTTATTTTTATTTTATGATTATTTATATAATTGTTGGTATCGAATCTGAATTCTCAGACTCAGAGTTAGCCTTAGTTTGAACTAGAGACCCGATCCCAGTGTACTGCTTGATTTGAGATTCTTGATAGTCAGATTTGATCGATTTCAATTTCAGAAATGTTTTCTAATATTTTAGCATTTTCATAATTTTCTAGAATTTTTTTGAATTAAATTGCAAAATCTTTAAAATCGATATTGAACAGTACCACTGATAGATTCTCAGATTTTTAATCTACAAATGGAGTAGAATTTCTAAAACTACTTTCATATTGTTCATCAAGATCATATTTTCTATTTTAATATATTTTTTGAGATTTTTCTAAATTTATCAAAATTCTGCCAGATTTGGTGTCGACCAGTATCACCTCTTGACTCTAGTAATTTTAATTTGAAAATGGGATTGAATTTCTAGAATCTAATTTCAACATATACTTTAATATAATATTTTTTATTGTTGAGAATTTTTGGAGACCTTGTTGAGTTACTCTATTTTTTCAGCATTTTTGATATTTTTAGTGTTTTCTCGAATCCAGAGTTAATATCAAAATATTTTTATTTCTTTTTCTTTATATTCCTTTTTCCTCCTCTACTAATTTTCTTTCTCCCCTTCCTTTTTCTTTTCTTTTTTCTTTTCCCTAATTTTTCTCCATCACACAAAACCCCCAAAATATCCCCTCCCCTCTCTCCTCCTTATCTATTCCTTCTTTTCTTTTTCCTTTTTTTTTCTTCTTCCTCCCACAGCCGACGTAGAGAGAGCTCCCCCTCTCAATTTCTCTTTTTCCCCTACAAACTCCCCCTTTCCAATTCCTCACTCTCTCTAATTCATATCTCCTATCTATAAATCACCTCTCTCACTCCCCAATCTCTCACTTTTTCTACTAAAAGACCTGACATTGATCACCATCACTAGCTCCACCGACCCCCGACACCTCCTCCCACAGCCAGCGAGCCCCCACGACAGCGGCCAAGTCCCAGCGCCCTCCAATACTCCTCCTTCATCAATTCTTCCGATAACCACCAACTCCTCACCATCTTCCCCAAGATCCACCATCACCATCACCTAGTCGAATCTCCTCCGGCCACCCACTTCTCCACCAGCCTCCCCACACTCTGGCCACCACCTATCCCTCCACCGTCTCCTCTTCATCACCCACAACTCCACCAATGACCACCATAACCACCACCATCACTTAAATTATCTCTCCCAATACCACCAAGGCCACCCTCCTTCATTTCCATCTTTCCTCCTGGTCAACGCCTCCCCTGGCCGGTGTGGCCAGAAGGCCTGGGGCCCACGGCCACCTGGCCATGAGCCCAGGTCACGACTAACTAGGTCGTGTTCATCTCCTTCCTCTCTCTCATTATTTATCTCTCCTCTGTCTTTATTTCTCTCTCTTAACCTCTCTCTCTCCATGTTGATTTTTTCTCTATTACTCTTTTTCTTATTTCTCTCTCCTTTCTCTCATGTCTCTTATTCTCTCTCTAAATATATATATTTATGTTTTAATAATATGGTGGCGTGCGCATGTGTTTTGGATTTCGGGATTTCGCGAGATTTTTCATAGATTTTTAGGAAAGGGTCCTCGCCTCATTTCTGTGTTTTCTCGCTTTGATGGCTTGAAATGTATTTTTGAGGAATTTGTATATTTGTATTTTTCCCGTGTTGTAATTATAATTCGATAAATTATATACCTGTATTTGTATTTGGCCGAGTGCCTAAGACTGTATGAGTAGCTCTGTGAAGAATACCCGTAGTAGTGTAGTTTAATACTTGTACATACATTTTGCATGTGTTCCTATTCTAATACTACTTTATACCATGCATGGCTGATCCTTCGTAGTTGTTTAGCCTCCGGGCCCTATCAGCCTCCGGACTCTCCACTCAGTCTCTGGCTTTCACCACTCCACGGATAGTCTAGTTATAACCATATTTATATGTATGCTCATGCTATACTAACACTTCTGCAGGTACTTACTTGGCCTTCTGGCCCTATTAGACCTTTTAGTCTCTCTTATGCTTACTTTCCTGAAAGGGGTGCGCTTAAACCGTTCACAGTCTCTCAGCTTCTCCTGGTAGGCGAGCCTAGCGCTCAGCACTTTACCAGTAACTCTATCCGAGTGTAGTTACACCGTGAATGATAGCTGTATATTATCATGGCTTCACCGCGAGCGGTAACTATACCAAGCATGATAGTGTTTAGTGCTGTGCGTTAGCTTCGCTCTAGCCTTCCTTACCTCCGCTTGATTGTTCGCTTGTCTGCTCGCTGACTTTTATTTTTGCTTTACTTAGCTTTCAATCTTCACCACTCCACTAATAACTTAGTTATTACCTGTTATATGCGTGTGTTTGGTACTAACACCTCTGCATGTACTTATTTTGCCTTCAGGAAAAGAGCTCTTACCCACTTCCTTGGAAGAGGGAGTGTGTTCAAAATGTCAGATCTTTTAGCTACGCTTGGTAGGTGGACCTAACGCTCAGCGCTTTACCGCTAATTCCATTCGAGCGTATTTACACTGTGAGCACGACTTGGCCATGCACGGTAGTATAGCGTTCATACACTTACTCTGTCGCGTGTGTTTAGCCGTGCCATGAGCGGTAACCACGCCGAATGTGATGGCGTTTACTGATATACATAAGCTCCGCTTCAGCCTTGCTTAGCTCCGCTTGGATGTCGCTTACTTGCTTGCCTGCTTGAAACTATTATTCCTTTTCAATGGTTGTAAAGAATTTGAAACCTTTTCTTGTGTCATTTTTCAAAAACTGTATTGTTTTTCAGTATTTGTATTGATCCCCTGTATTGGTACCATTTTTCTGTATTGTATAATACAATAGTGGATATCTGTTGTGCTACCACCTGACACCTACTTGTTATCACCTGACACCTGCATACTATCACTTGACATCGACAGGTCATTACTTGTCACATACCATGCTTAACACTTGACTTGAGATTATCATATTTTGGGAATCCTGTCCTGCTATCGTGTATTATATACAGTGATCATGTATCTCCAGTACTTATGTACTCTTGTATTTCTAAATTTTTGAACCTGTCATGCTCTACTATTCCTGTAAATTGATAATTATATAATAAACTATATGTAGGCTGTCTAAAAATCACTAAAAGACAAGCCATTAAAAAGTAGAATTCTAAGTTCTAGACACAAGGCTAATATTGGCCGCGGCGCGAGGGTCCAAACCCGCGTCTCAGCATCAAGGCGCGAGGCTCGCGTTTTAGCATCAAGGCGCGAGGCTCGACACCCGCGTCTCAGCATCAAAGCGCGAGGATTCAAACCTGCGCCTCAGCCAGCACTGTGGCACCAAGACGCGAGGGTCCAAACCTGCGTCTCAGCCAGCACTGTGGCACCAAGGCGCGAGAATCCAAACCCGCGTCTCAGCATCAAGGTGCGAGGCTCGACACCCGCGTCTCAGCATCAAAGCGCGAGGATTCAAACCTGCGCCTCAGCCAGCACTGTGGCACCAAGGCGCGAGGGTCTAAACCTGCGTCTCAGCCAGCACTATGGCACCAAGGCGTGAGGGTTCAGACCCGCGTCTCAGCATCAAGGCGCGAAGGCTCGAACACCCGCGTCTCAGCACCAAGGCGCGAGGGTCCAAACCCGCGTCTCAGCATCAAGACGCGAAGGCTCGACACCCGCGTCTCAGCACCAAGGCGCAAGGATTCAGACCTGCGTCTCAGCATCAAGGCGCGAGGGTCGAAACCCGCGCCTCGGTTATAACTGCCCTGGTTATGGGGCCAGTCACCGCCCACATAACGGGGAAGTTAGCCCCCATTGTGGAGTGTTTTTAGGGGGCACGTTCACCCCTAAAACCTCTATAAATAGCCCCGTCGCTATGAGAACAAGGAGACAAGAGGAAGATACAGAGAGAGTCGCACAAAAAGAGTTCAGCTCTTTAGCTAACTTGCTACGCACAAGTTGCTCTTTGCCTACCATCTCTTTGAGAGTTTTGGTCGACAGAGCTGTGTTACTCTGTCTGCCATCCAAAGAGAAGATCCCCTGAAAGTCTCGACGTTCACCCGGTCAACGGAGAACAAGACTCACTCTCCACCGCCACTTGAAGAACCCAGCATTAAACAAAGGGAGGATACAAGACTCAACATCCTCCCTCCCTTGTAATCGGACTATTGGTCCATTGTAATCTTTCAATTTTATTCAAGAAAATTTTACAGCGAATCCCTTTCCCAATTTTTCCGACGCGTACAAGAGATGGCGACTCCGCTGGGGACTACATTTGTTACCGACGAACAAATCGTGGCGCAAGGTGACGTCCTCTATAAGGGGAAGATGGTCGAATCGCTCGTCATCGAGTTCGACCAGGCAAAGTACGAAGAGTTTCTCTCTTCCAGCTCCAGGAGCCCCAGGACCCGCGTCTGCCGCAGGGTCTCTACGGGGAGTTGCCCCGGAACCCGATCTGAGGCTCTCTCAGACGCTGCTGCTGCGAAGGGTATTGCGGCCAACTGTGCCAAGCATGACACACGCGCCAACGTCTCTCAGGAGACCCGCGTGGTCTCAGGCGCAGCTGCTGTAAAAGGTGTTGCGACCAACCGCGCCAAGCGTGACACACGCGCCAACGTCTCTCAGGAGACCCGCGTGGTCAAGCTTTCCGGTGTCCAACCAGTTCACCCTTGCCCTCAGCACCAGGTCGTCGTTGGTTTCTCTCCACCTCCACGACGCAACCGAAACGCTGAGCGTCGACAAAGGAGGCGTGCGCGTCAACTGCAAGTTGGGACTTCTGATTGTCCAACTGAGGCAGGTCGCAAAATTCAAACCGGTGTCTCAACTGCGCCACATCCAGCACGCGAAGTCCGCGTTTGGCAGCCCAAATGCTAGACTCCCCAAGTTAGTTCCTCTAAAGCCCTACTCACCAGACGCCAAGGCGAAGCTTGTGCGCCTTCTCGAGTACAAGAGGCACGCGCCCTTAGGCGTGGGGCCCAGCAGCCCGCTCTCTCTCAAGTGTCTCTGCCCTGACGCACCAAGCAGCAACGCGACAGTCGCGTCTCTTCTCAGCAGAGACGTCAGACACGCGTCCTAAAGCTGCGACGCGAGAACTGCGTCTCTGAATCCTGCGTCCAAGCTGTACAGCGCAAGGATGCCTCCCACCCTCGAAGTTGCGAGGCTAATCTCTTTGATCCCCTTCCCGCGGATCTTAGGGATTACTTGACGAAGAAAAGAAGTGTTAATCAAATCACTTCATTATGTTGCTGCCAACAGCTCATCTCCATGCTCTCTGAATGCCGTTGCAGTTCAGGCGTGAACCAGCAGTCTTTGTTTAGACAGCTGACCCTAATTCCCCCATCAGCCAAAGAAGACGCTCTCACAGGAGGAGGGTATTCTCTGATGCTGAGTATCCAGAGCTCACTGCAAATATGGCAAGCAGGAGCAGGGGAAAACAGCCTGCAGTCAGCTCTGATGAGTCTGACTCTGAACCGGAAGGAGTGTATCGAAACACTCGCACCCGGACTGGGGCCATTCCCCCAATTGACTACAATACCCTAGCCCAGGGCATTAAAGTGAATGATTCTCATTCTGCTATAGCAGAATCGCAGGCCTCGAACTCTTCTGTCGAGAAGGAGGCCTTCATCTACATGACGAGCACTCCTGAGGAGACGGCCCGGCGCCTGGAGCAGCAAGCCCAGGTTCAGCAGGAACAACTCGATATGATTCTTGCTCAGCGGGAATCTATCGACTTTCTCAAGTAGATGCTTGTACAGTTGCTCGAAGACAGGAGGAAATCTCCCCCTAAAAAGTCTAAGGGCAAACGAAAAGAGGGAGAAAGCTCATCTTCCGAACATTCCGAGAAGAAAGGGCAACCTACTTCTAGTTCGTCTGAAGCCTCATCGCCAGGAAAAGATGACCAAAACCATGAGAAGGGTCATTCTAAAAGAATGAGTCGATTGGAGCGACGCCTCGAGGCCCTTACCAACCGTAAAGGCCTCCAAGAAGCTGGAGTGGTCCGACCTTATCCGGCCGAGTGGGACTTGGTTCCATACCCGTCCAAGTTCAAGGCTCCAACCCTCCAAGCATTCGATGGGAATGGGTCACCCAACCAACATATTTTCTACTTTAAATCCCAAACCGGGAATGTAGTAGATAATGATGCTATCCTGGCGCATTTATTCATTGGCACCCTGAAAGGGCTTGCCTTTGAATGGTTCATGAAGCTCCTAAAAGGCTCCATCAAGAACTGAGGTGATTTGGAGAAGCTGCTCTTAACCCGCTTCTTCGAAGATGACTCGGAAGTCACAATGCCCACCCTTTTGGCTACTAAACAGCGAAAGGGAGAGTCCGTTAAATTTTTCGTGGAAAGATTTCGGAACGTGGCACTCCGATGTCCGAGCGGTATGACCCAGGCCACCCTGGTGGAAACATGCCGCCATAACCTCTAAACCTCGCTCCTTGCTCAAATAGGAGTTGCTGAAAGCCGCACCTGAAAGCAATTGGTTCAACAAGGTGAACAGGCTGAGGAAATTGTCGCCCGCGTCAGAGCGGAAGAAGGTAAGCCCAGGCCGGAAAGGTCAACAACGCGTACGCCAGACACATCCCTCCAAACAAAGCGGAAGGATAACTTGGCACCGGAGACCAAATCTCTCACCAAACCTCAACCGGTTAAGGAGAGTGGCTCTTCAAGCCAACCACGCGCCAACAAGCAATATTCCTTCAAGGATGAGCATGTCGACTCGCTCTTCAAACTACTCAACAAGAGCAACCTACTGAAGCTCCCTGAAGCTAGGCGCCCCGAAGAAGTTGGTAAAACTGACAATCCCACCTACTGCTTGTATCACAGGATGTTGGGACACCCCACTAAAAGCTGCTACGTCTTCAAGGACATCCTTCAGGCTCTGATTGATGCAGAGGTATTGAAACTCCGACCAGAGCAGAAAAAGGTGACGGCTAATATGACATCGGTCCTCCAGTTCGGAAGACAACCCCCAACACCTTCGGGGGTGATCCCTGTTCCAAAAGGAGAGCTAAGAGTGGTCAACACAGACCCTCACCAGCAGTAAGAGAAAGGCCTGATACCCGTCCCCACACCTCGAGGGGAAATCATGTGGGTCCATCCTGACCTTGTTGACAGCCAGCAATGGACTACTGTAACTAACAGGAAGTCTAAAGGCAAAACAAAGGCTTCATCCTGCAATGTGGTGTGTGCCTCTTCTCGAGAAGCAGAAACTGATGTTCCCTCGCTAACCGACTCAGAAGAGGAGACAATAGTTCTGGCCGCAGAACCTAGTCGGCTGGTGGCAGAAACCCGTTCAGGACAGCCGTACTTGAAGCAGTATGGCGAAATGGCGGTAACCCCTCCACAACCAGCTGTAGAGCCAACCAAGCCCTCCACAAAGCAACCTGTGGAGAAACAGAAAGAAATTTGGTTTTCTCGAGTTCTTTCGAAAGGCATAGCGGAAGGATCCACGATACCTTACCGCTTTGATGTCTTGGCTCAATTAGTCAACATCCCGACGCGAATTACTCTGTATGAGCTTCTTAGGCTATCAAAGTCGACCAGAGAAGCTCTACAAGAGGCTCTGGCAAATGCTGAGGTCATCATGACCCAGGTACCAAAGGAGGAAGATGTAGAGGATTGCCTCCACACCTCCCAAAATGCTCCCTGCATCACCTTCACGGCGGATGATATGCAGGTTAAAGGGAAGCATGATCGACCCCTGTACTTCACAGGGTATATTGGATCGTCTGAGGTGAACCGTATTCAGGTGGATCCAGGGTCCGCATTGAGCATCATGCCTCGCCGGGTCATGCAACATCTGGGCATTTCTACTCATCGTTTGAGCCTTACCGAGACGACCATCTACGGGTTCAATGCCAATGGAACCCGCCCAATGGGGAAGATCAAGCTCAAATGTCAGATCGGAAGCCTCAAGTCGGAAGTGACATGCTACGTTATCGATGCTGACACTTCCTACAATCTACTGTTGGGGCGGCCATGGATTCACCGCAACTCCGTCGTTCCCTCCACTCTCCACCAAGTCATGAAATACATTGACGGGAGTGGGAAAGTACAAACGTTGATTGCCGAAAGACATCCGTTTAAGGAGTTGAAAATTATTTCATAGACTCCCTCCTGTATCAGGATTCCTTGGAAGTCCCGCAACCAGAGGAGCCAGACTCTGGTAATGAAGCCGACACCGAGCCGGAAAAAGAAGAATGCCTATGGGAGTTGGAACCACTTGTAAAGAGCACTAATAAGCTCGATGTTGATAATACCACCGACGATGTAGGCGGTTGGTATATTAATGAAGAATTAGATTTAGCGTATTTTTCTGTGTTTGCTTCTGATTCAGTACCATCAGACACTAGCACCGAAGTAGATGATGATCTCTGGTCGGCAATGGATGCTTTGACATCGTTGCATGCACCAGTAAAATCGTCCTGCGAGACGTATCAAGATAATGGTAACGCGCAAGAATCTATATTCATGGTTCCAGCAAGACGGAAAGGCCAAAAACCAATTCTTTTTGGGCGAATCTCGTCTGAACCAACGCCCCGCGAAGAATCAGAAGGCGAGGAAGAATCCCCTCAGTTCGGTCATTACGAACCAAAAGCACTCAGAATGATGAAACGCATGGGGTATGACCTGGCAAGTAGACCCGGGTTGAACTTCGGCAAAGGGAGGAGAACGTTACTTTGATCTTTTGTGCCGAAAGGGAAAGCACCCGATTATTATCATCGGGCGCGCAGGGGGTTGGGCTATGTATCAACTCCAGTCCCATCAGCCTCTGATTCTGGAGGGCCATCAGGCCATAATTACTCTTCAGA
Source organism: Agave tequilana (assembly GCA_038442645.1). NCBI lineage: Eukaryota > Viridiplantae > Streptophyta > Magnoliopsida > Asparagales > Asparagaceae > Agave > Agave tequilana. The sequence goes on from JAVJIF010007604.1 coordinate 168,400, forward strand.
CACGTCATCGTGGGAGTCAGATGTCAGTGTCGGCATCATCTTCAGAGAACTTTCAGTGAACATGGTTTCAACAAGCCACCTAGAAGACGGAGATGAAGAAATAATCCAATCCGATACAGATCCTTGGATCAAACATTTAAATACTCTTTGGGACACCCGCTTTGAACAGCGCGAGCCACCCACAGAAGACAAGGTTGTTCAGATCAATCTGGGGGATGAGGCTTATCCTAAGCCCATCTTCATAAGTGACAGCCTGTCACCTTCGGAGAAAAAGAATTTAATATCTCTTGTACAAGAGTATATAGACATCTTCACCTGGAATTACGAGGACATGCCTGGACTTGATCCTCAAGTGGCTATGCACCGCCTCAACATCAATTCGGATGTAAAGCCTGTCAAACAACAACAGCGACGGTTCCGTCCAGAAATAATGAAGGCGATTCAATCGGAAGTCAGAAAGCTTATAGATTCTGGCTTCATCAGGGAAGAACAACACCCCGATTGGATAGCCAACATCGTCCCCGTTGCCAAGAAGAACGGAAAGATCCAGATCTGCATCGACTTCCGTGATCTAAACGAGGCCTGTCCCAAAGACGAATTCCCACTGCCAATCACAGATGTCATGATTGACAATACTTGTGGATTCGAACGAATGTCCTTCATGGATGGATTCTCAGGATACAATCAAATCAAAATGTATCCTGATAACGAAAAGCATACCTCATTCAGGACACCTCTAGGGGTATATTGCTACACCGTCATGCCCTTCGGACTGAAGAATGCAGGGGCGACGTATCAAAGGGCCATGAATGCCATTTTCCAATCAGCAAATGCGTAAAACGGTGGAATGTTATGTTGATGACATTGCGGTAAAAAGTCGCGCTAAGGGTGATCACATAACTGACCTGAAGGTGGTCTTCGACATCATGCGGGCTCATCAATTGAAGATGAATCCCACCAAGTCCTTCCTGGGGGTGGCCAGTGGTAAATTCCTAGGATTTGTCGTAACATCCACAGGAATTCATTTGGACCTGGAAAAGGTCCGCGCTATCCAAGAGATGCAACCTCTGAGAAACCTCAAGGAGCTCAGGGGATTGCAAGGACGACTGGCATACATCCGCAGGTTTATCTCAAATCTCTCTGGGAGATGCCAACCCTTTGCTAAACTAATGAAGAAGGGTGTCTCGTTCATTTGGGACGACGCTTGCCAACAAGCGTTCGAGGAAATTAAGCAGTACCTCACCCAACCACTAGTCCTTGCAGCTCCGATATCCGGAAAGCCTTTCCTGGTATACGTCCGAGCAATGGATCATTCTTGGGGGCTCTACTAGCTCAGACTGATGATCAAGGACGAGAGCAGGCAATCTACTATTTGAGTAGAACAATGATCGGAGCCGAACATCGGTACAACCCGATCGAGAAGGAATGTTTGGCACTGGTGTTTGCTCAGAAAATGCGACACTATTTGACAGGTCAAACTATAAATGTCATATAAAAAATCAACCCCCTTAGGTTACTCATGACAAAGCCTTCGTCATTGAACGGCCGGCTGGCAAAATGGGCCATATTGCTATCCAATATGAGATGCACTTTTACCACAAAAGGCCATTAAAGGACAAGCGGTGGCGGACTTCCTAGCTGAGCACCCAGATCCGAAGGCAGTCAAATTCTATGAAGATCTCCCAGATGAGGTCGCCGAAGTCTGCCTGACCCAGACATCATTTGAAGGTCAAGTGTGGCAACTTTTCTTCGACGGTGCATCAAGAACAAGCCAAAAAGGACACATAGTAGTGGGGGTAGGAGTAGTACTCGTCTCGCCATAGAATTATGTGATTCCCCGAGCTGTCTCACTAACTGAACCTTGCTCCAACAATGTAGCGGAGTACAATGCTCTTTTGATTGGGATACAGTTCGCCGTTGAGATTGGCGTTAAAAATCTCGAGGCATATGGCGACTCCAAACTTATCGTCAGCCAAGTTCGCGGGGAGTACGAGGTCAGACATGAAGACTTGGTACCCTATCATAACGCAACTATCCGCATGGCCGAGAGGTTCTCAAACTTTTACATCGACCATGTACCGCGCAGGCAAAATGCGCATGCAGATGCATTCGCATCCCTTGCTGCCTCCTTAGCTCTTCCAGCTGGAACAATGGAGAAGGTATTTGTCTACAGCCACGACCTGTATTGCCCGAGAGTTGCTCTCGAGGACTACCAGAGCCAACGGGAAGTTGTCAGGGCAAGGAAGCACTTGAAGCGTCGACCGGTCCAGAGCCTAGAGACTGGCGATTCCCCTACATCGATTATGTCTTATGCGGCATCCAGCCTGAAGACACCAAAGAGGCGACTGCCATTCGAAGGAAAGCCCCCAAATTCTACTATAATGCGATTACGCGAACATTGTATCATCGATTGCATGATGGAATCCTGCTCCGCTGCCTCTCACCAAAAGAGGCCCAAGGGGTATTGAGAGAAGCCCACGACGGTATGTGTGGAGCCCATTAACCTGGCCTAAAACTGGCATATCGACTCTAAAGATTGGGTTACTATTGGCCTAAGATGATTGCTGAAGCCGTCACCTATGCCAGAAGATGTCACGCTTGCCAAGTGCATGGCGATTTCATCCATCAAGCACCAGGGTATCTTCACTCTACGACCTCTACCTGGCCATTTGAAATGTGGGGGATGGATGTGGTTGGCCCTATCAGCCCACATCATCAAAAGGACATCGGTTCATTTTGGCAATAATCGATTACTTCTCTAAATGGGCCGAGGCTATTCCTTGGAAGGAGGTTAAATCGTCCAACGTGATCAAGTTCGTGAAACATCACGTCATTTACCGTTTTGGTGTACCACGGCGAATTGTCCATGACAATGGACCCCAGTTCATCAGCCAGGCTTTCCAGAGATTCTGCGCTAAGTTCAGAATCCAGAGTGTGTCCTCAACGGCATACTATCCCGCCGCTAACAGCCTCGCAGAAGCTTTCAACAAGACCATTGGCAAACTTCTCAAGAAATTCATCTCGAAAAGTCAACGTGACTGGGACGACAAGCTGGGTGAATGCTTATGGGCCTATCGCACAACTGTGCGAACTCCAACTAAAGCTACGCCATTTTCTTTGGTATACGGGTGTGAAGCCGTGCTCCCACTAGAAATCCAAATTCCGTCTTTATGCGTCGCCTTGACAACAGAGATGACAACAGAGGAGAAGCATCGACAGCGACTCCAGGAATTAGAGGCCTTAGACGATAAGCGTCTGCATGCCCAACAACAAATCGAGCTCTACCAAGCTCGAATTATCAGAGCCTTCAACAAGAAAGTTAAGGTGCGAACTTTCAAGAAAGGCGATCTTGTCTTAGCCGTCAGAAGACCCATGGTGATGACACATAAGACGAAAGGCAAATTCTAGCCCAAATGGGAAGGACCATTTGTAGTAGAGTCAATCTACTCAAATGGATCATATCGCCTCATAACTTCAAATGGCGATACACTTATGATGCCGATCAATGGCAGATTCTTGAAGAAGTACTATCCTTAGATAGTATTCTTCCACTGATCAAGTTAAAAGTACACCTCTGATCAAAACAAAAGAGTTTCATCATCAAACATCCGACGCCTCCGACGGCTAAGGATAGAGGAAAATGTTAGCTTCTAAGCCCAACATAAATCTTCGACAACTCATCATGCTGAGGGGAATAGCATGGCTAGCCCGACTCAAACGGTAGTTGGTAAAGGCACCTCAAATCCGTTGATAGCTGAGGGTTTGCTAAAAATCCTAAGTGGACTTGCCTCCACTCTTTCCTCAAAAATCTCTTACCAATTCTCATCCACAGAATGGTAGTGCTACAAAATGCAATCATTACCAAGTTAACACTATACCTCTGGTAGTGGAAATTTTTAATACTCCTTGTCGAATACAAACTTTGCTTGTCAACTCTACAGGGGGTAGCAAACTTTCAAATTTGTCAAGTTAACACTATACCTCTGGCACTTCAAATTCCACTTGTCGATTCTCATCAATAGAATGACAGGTCCTCAAATTGCTCTTATCACGAGCCAATTTTTGTCAAGTTAATATCACACCTCTGATAAATTACTGTTAAGTTAACATTATACTTCTAAGCAGTACAACAAGTTTCTGTCAAGTTAATATCACACCTCTGACAGTCATCTTTCCTTCAGACTTCCATATCGAAGCTGAAATGGATGATGCTAAGTTAACACCACACCTCCAGCATCCAAGTCATGGCTAAGTTCAACAATACACTTATAGCCGTGACTTTACCTCGAACTTCATTATCAAAGTCGAGATGACCAATGCTAGGTTCAAAATTACACCTCTAGCATTACCCTCACTGTCAAGTTAAACATCACACCTATGTCAGTGACACTTTCAGTTTTCCCAAATAAAACTGAAATGCTTCTGAGTTATGTTAATATCACACCTCTAACTCACATCCTTGTCCAGTTAACATTACACTTCTGACGAGACTATATTCAACCCGTTAAGCTAATATCACACCTCTAACGGTAGAAACTTTCCTGGATTCCCCCACGAATCTAGATTCACTTGTTACTCTCCTCCACAGAATAACAAGTCTACCTAAAAATATTGTTAGGTTAACACTACACCATTAAACAATGTTTTCATGAACTCCCCAGCTGATCTTAATCAAGTTAATTTTAAACCCTTGATAAAAGTTCATCTTCCCTTGGGGTACATATTCCACCTGTCACTTTCTTTTATAAAGTGGCAGGTCCACCAAAAATATTTCATCTCTGTCAAGTTAATACTCCACCTCTGACAGTATTGTGGAAGTTCCTGAAATAGGGTCTTTCTCTACAAAATTTGACTTGTTAAGATTATCATCATAGTTTTGACAAAGTCAAAGATTCTTTGCTTCTATGCGTCTAAAAAAAAAGAGACACAAGACAATAGAAAGAGGCAAAAAGAAAAGTGTCACTTTTATTTATATCCAGGCATATGAAAGTGATACAAAACACATGAAAGTGATACAAAATGCTCTCTTATACAATAAGATTGAGTGTTACAATACAATTAAGGAGTACAAAAAAGTCCCTCTCTCTCTTAGAGGTTGCACTCACTCCTTAAAGCTGTATATGATTCCAAGTACAGGATGCTTGGAATGGCGCCAAACTAGGATTGGACACTGTGGCGACGGTTGGAGCCGATTGCACTATGATGCATGACGTAAACATCGAAAGAGCCCTTGTTGACTAAGAGCAATGGTGTTCTTGAGGTCTGATGGCAGCAGAATCCTCCGATTCCACCTGACCATCTGAAGTGGCAGGATGCGATCCTTCGCTGATGAACATCTCTTCCGCCAGAAGGTCATCCAGTGAGCATGCAGTTTCCTCGATGTCACTTCTAGGGTAAGAGAGGAGGTTTTGAGACCTCACAGAGGATGCTACCCACCACTATATCCACCGCGACCCCCGCCGCCATACCCACTCTGACCATCCCATGCCAGCAAGCATGACTGGTGCATTGAATCCAAAGTGATCTTGGCGAGGGTTAAGTCCCATCAGGGACCATGATTTCTTCCCTTGTGGACGACGGGGACCATGATTTCTTCCCTTGTGGACGAACATCGAACAAGTTCGCCGGCCGAAATATTCTCCCAGGGGCCCAGCGAATATGAAAAAGGATGATCAAGCTTACCTGCAAGAAGCAAACAAAGAAATTAGAAGATCTAGAGCTTAGTATACTTCGACAAAAAAAAACTAAGCAACAGACGCAGCTATTGCGGAAGACTGCAGACGCGGTGACATAAACAGACGCGATCAAAACTGTGATGTACACAGAATTCGAACGCAGTCTCGTTTTACATCCGCGCCTAAAAGTACGAGACGCGAAGAGAATCAGACGCGAAAATTGCCATCTCCCTGTTGAATGAACAGGAGTTGCAAAATTCAGGCCTGAAACCTTCAGCCCGAGTTGAAATTCTTCCAAGTCAGCGGCCTCAAGACGCGAGCTCTGTGTGCAAAGCCAGCGGCCAGGTGCCAAAGACCTCTATACTCGTGTCCAGAGAAGTTTAAGTCGATCGCGCAAATTCCAGAAAAGGAATGCACCAACTGACTTCAGGAGAAAATCCAGATGATGAACCTCTCTAAGAGAGATCAAAATTCAAACTTTGATTGGACAAAAAAAAAATATATCATGGCAAATCGGGAAGGCGTACCCGCAGAGGCCTCTATTAAGAGTTGAACTCTCTGCATCGAAGCGCGGACATAAAAGGTGATCAAAGAGACGCTTTTTGTTATTGAAATCACTTGACAGTGGTAATCTCCTGAAGAGACCAAACAGGAGCATGAAAGCTCTGGGTCATCTTCGCCCATGGGGTCATCTTCGTCCATGGAGGCAAGCCCCTGGTGAAGTCCTTGAGGGGAGGAGATAGAGTCTCTCAGAGCACTCGCTTTCAAAAGAAATCAGTTTCTGTAATGGATGACTAAAGGGGGGTAAGCCCTATTTATAGGCAGGCCCTAATGACCATAATTAATGGCTCATTAATCAGAAACTGTCGGCCTTAATGATCGCACGAGTGCCAAAGTCCAATGGAAAGATGACGCGTGGAGCGTCGCTTCGGGAAACATCGAAGACGCTGATCTCCAACCGCCAGCGCCGGTTTAGCATTAAAAGGCATTAACGCCTAAGCCCAATGAAGAGCCGACGCGTGGACAACCGCTTCGGGAAACAACAGATGCTGCGGGTTCCCAATCGTCAACGTAGACTTGACGTTTAAAAGATCTCACAAAATCTTTATGACAGGCTGCATGTAACGCCTGGGAAGTTGCACCAAGACGCAGGCATGAAAGCCGCGTTCAGGAACCCGCGTCCCTTTGCAGATTCAATGGCATCCACCTGCGTTCCAGAGGACTATCCGCATCTCTCGGAGTGACTCAAAGTTGCGTCCCCTCAGCAAACGGGACCCATTCAGGGGGTCTCAGTGGGAAAGCACATAATAAGAGAAAGCTGCGTCCTGAGGCTTATATCTTCAGCAGAGAAGGCCTATCACATTCACAAGTATCTTGGAGCTGCGTTTGCATGAATGGTGATGGGTTTTGCATCGAGTCGAAGACCCAGCGTCACGTCCCTGTATATGTCTGCGCCAATTTTAAGAGGCGTAAGACCACATTATTAATGCATCCTGAATTCTACGTCTGGATAAAGTTAAGGACTGCAAAGAAGGATTCTTCATCTAACACTCAAAGCTGTGTCCTTCGCGTCCGCTTGAACCGCGTCTTCACTGGCAGGTCAGAATCGCGTTCCTCAGAGCGCGTCTCTCTATGAATCGACGCCGCGTTTCATCAAAAGAACTTAGTCCTACCTAAGTTCAGTATTCACAGTCAGTCAGAGAGCACAATCAAAGTCTGTGATTAAGAAGTTGGATTCATCTACAGCAGGGCAATGAAGGTGGAAGAAAATTTTTTTAACGACTTTTATTATTCAAATATGATAAAAGTAAATATAAACACTCTAGGTGAATAGAGTGTCCTTTTCTTTACAAAAGGAAAAGAAAGAGAAAACTAAAAATTCTGGTTCGCCAAAGAACGGATTTGTTCTCTAAGGCGATGAATCTCATGTTGACGCGCCTTTTCAGCTTCCGTAACAGCTTGGGCCCGCAGCTCCTCCTCAGATAGAAAATTTCTTGCAGCCAGTTGCGCTCACAGAGATTCCAACCTGGAGGAATGCATGGAACGACTTTCTTCAGCTTGCGTCCTGGCGGCTTTTTGCTCCTCTAGCTTCTTCCTGATGGTGGCAAGGTTCTTCTCATTGATTGCAATCAAGGCTTCTGCCTTGGCTATGGCGGACCGAGCGTTGATAATAATCTGCTCTGTGCTCTGCATGATGAGCTCAGATTCCCTTGAATCACCAGTCAGTTTCTGACATTCAGCCTGGGAATGTTCGAGATGGCCGGTCTCTTCAGCTATTTGTGCCTCCACCTCCTTTCGCTCTTGTTCTTGAGCAGCAAGAAGCCTAGTCAGGGTTGTCTGGGCCTCGTGAAATGAGCCAGCGTGTTCTAAAGACTTAAGCTCTGCTAAGTCCCTCCCCAACTGATCCATTAGCAGAAGACGACCTCCCGTGTGATTCATGTTCTCAATTAGATTTCCCAGGAGCAGTTGGGCAAATTCAAAAGAACTCTCCCCAGAAAAGATGAGGTCAATACACGATCGCATGGAGACGAAGAACTAATGCACCGTTTGACGTGTCAGCTCTTCCAACAAAGAGGATCTCCCTGATCTGCTCCCAGATCCCCTTTCTATCACAGAGCGAGTGGTGGGAATCAACTCGTCCCGTGCGGCAGTCGGGTCAACGACGGGTACGACAGCAACTGAGATGGTCGCTAACACGTCTGGCGCAGCCACTTTTGTAGAAGCCTCCATGAGACCTGAAGTAGCGGTATCTTCGGAGCCCTGAGTCAAGGGTCGAATCATGCTACCTACTGGATCAACGCTGGCTGCCCCTGCCAGATCAACGCTGAATGCCCCTGCTGGGTCGACGCTAGCCGCAGGTGCCTCTGCCTGAACTCTCTCAGTGCTCTCTGCAAATTACCAGAACATTAGCCACGACGGTAAAAGGGGAATATTCGAAGCATCAATATTTCCTTACCAAGTTGGGGGCTCAAAGACGACGAATTCTGGGGCGAACCTTGCAGAGTTGAGGTCTCCCCAGGCATCTCGGTAAGTGAAGCCTCAACTCTTTCCTGCTGGATCAGCTCCTGCACCATCTCCTCGATATGCGAGAAAGTTGCAGCCTCGATGTCCGCAGCTAACCCTGCAGCATAAAAGGAAAATGTCAGAACCTATTTTCCAAATGAAAAAGGAAATTAGGTCAAACGGCAAAAAGAGTACCCTCAGCAGAAGCAACTGCCGCTGGTGGTGACGCTGTCACCGGATCACACCCGTATATCTCCTATTCCGAGATATGTGAGAATTTACTCGGATTCGGAAGAACAGATTCATCGTCAAAGTCAACTTCCTCTTCGGATGATGAAGACAACAGTTCAACGCGAAGAGCTTCAGCAATTGGGGCTTTGCCACCAAATACCCCGGTGGTAGGGCTGGGGTCAACTACCCGTGAGATGGGCATTAAAATAACAGGGGACTCAGGTTGTTGTGCCTCATCCCTCTTCTTTGGAGCCAAAGAAGATTCAGGCTGGGTTGAGACCCCTGGAATCTCAACGTCATCCCTGCTCATTATGTCAACTTCGAGCGGCTCAGCTTCACCAGCTGCGGTGGGTTCATCAGCTGCGGCGGGTTCATCAGCAGCGGTGGGTTCGCCAGCGAATTCCCCTTCCTCTAAAATCCTGGGGCCCCTGCTGCGCAATCCACGAGTACGGATTAAGGGGACATCGTCCTCATCTTCCTCTTCTTCCCTCTGTTCCTCAACACCAGAAGGGATGGCCTCGGACGGGGAAACTGCGGCCGCCAAGTCTCTCCGGACCTTCTTTGAGGCAGGCTCAATGGTGGAAGTAGAGCCCTGAGGACGCTTACGCACCGCCTGTCGACCCTGTGCTGCTCGCGGCTCCCCCCTCGACCCCCTTCTGACCTCCTTCTGAGCAGCCCGATACTCCTCGACGCCTCGCGAGCGCTTATTGGACGCCGACTTTGCTTCGTAAGAGGCGTTGATACTCTCAATGCATGAGTACTCCGGAGAGAAGTCAGGCATTTGGTTGGCTTGGAAGTACCAGGTGCAGAAGCTAAGGCTTGTACAGCCTTTTGGCCCCTTGGGAGGAAGACGAAAAAGTGCTTCCGTCCCTCCGGCCACACTATAATACCAAGCCCTAGCACCTTCAAACAAGTTCCCACTGAAGACGAGTTGAGCATTGGGGTTACCGACATATAATTGATCATAGCCGAATTGTCAGGCGAAGCGATTCGGCATGTACGGCTCGATCGTGCACGAATTCCCTTGTCGGAAAAGCACATACCCAGGCCGAATATTGATCAGCCACCAGAAGACTCCCGTCGCCAGCCTCGTGAAGTTATCTGGACCCACAAAGTCAGCACACTTATCCCCATAAGACGCACCGGTAATCTCGGGGAAGAAGCGATTGAGCTGGTAGTTCGCAGCATCTAGAATGCACTTCTGAATGAAATACATATAAGTATTACACCAGCTTGAACTCTCCAACCGCTGTACGAAAGGGATAAACCCCTCACACCAAGACACCGGCGTCATCAGGGAGGGACAGTGCATAACGTACTAAGCCATTAGGTATGTGTAGGGAAGCTCTACGCGAGGGTTGGGACACTTTACCATCGGCCTCCCCTCTGAGTCAACACTCGGCTCACCTTGGGAGTTGATAAGGAAAAAGAGTAGTAGTGGGAGTAGAAATGCATAGATATTCAACAAAAGAGAGAAGGTTTAGAGTCAACCTTAGGTGCTTGATCATTCCACAATGTATTTAAAATGATCGATGTATCCTTTCCAATTAACCGTAGTAGCACAAGCTATACGGGTCGAATCCTCAGGGAGAGCTCACGATGGAAGCTTTACGGTTTAATGTGAAGATAGAAAATGAAGATTCTTCTTTGCTTTAAAAGAATGAAATGAATTGGAAAAAGAAGTAAAAGAATTGGTGGAATTGTGCATGATGGAAATAAAATGAAAAGAAATCAAAAAGATGATTTGCATTGAAAATAACACTAAAAGAAAGAAAACTTGTAGAAGACTTTAAAGATGGAGAAAATCATGACTAGCTAACCTTACTAATTTGCTAAACTTACTAAACTCCGTGATGGTGATGCGTGCCTCATGTTGATTCATCGGCATATGTTTGTCTTGCGTGTTGGTCTAGTTGCTATCCCACTTGGATGAAGGGTGATCATTCTTGGACTTGTCTTGTAGCCTCATAGATGTCATCGGCCTACAAGATAGACTTTCAATGGTGGGATCAAAAGAGCGACACTCAAGGGGTGCTAAGTAAGAAGATACAACATTCATTAATGGAAGTAAAGAAGTTGTACAACAAATAGCACATGTTTGGTGATCCATCTCCATGTTCCATCAAGGCACTTGTTCTAAAGACAAGGCTCTAAATGAGGCACACATGAATCATATGGAATTACAACAAGAACTTGCCAAGTATGAAAGTAACCCATCGGGATGAAAAAGACTCAACAACTTGCAAGATTAAAGATTAGCAATCACCCAAGAGTTAGTAGTTAGCAAAGTTAGTGGTTAGCTAGTCATGTTAGAAGAAGTTAGCTACTAGCCATTACAAGAAAAGAAAAGCAATGCATGAAATAAAAGTGCAAGGAAAGTAAAGCTTGAATTAAAGAAAGCAAGTAAATACTAGAAAATGCAACAGAAGAGAGAAGAGAATGGATAAATCCTTGCTTCACAAGTTGTCACCCCTTGGTTTACACAAGCTTTCTCTCTCTTACAATCTCTCTCTTGCAGAATTTCTAGGGAGGAAGAAGACTAAGAGAAATAAAACCTAGAGAAAAATCAAAATACAATATCTTCCCTATTCTCTTCTCTCTCCTCCCATTTTTGCGAAGGCCCTGGTGGTGTATTTATAGGCTCAGAGAAGAAGGCTCCAGAATCAGGCAGGTGGAGAAAATCTCGGGCTCAACGGCCCTGTAACCGCCGCGGATACGCGGCAAAACCCTGGAAAGCGCGGCAAAATCTTGGCCGTTGAGGCCAAGATTTCTGTTGTGATTTTCTTGTTAAGTTGTTAGCCACGTGGACCTTCTGGAAGTTTGAGTTGGCGCATGGATATCTCTAGATCCTGGGCTCAACCTTTGGGCTCTCTTTTGGGCTTTGATTATTCTCCATTTAATTCCTTGATAATTAAAGGGATTTTGGGCCTTTTCTCAATTAGAATATGGACCTGCAAAAATATAGAGAAAAGAAGTAAAAATCACATTTTTATTTGCAATATGCATGGTATGAATGTGGCAAAATATGCAAAAATGAATAACAATCACACCCCCATACCTAGCTTTTGCTCGTCCTCGAGCAAAGAAGAAAGAAAAAGAAAATCCTAACTAGTTTATTACACCACTTTCGTAGGTGACACGATTGCACTGAGCACGTGCAACAAGCCGTTAAACCTCTAGGTTACCCTAGAGGAGGAGTGTTGTCTCCTGAGGGTTTTCAGCGGATTGCACCCACAAAATCCATAAAGAAAAATAAAAGGGTTAGCGAAAATTTTGATCCATGTTTTAAAGATTCTCACTTAAGTTATAGGTTTCAGGTTACCCTAAACTTGTCATTCCTCTTATAAGCATCTATTTGGAGTTTTGTTTTCATCTTAGGTTAAGTTTTTAGGGAAAGATCAAAAACCGGATTTCGCATCAATCCTAGGATATATACATCTATAAATATGAAGGATCTTTCTTAGACTAAGTTCATTTATTTACTAATATATATAACATTTTTTTATTCTTATTTATATATACAATATTTTTTTTATTTATTTTTCCTTAGCATCCTTAGGCTTTCTAGTTTACCCTTGTAACGAGTCTCTTACCGATGACTCCCAAACCAGACGGTCTTAGGGCACCAGATGAGAAAACATCCCTCGGGTTCGATGACTCGAGTAAAAAAGGCCACGAAGGAATTTAAGGACTTAACCACCTTTAGGCGTGATTAGCAATGCTTCTTGAGGCACGACTAACCAGCTTAATCAGTGGCTAAGTATTTATTATTTATTTATATACATATATATTTTTTATTTTTTATTTTTTTTATTATATATATATGTAAATAAAGTCACAGAGTTTTTGATTAATCCTTCAATATGTTTAATGTATATATCTTAAAGAAAGAATTAAAATCTAGTAATTTTTCTAATCCTTTATTACTTAACCTAAAAATCTAACAAAACTCCTCTTTTCGACTTATAATTAGAAATCTTAGTTTAGAGCTTCCTTAATCCCTAAAGTTAAGTTTGATTCTTTAAACATGGATCAAGAATTTCCTTATTTCTTTTTTTTTATTTTTTTATTATTTTTATTTTTTTTCTAAAAAATAAAATCTAACAAGAAAATAGAAAATCTATAAAGAAAGGTAAAATCTAAAAGAAAATAAAAACCTAAAAAGAAAGTGAAAATCCTAAAAAAAATAAAGCCTAAAAAGACAATGAAAAATCCTAGGTTAGCATCTACCCCCCCATACCTATCTCATACATTGTCCCCAATGTATGCAAGATGAAATGATGCATGAAATAGGTAAAGGTATGAAGCTACTCCCTCCATCGCTTTGGACCAGCGGTGGTGCTAGGTCCAGCCGACTGTGATCGTCTCAACCCCGCCTCAATGCGGTCCAACCTAGAGGATTGCTCCTCCACCTTCTTTCTAAGCCTGACCTGCCCCTAAAAATTTTCTTCATGCCCTTCCAGATGGTGGACATGAAGGCACATGATTCTGCAGGGGGATCCTGACGCCAAAACTCAGGCTCATCTTCCTCCTGAAGACTCTCCTCGGAGGAGGACTCCACCGGTATATCTTCGGGTTGGACACTAGGAGTCCAAACCGCGTGCAAACAACTGTTATATGAACTGGTAGGTCTCTCTGGTGTAACAAACACTCGGTCATATGAATCGAATACGGCGTCCGGTAGGAAAGTCCTACACAGACGCGTGCTCAGGATAGGATGGGAGTGTTTGGCACCCCGAGTTCGTGAGGAATTAGCTATGATAGCGTGGAAGATGACCTTATTTAAACAGATCGTGTGTTGCCGAGTCATCAAATCGTGAATTATTTGCAACACTGGTCTGTTAAAGGATGTGGTGTGGTCTAGCCCTAAGATGTTGCGTTGGATCCAGCGTCCAACGCAATGAACATTTCTAAACGTGGTGCTAGCCTTTAGCCCACGATCCTGTTCTGTACAACGAACCCCCATAACAGTCATGTACTCAATCAGTGGAAGAGGGTCGCTGTGATGTGTGATAGTCCGGACACTGGTGATTTCCTCAAGGAGAGGAATCGTGATGAACAAGTCACTTAGGGGCATGTGCACAGTGAATTGGTATGTGTGAACATTTACAGATGCATGGTCAATCGATGTGTAAAACTGTGCTACCAAGTCAGGGCAGTAAAAAACATCTTTCTCAGCATTATCGTACACTAAGGTATACCAATTCCAAGCCCTAATGCGGTCTAAGAACATGTGCCCATATCCATTTGAATCACACAATATTCGCCCAAAGTCCTTTTCAGAAAAAATGCTAGGTGCCATGATATGAATTGAGATCAAAGCAATAAAAAGAAAAGATCGGAATTCGAACCGCCCCCGAAATTCGTGGGGGAAAAAATTCGATCTCTGCAGAGGGTTCAGGCAAGGCTGATGAAGTTTCTGGCACCAGATCGGCCACAAGCGCTTCAGATCGACTGGTGCAGAATTTGGCGGCGCGCAGGAGGCTTCAGGACTGCCGCGGATCAGCGGCTGAGGTCGCGGGAACGCGGCAAACAGGAGGGTGCTGTGGAAGAGGAAAAAACTGAAGGAGGCACTTGAGGAGAGGGTTGCAGATCTGAGGGGATTTTTTCGTTTGAGAGAAGAGGGGTCGGGTAGATGGAATATTTATAGGAGGGAAAAAAATTGTGAATCCCACTTTTATCCCTAGGTTAAAAGTGAATTTACCCTAGGTACTTGGAATTTTGAAAATGGGTTTGACCCTAGGGAAGAGATGGAGACCTAGGAATTTGAATTTGAAAAGGATTTTGAGTTTTGAAAGTGGGGAAACTCTTTTAAGCACAAAAGTCCCTCATTTATTATTTATTTATTTATTTTTTAATTTTATTATTATTATTACAAAAAATTATTTACAGAAAATATTTACAAATGTATCCCTTGCCTAGGCTGTTCTTTAGGTCTTTTCCCCCTGGCTCGTTTCCCATCATTCCAGTGTGTCTGTTTGCGCGAGCTTGGTTGGGAAACGAGTCCTATTAATTTCTTAGCCCTAGGCTTACCCAGTTTTAATTTTTGTTTATTGTTCATCCGTATATCACCACACTGGTCACTCAAGAATTCTTCCTCACCACTTTTTTTATTCTGCATTTCTTTTTGTCCAATATTCAGAAATTCAAGCTCGTCTCCATATAACTCTTCAAAACTCAGGTCAACATCTTCTTTCAAAAGTGTACAACTTGTTAACCTACCCCGAGTTGGCTCATCCAGACATGTGATTTCATCAGCGAAGAGGTCTTCAAAGGATATGTCTATTGGAGGTTCTTGAATTGTATCCTTTTGGATACATTCACAGTTGGCTCCTTGAAAGTGAAGATATCTAAATCAACTTTCCCCTTTTGAAAGGGTACTCGGATAACAGAATTTCCTATTTCAAGAGAATCACAAAGTTGTGACTCATCTTTTGAATCTTCACTTTCTTCCTCCAAATTGTTTCTAACAAAGCTGACCTCGAATGTTTGATCTTTTGTTTTACGAGGCTGTGTGTGGAAGACATTCACTTCACGAGTCATATCACCAAAGGTTATCCTCATTGACCCATTCCGGCAATTGATGATGGCATTTGCTGTAGCCAGGAATGGTCGTCCCAAAATGACAGGATTTTGGGCCCTATGATTAGTATTAGACACAGGTTGTGTCTCAAGAATTACAAAATCTACAGGGTAAATGAACTCCCCAACTCTGACAAGGACATCGTGAACTTCCCCCTTAGGTTTCTTGACAGAGCGATCAGCCAATTGTATTGTCATTTGGGTAGGGCGGAGATCACCTAACCCTAATTGTTGGTACACAGAAAAAGGTAGGAGATTGATGCTGGCCCCTAAATCAAGAAGTGCCCTATTGATGGTCGTCTGTCCTATAATACAAGTGATGGTTGGGCTCCCTGGGTCCTTGTATTTCTCCGAAATTGACCCAGTAAGCAACTCATTGATGTTGGATGCTAGGAAGATTTTTTTAGGGACTTGTGTTTTCCTTTTCTTGGTGCACATTTCCTTTAAGAATTTTGCATAAGATGGCACTTGTTGGATTGCATCAAGAAGAGGGACATTGATTTGGACCTCATTGAACATTTCTCTTATCTTCTCCATATGAGCATTTGACTTGTGATTTATAAGCCTATTTGGAAATGGTACACTAGGCTTATAAGGTTGCTCATCTACCTTTTCTTTACCCTTGGCTTTTGAAGTGGATGACTCTGTACTAGAAGATGGTTTGTCAGAAGCTGGTTTCATTGGGACAGGAGGTATTGGCGTTGGTACTGGATGGGATGAAGGACTAGAAACCTTATTGTCTATCTGTTTTCCAGATCTCAGGGTATGAATAGCATGATAATGACTTGGGCCCGTGTCTTCCACTTCATGCAAAGGGAAGTGATGTTTGGGATTTGGCAATGGCTGGCTTGTAACAGTCCCTTTTGTCTCTCATTTACTGAATTAGCCAATTGCCCAATTTGGACCTGAACTTTATTCATATCCTATTGATAGTTCTTTGTAAAGGTTTCTAACATTTTTCTCAACTCCGATATTTCTGAATCGTTCTGGGGTGGATATTGATAATATGGAGACTGGAATTGTGATTGGTAATGTGGTGGGTTCTGATATGGTTGTGACTGTGGTGGACTTTGATATGGATGAACATTCTGTGAATTACGATTGAAACTGGGTGGGTGAAACTGAGCATTAAAAGGATGTGGAAATGGTGGCCTATGTTGCTCAGGACCAGACTGACTCCACGAAAAATTTGGATGGTTTTGCCATCCCGAATTGTATGTGTTGGAGTATGGATTGTGAGGGGGTCTGGTGAATACTGCATTCGTGTTCTCCTGATATGATTGAGGCTGATATAATGGACACTCCTCAAAGACATGGTTGAGATCATGACAGTAGATGCAACCCGGTTTGATCACAGGTGATGGGTTGACCTGATTGACAACAGAATTTCCCTTTGACTCAAGCAGTTCTATCCTCTTCATCAATTGTGTGATCTTGGCTTCAGCAGCTATAGAGGATTCTATCGAGTGCATCCCGGTTCTGGAAGTTGTGGAAGTGGGTTTATCTGGGCATGACTCCCACTGAATGGTTTTCTCAGCTAAGGCTTCAAAGAGATCCCACCCTGATTCTCATCTTTCTTCAAAAATTCCCCTTGGCACATGGATTCAAGGAGGGTTTTCGTTTGGTAATCTAGACCGTCATAGATAATCTGGCATTGACGCCATTTCTCTATGCCGTGATGAGGACATAGGGCTAGAAGGTCTTTGAAACGCTCAAAATATTTCCAGAACGGTTCGTGTGATTCCTGCTTGAATTGCATGATATTCTTTCGCATGAGGACTGTTTTGTGGATGGGGTAGAATTTCTTAAGAAAGACTTTGACAGAATCATCCGATGAAGATATGGAACTAACGGGAAGATTGTAAAGCCACTTCTTAGCTAAATCCTTAAGTGCAAAAGGTATGAACCTTAACCTAACAGCATCCTCGGTCAGTTGGGAGATTCTCATCATTACACATACTTCTTCAAACTCTCGAATGAAGATGTACGCGTTCTCAGACTCTAGACCATGAAATTGGGGAAGTGTATTAATGAATTGCGGTTTCAGCTCAAAGTGATTTCCATTGGGTTCGGGGAGAAGAATGCAAGATGGAAGGGAGGTGCGAATCGGATAGAATAGATCTTGAAGTGAAACGTTGTTTTCCATTGTGTCAAGTGGTTGTGTAAGTGCAAGTGTAGAAAGTCTAACAAGTCTTGCAGAATTTGGATCACGGAACCACTCTTGCATATACAGTCACAACGTGCACCGATCACACCAGCGAAAAGAAAAAAAATGAAAAATAACAAACAATAAAAGAAAAATCAATCCAAGCTATCTAGGAATCCTGGACCTAGACGACTCCTAACTGTTTAGACCGTCCACAGGAGGTTTAGTGTAGACTTTGACCACAAGCTAATCAGCCAGGTCAGGGCTAGGTTGTTGGGAGGTTTTCCGTCAAAGACGTTCCTTAATTAAGTAACCACCAACCTTCGGGCTTTCGGCCCTCAATCCCTTTCCTAGACACTGATTTTACAAAAGTCAATTTCCAACACTTTTCCCCCTTAGGATAATCTCCTAAGTGAGTCCGGATGTCCCTAAGGCCAACGTCTATCAAATTTCATTAAAAGTTTGGGATTGTGAGTGCTTGAAAAAATGATTTTTGGGCTAAGGAAAGGGTGATGAAATCCCCCACCTTATCTTATTTATGGGTGATGCCCTTAAAATCGATTTTGTGCAAGTGTACGATATAAACAAACAAGGTTCACTCAAAGCGATATAAATCAACCAAGAAGTGAGTCCTAGTCTAAATGCAATGCGCACGTACCTTGCTCTAGCACTCTTCAATAGTAAAAGTAAATGAATTGAAAAGACACGTGCCTAGAAATGCAAATGTCTAATCAACTTTTAAATTTGCAACCAATTTTTTACTGTTGATTATTAGCAGATATAAGGTGAAGCATACAAGAATTTAAGTATTGCAGCAGCTGTATTTTGCAGAGCAAGCAACCCTGCAGAAATTTGGTCAGTAGTTCACTCCTCATTGCCGCGGATCCGCGGCTTTGGCCGTGGAATCGCGGTAATTCAGAGGGCAACTGGTTTCTGCTTTCGAGAGCAGAAGCCCAGAGCCACTTATATGTTACTGCAATGCAAATTTTTCTGTTCTCTTCACCTGTAACCTGCAACAGAGAAGAAGATTTGTTTAGTTCTTCACTTGAAATAAAAAAACCGTTGCTCTCCCCGGCAACGGCGCCAAAAATTTGATAGGGAAAAAGAGTAGTAGTGGGAGTAGAAATGCACAGATATTCAACAAAAGAGAGAAGGTTTAGAGTCAACCTTAGGTGCTTGATCACTCCACAATGTATTAAAAATGATCGATGTATCCTTTCCAATTAACCGTAGTAGCACAAGCTATACGGGTCGAATCCTCAGGGAGAGCTCACGATGGAAGCTTTACGGTTTAATGTGAAGATAAAAACGAAGATTCTTCTTTGCTTTAAAAGAATGAAAATGAATTGGAAAAAGAAGTAAAAGAATTGGTGGAATTGTGCATGATGGAAATAAAATGAAAAGAAATCAAAAAGAAGATTTGCATTGAAAATAACACTAAAAGAAAGAAAACTTGTAGAAGACTTTAAAGATGGAGAAAACCATGGCTAGCTAACCTTACTAATTTGCTAAACTTACTAAACTCCGTGATGGTGATGCGTGCCTCATGTTGATTCATCGGCATATGTTTGTCTTGCATGTTGGTCTAGTTGCTATCCCACTTGGATGAAGGGTGATCATTCTTGGACTTGTCTTGTAGCCTCATAGATGTCATCGGCCTACAAGATAGACTTTCAATGGTGGGATCAAAAGAGCGACACTCAAGGGGTGCTAAGTAAGAAGATACAACATTCATTAATGGAAGTAAAGAAGTTGTACAACAAATAGCACATGTTTGGTGATCCATCTCCATGTTCCATCAAGGCACTTGTTCTAAAGACAAGGCTCTAAATGAGGCACACATGAATCATATGGAATTACAACAAGAACTTGCCAAGCATGAAAGTAACCCATCGGGGATGAAAAAGACTCAACAACTTGCAAGATTAAAGATTAGCAATCACCCAAGAGTTAGTAGTTAGCAAAGTTAGTGGTTAGCTAGTCATGTTAGAAGAAGTTAGCTACTAGCCATTACAAGAAAAGAAAAGCAATGCATGAAATAAAAGTGCAAGGAAAGTAAAGCTTGAATTAAAGAAAGCAAGTAAATACTAGAAAATGCAATAGAAGAGAGAAGAGAATGGATAAATCCTTGCTTCACAAGTTGTCACCCCTTGGTTTACACAAGCTTTCTCTCTCTTACAATCTCTCTCTTGCAGAATTTCTAGGGAGGAAGAAGACTAAGAGAAATAAAACCTAGAGAAAAATCAAAATACAATATCTTCCCTATTCTCTTCTCTCTCCTCCCGTTTTTGCGAAGGCCCTGGTGGTGTATTTATAGGCTCAGAGAAGAAGGCTCCAGAATCAGGCAGGTGGAGAAAATCTCGGGCTCAACGGCCCTGTAACCGCTGCGGATACGCGGCAAAACCCTGGAAAGCGCGGCAAAATCTTGGCCGTTGAGGCCAAGATTTCTGTTGTGATTTTCTTGTTAAGTTGTTAGCCACGTGGACCTTCTGGAAGTTTGAGTTGGCGCGTGGATATCTCCAGATCCTGGGCTCAACCTTTGGGCTCTCTTTTGGGCTTTGATTATTCTCCATTTAATTTCTTGATAATTAAAGGGATTTTGGGCCTTTTCTCAATTAGAATATGGACCTGCAAAAATATAGAGAAAAGAAGTAAAAATCACATTTTTATTTGCAATATGCATGGTATGGATGTGGTAAAATATGCAAAAATGAATAACAATCAGGAGTTGACAACCTTCTCTATCCTGCACAGATTCTGAACTAAAGCCCATAACCCGCTTTGAATACCGGCTGCCATGACCGAGAGGAGGGCTATGGACCTACCATAAGCCAGGAGCACCGCCAGATACACTGCGTCGGCAACGATCACTTCATGTGGCAGTGTCGGCACTACGCAGCGCTTCAACCACAACATTAAGAAGCCCGCTAACAGTGCCCGATTGGAGATAGGGGTCCGGGCTTGGTGATGGAAACTTTCGAAAACCGTGTCAGGTTTGAAAGTATCCTCGTTCGACTCTGTGGTGTAGGAGTCTACAGAAGCCTTGATCCTGTCGGCAATCTCTTCGTCGGAGCTGGGAGCCAGTCGGGTCACTGGATGGTCTTTCTGATTTACACCATTAAACAAGTAGCTTGCCCAAGACAGCTGCTTGACTCCCCTTGTCCTCCAAGAGGTTATCTGGCCGCAGATGTGGAAGTGACATAACACCTCCCAATAAGTCTCGTACACCCGAGGAGACTCTTTCCTCAAAAGGTGAAGCTCCTTAGTGGTCGGGACGTATTCCTCATAAGGAGTATCCCCCATTACCAACCCCGAGACTTCGTGCAATTCATGCAGGGCAAGACCCATTTCTCTGACCGGAGTGAAGAATGTCCCCGTCAGAGGATTGTAACGCTCCAGGATCCCAAAGAAGTTTTGAGAACTCCGTGGAATGCCATACTGCACGGCCCTGACCGCTTGGTACAATTCCACATGCTCCAATAGGCCTCCAAGATCGGCAAGGACGAAGCTCACCATCCTGCCCCACCAGTACTTCTCAGTGGAATGAATCCACCCGGGCGAACGGAAATCGACCAGAAAATCACCCCTCGCTTTCATGAATACGTTGAGAAAGGTGGTGCCGAGTTTAGGAGTTTCTCCTACTAGGTGATCGATCCTGAGCAGCCCGGGAAACATGCCGAAAACCTCCTTCTCATGACCAGCATGATACACCTTCCTGGAGCCCAGGCTGCCGAGAGTAACCTCGGAGACAGGTCGGGAAATCTCCCACATCATTTTCCGAGGGACAGACATGTGCTGGAGATAAGATAGTGGGTACATCCTCTCCATGTTCGGAAGAAAGAATCTTCTACCCCCTATCTGGCGAAGCCATTTATAATCTCCGTCATGCAAGGTATAGCCACCCTCGCTAATGTTGTCTCCGAAGAAGAAAGCAGGTTTCTTCATCAGAACACGAGAATCCGTTGTGAATGCCGCGTCAGTCATGAGCTCCCGGAGGGTCGCCGCGTCAACGTTGGAGAGCCTCTCCCTTCGCTCCTGCGACTTGTTAGCAGTCACGGGACAAGTCCTTTGTAGCACAAAGGTTAAATCACGGTCAATACCACCTACGTGCCCGAAGTGGCACTTCTTGGAGAGTGGGTTGGAAGAATATCGCACTGCATAAGAAAATGACACTTGATCAAAATTCTAAACAAAAAATGATTAAGTGTCTATAATTCGGACGTAGAAGAGATTCCAGACGCAGGGATTATCAAAATCCGCGTCTGGACCTAAGGGCCACGAGGCCAGTATGGAGCTCGCGTTTCAAATCCAAGACTTGGGAGATAATTTCCAAGCATTGGACTCAGACGCAAGATTCTTGAAAATCAGCGTCTGACATCGCAAAACGCAAGAATCAAGTCTGCGTCCGGATTTATCACAATTAGAAACATTCTAAGTGACGAGTCCGGAATGCAAAGCTTACTGGGGCCCTGTGTTCAACAAATAAACACATGCTCAAGCAGATGAAAGCAGCAGGTCATCAAAACCGCGCCTCGTTTGTCAACTCAAAGACCGCGTCTGAGAATCAAACACGGTTTCGAACCCGCGCTGGCGGTTCTTCTTCAAAAAAGGGATTTTTAGAGTCATAAGAACTCCATAAACCATTCTAATGGCGAAAATTAAGCCTGATAGGCGTTATACCTGAGATAGGGGCTTCCTGCATGGAGGAACCGCCCCTTTGAGTCTCAGCGACGACTGCCTTTGAAGATGTGGCAGTTTGCTTGGCCTTGGGTGCCATTGCTAATCAAGAATCCGATGATGGATGAAGAAGAAGTGAACAGAGAAAGCTCCTTTCTCAAACCCTAATAGATGCACGCGAAGACAAAAGAGAGATTAATGATGACTCTCTCGATGACTGTTGCCATTTATAGGCACGGTGATTTGCAAAGATACGTGGCGCTTGGCTCGATTGGCTCAGCATCGAATCATCTTTTGACGCATGGACAACGCATTTAATACAGCGTGAAGTTCGCACGCCAAAAGAAAGATGTCATGTCGGTTCCGCAGGACAAGTGGCAGTCACTCATGGCATGGTACGGATTCGCACCCAACAGTCGCGCCTCTTCAATGGACGCACCCCTTCAGCACGGCCATAGTTGCGTCCAGAAAGTCGCGTCTTTTTTTCCAAAAGATGCGTCTCTCTGAGGTTCGCATCCATCCAAATCCGGCCAAGAATCGCGTCTGCCTTATGGAGTACCAGTCGCGTTTTCATTCCCAAAAGAGGCTCCCTATGAAAGTCGCATCTTTAAAGCAGTACTATCCCTGCGTCTTAAAAGAACTGGCGTTCAGTCCCTGCTTCTGCAAAGCAGTTCAACAGTGGCACAAGCAGACGACCGTCCACTCCTGGCTTAAAGTGCACCCACGACAGACTTAAAGCAATCGGGGAGGTTTAGACTGTGTATCTAGACACTCAACACGATCAACTTTGGTGGCTTCAAAGAGTTTCACAGTACACTCACGAAGACCATACTCCAGATAAGATTAAACCCGGAGCGTTGACAGTCCAGTCATAAGGGTGAGCTCAGCTAGAGTCCAAAGTATTTCGAAATCCGTCCTACTCAACTGCGGAATGTCGAAAACTTTGGAGGGGGTTCTATAGGCTGTCTAAAAATCACTAAAAGCAAGCCATTAAAAGCAGAATTTCAAGTTCTAGACACAAGGCTAATATTGCCGTGGCGCGAGGGTCCAAACCCGCGTCCAGCATCAAGGCGCGAGGCTCACGTTTCAGCATAAAGGCGCGAGGCTCGACACCGCGTCTCAGCATCAAAGCACGAGGATTCAAACCTGCGCCTCAGCCAGCACTGTGGCACCAAGGCGCGAGGGTCCAAACCTGCGTCTCAGCCAGCACTGTGGCACCAAGGCGTGAGGGTCCAAACCCGCATCTCAGCATCAAGGCGCGAGGCTCGACACCCGCGTCTCAGCATCAAAGCGCGAGGATTCAAACCTGCGCCTTAGCCAGCACTGTGGTACCAAGGCGCGAGGTTCCAAACCTGCGTCTCAGCCAGCACTGTGGTACCAAGGCGCGAGGGTCCAAACCCGCGTCTCAGTATCAAGGCGCGAAGGCTCGACACCCGCGTATCTCAGCACCAAGGCGCGAGGGTCCAAACCCGCGTCTCAGGATCAAGGCGCGAAGGCTCGAACACCCGCGTCTCAGCACCAAGGCGCGAGGGTCCAAACCCGCGTCTCAGCATCAAGGCGCGAAGGCTCGACACCCGCGTCTCAGCACCAAGGCGCAAGGATCTAGACCTGTGTCTCAGCATCAAGGCGCGAGGGTCGAAACCCGCGCCTCGGTTATAACTGCCCTGGTTATGGGGCCAGTCACCGCCCACATAACGGGAAAGTTAGCCCCCATTGTGGAGTATTTTTAGGGGGCACGTTCACCCCTAAAACCTCTATAAATAGCCCCGTCGCTATGAGAACAAGGAGACAAGAGGAAGATACAGAGAGAGTCGCACAAAAAGAGTTCAGCTCTTTAGCTAACTTGCTGCGCACAAGTTGCTCTTTGCCTACCATCTCTTTGAGAGTTTTGATCGACAGAGCTGTGTTACTCCGTCTGCCATCCAAAGAGAAGATCCCCTGAAAGTCTCGACGTTCACCCGGTCAACGGAGAACAAGACTCACTCTCTACCGCCACTTGAAGAACCCAGCATTAAACAAAGGGAGGATATAAGACTCAACATCCTCCCTCCCTTGTAATCAGACTATTAGTCCATTTCAATCTTTCAATTTGATTCAAGAAAATTTTACAGCGAATCCCTTTCCCAATTTTTCCGATGCGTACACTATAAAAAAGACCAATTTACATCAGGTAAGGGAAAAACTGATGGACTTCAAGTAGTGAATATGTTTACAGTGGTATTAGTTATGTTATACAACTAAAACTTTCAGTTCTGCCTGAGGGCCTCCAGGTTTTCCGAGGGAGCACTAGCTCCCTATCTCCTGTTATGCCTTGCGGCAGGTTCTGCACTCTAGTAACGGAACATCCTGGGTCGTAGTCTCAGGTATGCGCGGGACCTATTGTAAATATAACACGTTGGTTTCATCACCAGTTTCCAATAACAACCTTCTATTACGCCTTGCCAGAGCCGCATTTTCGCGACAGAATTTAGATCGTTGCGCTAGCGCCGGCTCTAACAATCTGGCTCTGTCCATGTGTCATGTAGAAGCTTCTAATTCCATGTGAATATGCTCTAGTTTGTTACAGGTTTGGGCTTCTTGGATTGGGCTTCAAATAATCCTCATTAAATCCCCTTCTTAATGAGGACTTGGGCCTTCTTCTCGATTAAAGTGTGGACCTGAAAATTCAGAGAAAAAGCTACTAAAACCAGTATTTTATTAACTAATAAATGGAAAATGTGATGTAAATAATGCAAAAATAAATACTAATCACACCCCCATACCTAGCCTTTGCTCGTCCTCGAGCAAAATAAGTGAGGAAAAAATCTAAAATAAAGTTATTATACCACTTTCGCATATGACACGATTGCACTGAGTATATGCAACAAGTCGTTAAACCTCTAGGTTACCCCTAGAGAAGTGTGGTCTTTTGAGAGTTTTCAGCGTATTACACCCACAAAATCCATAAAGAAGGGAAAATAAATGTTAGTGGTTTTGAAAACATATTTTGAAAGAAAGAAAGAAAGAAAGAAGGTTTTACGATCCATTTTTTCAAAAATTAAGTGATATTATGGTTTTAGGTTATTCCTTCTTAATTATAAGTCTCCACTCAAAGTTTTATCTTCAATTAGGGTTAAGTGTCAAAAGTAGATTGATCATTGGATTTTGCATCAAGCCTAAAATATATACACTTATATATATATATATATATATATATATATATATATATATATATATATATATATATATAAGGAATCGCTACTTAGACTAAGATACCTTAATTTTATATTTATATATATATATATATATATATATATATATATATATAGACATATATACATTTATTATTTTCCTTAGCTTCATTAGGCTTTCTAATTTACTCATGTAGCGAGCCTTGAACTGGTGACTATCAGACCAGACGATCTTAGGCCACCGGATGAGAATACATCCCCGGGTTCAAGGATTCAAGTAAACAAGGCCACGAACGCTAAGGACTTAACCACCTTTAGGTGTGACTGATCTTGCTTCCTAAGGCATAAATAACCAGTTTAATTGGTGATCAAGTGATCATTTATTTATTTATTTATATTTATATATATTATTTCTCTTTCTTCATAAAGGCATTAAGTTTTGTTCTAATCCCTCAATATGTAAATGTATATAATACTTAGAAAAAAATTCAAAATCTAATTATCTTTCTACTCTTTCTTTCTTAACTTAAAAATCTAACAATTCTTATTATTTTACTTAAATTAAGAAATCTTACTTTGGAGTTTTTCGAATCCCTAAGATCAAGTTAATTTTCTTAAAAATGGATAAAAAAATTAAGGGGAAAAGAAATTTCCCAAAAAGAAAGCGAAAAAAATCTAAGGAGCATCCTAATAAAAGAAAGAAAATCCCTAAAAAGAAAAGAAAAAATCTAAAGGAAAAAATCCTAGAAAAGAGAATAAAAGGAAATAAAAATCATATTAGTACCCCCCATACCTATCTCATGCATTATCCTCAATGTATGCAATATGATATGAATGCATGAAATAAGGTAAGTGAAAAGATGTCACCCTCATCGACGGCTCGGACCGGCCTAAGTGCTCGGACCGGCCGACCTTGATCTTCTTAAGCCCTCCTTTATATGCTTAAGTCATGCAAACTGTTCCCCCATTTGTTTCTTAAGCCAAATTTGTCTCTTAAAAATCTTCTTCATGCCTTTCCAAATGAAAGACATGAAGGCATGTGACTCACGGGCAGTGGCTGACGCCAGAAATCAGACTCGTCCTCCTCCTCCAACAGTTCCTCAGAAGAGGATTCAGCTGGGACGTCCTCTTGTTGGATAGTAGGTATCCAAACCGCATGTAGACAACTGTTATATGCACTAGTTTTACGTTCTGGGGACATAAAGACTCAGTCAGAGGCAGAAAAGACCTTATCTGATAGAAAATTCCTACACATACGGCTGACCAATACGGGATGTGAGTACTTTGCACCCTTAGTGCGCTGAGAGTTGGTAATCAAGCTGTGGAGAATGACTTTGTTTAGGCAGACCGTGTGCTACCTAGTCATTAAACTGTGGATTATTTGCAACACAGGCCTATTAAAAGAAATGGTGTGATCAAAGCCTAAAATGCTATGTTGAACCCATCGTCTAACACAATGGACATTGCGGAAGGTAGTGCTAGCCTTAACCCACGGTCTTTCTCCTTACAACGGGCACCCATAATAACCATGTATTCTATAAGAGGTAAGGGCTCACTGTGTTGTGGTAAACTAGAGACTTGTGTGTAATCCTCAA
Source organism: Agave tequilana (assembly GCA_038442645.1). Lineage (NCBI taxonomy): Eukaryota > Viridiplantae > Streptophyta > Magnoliopsida > Asparagales > Asparagaceae > Agave > Agave tequilana. The sequence continues at coordinate 195,479 of JAVJIF010007604.1, forward strand.
TCATATCAACAGTAACAATGATGTCCTTAGTGTCAAAGTGCATAGTGAATTGGTGGTTGTCAAGATCAATGGTGATAGTGTCAATGCATGTATAAAACTTCTTGACAAGCTTAGGACAATAATATGCTTCAAATTCAAAGTTCTCATATACAAGAGCATACCAATTTTTCTTTCTAATTCTATCCAAAAAGATATGCTCATATCTATTCATATCACTAAGAATCCTGGAGAATTTTTAGCGAAAATTGAAGGGGCCATGGATCTCAAAATTGAAATTTGTGGAAGAAAGGATTAGAGAGTGCAAACCTCCCCCAGAATTCGTTGGGGGGGGATGAAGTATGGACTGCTATGAGCAATCCAGGCAAGAATAGCAGAGAATCATCTATAGATCTGAGATCAACCCAAGGAATTGACTGCTAGAAAATTTGGCAGCGCTCAGGATTCAGCAGAAAGGTCGTGGATCCGCGGCTTCCAGAGGATTTCTGCGGTAAAGTTGAAGCGGCCGGCGGTCTGGTTTCGTGCGGGCAGCGCTCACTCTCTCTCACTCCAGATCTGGCTTTAGGTTTAGGTTTGAGGCACAGGAGAGAGGATAAGAGGGTATTTATAGAGGGGAAAAAGGGTGAGTTTCTTTTTTTATCCCTAGGTATAGGCGGAAATTCCTATACTAGGATTTAGTTTTTGTATTGTTTAAAGAAAAAGTGGAATATTTATACAAGAAGAAACCCTAGTGGTGTATTTTACAATGAAGTCCAAGTTTTTCTTTATTTTTCATTTTCATATTTTTTGGTGTTTATTTTTAGAGAAAAAGGAAAGAAAAAGTGTTTATTTAAAAAAAGAGTCCCCTAAGAAAAAAATTTACGGGGAAAGTCAGAGAAGGGCCTGGTCACTCATATACTGAGTCACAGAGACCCAGTTTAGTATCTCTATATGGCTCAGGCTCGGTGGTAAAGAACGGTTTCAATCGTTGTCTATTAACCTTAAATACGTCACTGTTCTTAGGATCGAAAATTTCCATTGCACTGTGTGGAAAGACAGTTTTCACCAAAAAGAGCCCTGACCAACGTGTTTTTAACTTTCTGGTGAAGAGATGGAGTCTAGAGTTGTATAGCAAAACCTTCTGTCCTGGGATAAAATTCTTCTTATGGATGGATTGATCATGGAAAAGTTTAGTTCTGCTTTTGGAAATTAAGGCGTTTGTAAGCTTCATTTTTTATCGCTTCTAACTCGAAAATCTACAATTTTCGTAGATCACTGGCTTTGTGTAAGTCAAAGTTGAGATGCTTGATCGCCCATAAAGCATGGTGCTCTAGTTTTATTGGCAGATGGCAGGATTTTTCAAACGCAACTTGTAAGGAGACATACCTAGAGCAGTTTTGAAGGCGATCTGATATGCCAAGAGTGCATCGATAAGCTTAACAAACCAATCCTTCCTATTTTTCCCAACAATTTTCTCCAAAATGTGTTTTATTTGTCTATTAGTTACTTTGACCTACCCATTCGTTTGAGGATGGTATGTCATGAATAATTATGAGATATAGAATATTTTCGCATTAGGGCTTCAAAAGCCCAATTGAAAAAATGAGAGCCATTGTCACTTATAATCGCATGGTGGACCGAACGGGAAATAATGTTTACTCTTAAAAATTTGACAACAACTCAGTTGTCATTCGACCTCGTTAGCACTGCTTCGACCCACTTAGAAACATAATCTACAGCAACCAAAATGTATTGGTTACCGAACGAATTAGGAAAGGGTCCCATAAAATCGATGCCCCACACATCGAAAACTTCTAGTTCTAAAATGGTTTAAGGGGCATCATGTCTTTCCGTGTTATCCGACCCATCATTTGACATTTTGTACAGAGTTTGTAAAATTTGAAGGAGTCCTTGAATAGAGTGGGCCAATAGAACCCACTCTGCAGAACTTTCTCAATAGTTTACAGGGATCAAAGTGTTCACCGTATGCAAACTCATGGCAAAAAGTCAACACACTGTTGTGCTCATCCTCTGAAGACACCTTCTTATGATCTGGTCAGAACAATATTTGAAGAGATATGATTTATCACAGAAGAAGAATTGTATCTGTGTGAAAAAGCGATGCTAGTTCTAACTTGACTAATTAGGTGTTTGCCCCTTTGCAAGATAGTTTACAATGTCAGCATACCAGGGCCCTTTACACATCATTAGGATGTGTTCGTTTGGAAAGTTTTCATTGATCGGTGTTGTTTCCACATGTGCATTGGGGATTCTGGACAAGTGTGATTTGCCACCACATTTTTCACGCCCTTTTTTGTCTTTACTTTCAAGGTCAAACTCTTGCAAAAGAAGTATCCAATGAGTCTAGCCTTAGCATCCTTCTTTTGCATCAGATGTCGTAGGGAGGAATGATCGGTGAACGCCATCGTTTTGGATCCGAGTAGGTATTATCAAAATTTCTCCAACACAAACACAATAGCCAAAAAAATCCTTTTCGATCGTCGTGTAATTGAGTTGGGTGTCATTCAGTGTCCTACTCACATAATAAATCACGTGTTGCTTGTTATCGATATGTTGTCCTAGGATAGCGCCAATGGCAAAATCAGAGGCATCACACATTATTTCGAATGGTTTAGTCTAATCAGGTGCTGAGATGATTGGGGCAGAGATAAGTTCTCGTTTTGACCTCTCCTAAGCTTTTATACATCCATCATCAAAATGGAAGGGCACATCTTTAGCTAATAGATTCATCAAAGGTCTAGCAACTTGCTAAACTCTTTTATGAATTTTCTGTAAAAATCGGCGTGCCCTAAAAAAGATCTGATGTCTTTTATTCATTTTAGCTCAGGGAGTTTGGCTATTACTTTCACTTTTGATCGGTTAATCTCAATCCCTTTTTTTGATATTTCATGCCCAAGGACTATTCCTTGTTTGACTATAATGTGACACTTTTCCCAGTTAAGTGTCAAATTCTTTTCCATGCATCTTTTGAGAACCAATTTGAGATGATGCAAATATTGGTCAAAGGAATCTCCATAAATTGAAAAGTTATCCATGAATATCTCCAAAATCATTCCACCATGTCCGAGAATAAACTGAGCATGCAACATTGGAACATTGCAGGAATGTTATACAATCCAAATGGCATCCTATGGTATGTAAATGTTCCAAAGGGACAGGTGAAAGTTATTTTCTCTTGGTCTTTGGGAGCGATGAGAATTTGATTGTATCCTAAACATCCATCCAGGAAACAATAATATTCGTGTCCAGCCAATCTTTCTAACATATGATCTATGAAGAGAAAAGGGAAATGGTTTTTACATGTGACGGAATTCAGCTTGCGATAATCGATGCAAACACGAATCTTCTTTGGAAGATGAGTTTGCACTAATTCTTTCTTATCATTATTCACCACAGTAAACTCGGCTTTCTTGGGCACAGCGTGGACATGACTCACCCATTGGCTATCAGAGATGGGATAAATTATCTTATTGTCTAGAAGTTTAAGGATCTCTACTCGGACAGCCTCTTACATGATGGGGTTAAGTCTATGTTATGGGTCTCCTTTTAGTTTTGACTCTTCGAACAGATGGATGCAGTGTTGTACAATTGATGGACTGATTCTCTTGATGTCGGCCATGATCAAACCAATGGCCTCTCTATTTTTTCTCAATATAGCAAGAAGATCCTCTTCTTGTCTCTCCATCAAATGAGAAGCAACGATAACCGAGAAAGCTTCTTTTTCACCCAAGAACTTGTACTTGAGGTGACTGGGGAGAGCTTTCAATTTGAAAGGGGGATTTTCTCAGTTGAGGGTTGTTCTCTTTGAAAAGGGTTGATCGGGGTTGCATTTGTTGCCCAATCTACCACTGAGTCAACTATTTAGTCAAGATTGAAGTCATCTGACTCTAATTCAAACTCGTGTTTATATTTGTATTCTGGCTCCTTCTCATGTTCACTTGTTAACCCCTCTATCAAGTTCACATCGAAAGTTTGATCAGCAAAATCTCGAGGTTGTTTTCTCAGGTGAAAAACATTTACCTCCTTGGTCATGTCTTCAAATGTTAATCGCATTGACCTATTCTTACAATTTATGATAGCGTTTACTATAGCGAGGAATGGTCGTCCTAAAATGACAGGGGTCTGGGATTTTAGATTCAGCACAGGTTGTGTTTCCAAAATGATAAAATCTATATGGTAGATGAACTCCCTGACCCGTATAAGGACATCAGTGATTTCCCCCTTGGGAACTTTCACCGAACCATCAACTAGTTGTATCGTTACCTGTGCTAGACGGAGATCGCCCAGCCTGAGTTGTTGATACATAGAAAAGGGGAGCAAGTTGATACTTGCTCCCAAATCAAGTAGTGCCTGGTTGATGGAGGTATATCCTATTATGCATGAAATGGTTTGGCATCTGGGGTCTTTGTACTTCATAGAAATGGGATCGGATAGTAACTCACTAATGTTTGTGGCAAGTTAGACTTTTTTGGGAACGTTTGTTTTCTCTTCTAGGTGCACATGTCTTTTAAGAATTTTGCATAAGATGGCACTTGTTGGATATCTTCAAGAAGTGACACATTTATTTACACTTGATTTAATATCTCTCGGATCTTTTTCATTTGAGCATTTGATTTGGCATTTGTTAGCCTATTAGGGAATGGTGCAATAGGCATATGTATGGGCTCAGTTGATTTCTCTTTTTCTTCAGACCTCGATGTGGATGGTTGTGAACTTGATGGTGATGATGGATTAGATGAAACAGGCTTATGTTGGGTGGACAGTGGAGAATTGGACACTTGGGGATTGAAAATCTGATTGTCTACTTGCTTTTCAGACCTTAAGACATGAATAACATTGCATTGATTTGGCTGAGTGTCTTGGGCCTCATGAACTGAGAAAGAGTTCTTAGGATTGGTCTATGGTTGGCCTGGTAATGCTCTCTTTTGTCTTTCACTAAGTGAATTAGCCAATTAACTAATCTGGACCTTTAACCTACTTATGACTTGATTATAGTTGTTCATCATCGAGACTTGAGTTTTTGACAAGTTTTCTAAGGCTTTCTCCAACTCAGTCATTTTTCTTTCTGGGAGAGGATTTTAAAAATGTTGTGAAGCTTGATGTTGAAAATTTGGTGGAAAGTTGGATTAGAAATTTGAATGAAAATTTGATTGAAAATTGGGTTGAAAATTAGACAGATAGTTATGAGCCGGAAATTGATTGTGAAAATTTGGTCTATTCTGCTCATGATTGTTCTGACTCCATGAAATATTGAGATAATTCCTCCATCCAAGATTGTATGTTTTGGAGTATGGATTGCTATTCCCTCTGGCAAAAGCTACATTCATGTTATCAGGTAGATTTGTTGAGCTTGATAGACATAACACTCTTCAAAGACATGATTTAGTGCATGACAATAAGTGCAACCAGGATTTGTCATTTGTCGTGGGTTGACTTGGTATATCATACCTTGTTCCTTTGCTTCTAAAAGGTCTAGTCTCCTCATCAGGTGGGTGAGTTTGGCTTCTACAGTAATAGAGGATTCTATTGAATGGAGTCCGGTTATGCAAATCGTTGGATTCTGACTTTTAGACTTTTCCGGACAAGTTTCCCATTTGATTGTTTTTTCAGCTAAGGTTTCATATAAATCTCATTCCTGGTCCTCGTCTTTCTTTAAGAATTCACCTTAACATATCATTTCAAGCAGAGTTTTTGTGGGATAGTCTACACCGTCATAGAGAACTTGGCACTGTTGCCATTTCTCTACACCATGATATGGACACTGGGTAAGTCCTTAAAGCGTTCAAAGTACTTCCAAAATGGTTCATTGGGCTCCTATCTAAACTACATTATATTTTTTATGATGAGGGCAATCTTATGGATTGGACAGAATCTTTTAAGAAAAACCTTAATGAAATCGTCACAAGATGAAAACGAACCGACGGGTAAGCTATACAGCCACTTCTTGGTTGTATCATTAAGAGCAAAAGGAATGAATCTCAATCTTACAACGTCTTCCCCCAGCTGAGAAATCCGCATTATCAAAAATACTTCTTCAAACTCCTGGATGAAGAAATATGCATCCTCAGACTCCATGCCATGAAATCTAGGAAAGGTGTTTATAAATTAGGGTTTCAGCTCAAAATTGTTACCGTTGGTCTCTGATAATTGAAAGCAAAAGGGAAGTGATGTTCTAATTAGGTAAAACTTTGTCCTGAGTGACACGTGGTTGGCCATGATTGGAATAAACTCAGGAGATGGTGTAGGTGCAAATGGAGTGTTCCTAACTAACCTTAACAAAATTGGATCCCTAGACCACTCATGTATGCACAACACAAATAACATTCACCCAACAGTCAAACGTAAAAAAGAAAAATAAGAAATAAGAAGAAAAAAAAAAAAACATTCTTCAAGCCTAGTTTAAGCTTCCTGGACCTAGACGACTCATAATTGGGCGATTTCTAGGGGAGGTTGTTGTATGTATCCGACCACAAGCTAATCAGCCAGGTAGGGGCAAAATATGGTAAAAGGTATCCGTGCGAAAGTAATGGGCCTTAATTACACCAAACTACGGTCCTTCGAGGCTTAACCTCTTAATTCCCAACTTTAGACACTGATTTCACAGGAGGATGATTCTTACAAGTTCTACCCTCGTTTAATCTCCCAATGAGTCTGGATGTCCCTAGGGACCAACATCTATTAATTTTTTAAATTAGGCTTGGGATTATGAGTGCTTGAAAAATTATTTTTCGGATAAGGAAGGGTGATGAAATCCCCACCTTATCTTGTTTATTTGGGTATTGCCTTTAAGATTGATTTGTGCAAGTGTGCAAAATATATCGAACAAGATTCACTCAAAGTAGATAAATCAGCCAAGGAGTTGGTCCTATTCTATATGTAATGCTTGCGTACTGATTGGTAGTGAAAAGTGCATTTTTATCATTATATTTACCATCACATTTTCATATTTATTCATATAATTCTGCACATTTACTAATATTTTATGATTTATTGTGTGCAGGCTTTGAGAAATAAAAATAAAGAAATAAAGCCTCAAAAGAAGCCCAAAAGCCCATATTTAAGCCCAATGCAAAAGTTGCAATTATTAAATGTCAAAATTGCAATTACACAAGGTCAATAGTTGCAAATACAAAGAAGAGGGAAAGATAGACTTCTATTCAACCCTAAACACTTGCAGGATGAGGATAAAAGGAGGAAAGTGCAAAGATAAAATTGTTTCAAAAAATTCGGATTCAGACTGTACACGTTTTAGTATTCAGATCATAACCTTTGCTAAATATATTCAAATTTGATGATACAAGATGCTCCAGAAAGAAGACTGAAAGACCTACAACTCTTATGTTGATCAAACTTTCCAATTCAATTCGCAGATAAAACATATTCGGTGATCAACATGATAACAAGTTGCAGGACAGAGTTGTACTGGGACTTTACTTCTTCCAGCTCCTATAAATACCCCTGCAGAGCAACAGAGAAGGGCACACAGAAAATCCAGAGCAAATTCTAGGGTTTCTTAGGCTAACTTGTAGTTTAGGTTAGGTTTTTATTTTTCTTTTGTAATTTTTGTAACTGAGAGGAGAGGATGTTTTCATGGAGGAAGGAGATCTACTTGTACTGAGGGTGACAATCGGTGTAAGTTTTGCTCTTCTTCCATTGTTAAATAAATCGATTCGAGGTTTGTTTTTATTCTTTTATTGTTTTCTTCTTTTGTTCTTGTTTTCTTCTATTTGTTTTTCTCTAATGTTGTGTGGACCATGAGATCTGATTGCCTCGAGACTGCCTAGCCGAAGAAGAGCCCTTGATGGCTTATGGAGATGAACAAGCTTTCTCTTGCCATTATTTTCTTTTCGTAGTGTAGATCGTGAAGGTGGACGATCCTATACGCCATACTTGTACGCCTTCCAAGAAAAGGTAAGTCGTCGCAACGGTTCAACGGTAAGCAGACTGAAGAGGTAGGTATGTATAGTTTTTAGTTTTCTTTCTTTTATTTCTTTAGTTTAGATCTCCATCTCTCTCAAATTTACTTTTCATTTTTTCATTGTAAATATCATATACCATTGTAAATAATAAAAGAAAATAATTTTTAGAGAATCTTACTTAAACGCTTCCATCGCTAGTCCTTCCCTGAGGATCACGACCCGCATAGCCACTGCTACCGCGGATTCGAATTGAGAACCTTGCACTATTATTTCTAAATCTAAACTTCTTTATTTTGTTGCACAGGTAAATCTCAATCAAAATTTTGGCGCCGTTGCCGGGGAGGGACGGTAAGTTTTTCTCTAAAAAAAAAATTTATTAACTAATTCTTTTATTCTTTTCTGTTTACAGGTTTGGAGAACAGAAAAACAGCAGCAGAAGTGGACATATAGCAACTCTGTGCCTTTGCCCTCGAAGGCAGAGCAGCAGAGCCTGTTACTTTGCCGCGCAAACGCGGCAATAGCTGCGGTTCCGTGGCAGTAGTAGTGAACTACTGATCAATTTTTCTGCAGGTTGCTGAAAATTGTAATATCTGCTTTCTGCTCTGTTAAAATTTGTTCTGTGATAACCCTGCTTACTGCTAATTAATTCAACAGTAAAATATTTGTTGTTAATGATAAAAATTGATTAGACGTTTGCATATTAGGCACGTGTCTTTTCAATTCCTTTATTTTACTGTTGAAGAGTGCTGGAGCAAGGTACGTTTGCATTGCATGTAGAATAGGACTCATCTCTTGGTTGATGCTTTGAGTGAATCTTATTTACATATTTTGTACACTTGCACAAAAATATCTTAAGGGCATAACCCATTAACAAGATAAGGTGGGGATTTCATCACCCTTCCTTAGCCCAAAAATCATATCCAAGCACTCACTAACCCAAGCCTAACTTAAAATTAGTAGACGTTGGCCCTAGGGACATCTCGGACTCAATAGGAGATTATCCTAAGGGGGAACAGTGCTGGAAGTTGACTCTTGTCAAATCAGTGTCTAGGAAAGGGATTGAGGGCCGAAAGCCCGAAGATTGGTGGTTATTTAATTAAGGAACGTCTTTGACGGAAAACCTCCCACCACTCTTGCCCTGACCTGGCTGATTAACTTGTGGTCAAAGTCTGCACCCTACCTCCCGTGGACAGTCTAACCAGTTAGGAGTCATCTAGGTCATAGGTCTACCCTAACTTAGGTTAGTATTTTTTTCTTTTTTTGTTTGTTTATTTGTTTGTTTTCTTTTTTTTTTTTTTTGTTTGTGTGATATGGCATATAACAATTTTTCCAATTTTAATCCATATTACACACCTTTTCGGATATTACCAACCCGGCATATCATAATTTTGACCAACCTAGTGTGCCGGAATGGTCTTATCCGAATGATTATAACCCATGCCCCCCATCTTATGACCATAATTTCCATAACAATTTCAACTCTTCACAGAGTTCATGGGGTTTCGATTCCCCCGAGTCCAATTTTCAACCGACTTGTCCTCCGTCTCCACCTTGTCCACAATATTCCCAAGAGTCATACTCAGATACACCCATTCAGAATAGAAAACCATCTATCCGGGAAATGATGAGTATGCACGAGTCCAAGCAACAACCACCATTAATCTTAGACATGATGATGCGCGAGTCCACCGACTCACAACTTCATCACGATGACACTTCCTTTTTCCAAGTCCAATCACAAAAGAGGCTTGAAGCCATGACTCAGGCTAGATTAGCTCGTGAGCATGAACTAGATATGATGGTTCAATCTTTGCGTTCTCAGCATCCGGCCAATTCTGATATCGCTGATCATTCTCTTAGAGCCGACGAACCAAAGTGCTTTGGACAACAAGATTCTACTTCAGTGTCATCATGTGAACTTACCGAAACTTCAACTTTTGATAACTTGGCAAGCTTTTCCTTTCCTGAAATAGAACTTGAGCATGAATATGATCATGATCTCCCACTTGGTGATTCAATTTTACTTCCTGATTCAATAATGACTCCGGTGTCTCTACCTGATTTCACTTTTCCCGAGTCAACATTGGATCCTGTTCCAATTCATCATGAAATTGAATCACCCATTTTGATGATCATATTGAACTTGACCAATTTTTCAATTTTGAAAGTCCCATGGATAAATTGGCAAGTTCTCATTTTTATGAAATTGAACCCAATGAGATATATGACCTAGATTCTCAAATCTGTGATCAAGTTCAAATTCCCGAATCATTATTGACTCATGTGTTGTTACCCAACTTAGGTAATCTTTTAGAGTCAGTCTTGATTCCCACACCTATCATTCCTGAACTTGAATCACCAATATTGAGTCACATTCCATTGTGGGAAGATTATTGTGGACTTGAGCTTCAACTTATTGATTTGGACCCACTTCCTGAACTTATCCCGACTCCTGAACCCTTACTTGATTTAAGTTTCTTTCCTGAGTCGGTATTCGTTCCTGTACCTATGACGTCCAAGTCAATCATTCCATCTTTTCACACTCCATTCTGGGACAAGACGGTTGACAAATTTGACTCCGAAATCAGTTATGGAATTTGGAAATAGATGGGGTCAAATATTTAATAAAAATTCTTAATGAACACATCTTTTTAGTGGGTTATATTATAGTAATTTCTGGTGGGTTCCCCCGAATTCCACAAAAAGTAGATTGGGCCGCATTTCGTGGACCAATTAGACCACCACCGGAACCACCACCTTGAGGTAACTTCTGCCTTCCCTTGTTCTTTTTCATGCATATATGCATTCATTCATACATTGAGGACAATGCATGAGATAAGTGTGGGGGTAGGCTTTACTAACATACTAACATAGTTAGAAACTAACAAAAATTTGCTAATTAAAAAAAATTTAAAAAAGGACAATATTTTGACTTATCTTTTGAAAGAAATCTAAGTTAATCTTAAGAATTAGGAAAATCATGATTAGGATTTCTAAAAACTTGGTCAAAATAAATAAATTGTTGAATTTTTAGGTATAGGAGGAGAAATTGAATAAGTAGTTAGTCTTAATTTTTACCTTAATGAAATGTGCATACCAATGCATATCTAGGATTCTAAGACAAAGACCTTTGTGCCTCATAAAAAAATATAATAAAATTAAAAAAAATCACCAATTAAGCTGGATACATGTGCCTCAAGAAGCATAAGTATTCACGCCTAAAGGTGAGTTTACAAATAAAGTCCTTAGTTTTGGGGCCTAGTTCACTCGAATTTGAGTTCGCGGGGTGTTTTCTCACCTGGTGCCCTAAAGCCAACCGGTTTGGGAGTCATCAACTTTAAGTTCGTTACATGGGTGGATTAGAAAGCCTAAGAAAATTAAGTAAAAATTACTTATATGTATTAACACATCTAATAGTCAATTAGTTAGGTATGAGGGCCCCAAGAAGCCTTGATACTTACACGAAAGAAAATTAGATGAGTTATACATATCAAAAAAAAGGGTACATATAAATAAATAAATAATAAAGAGGCATGAGAGTCCAAGTTAAGGAATTTCTAGTATAAATTCATAAGGATGCATATGATTTTTGGTAACGAAAAAGACTATACACAAAATTCAATTTTGATCCTTACTTAAAAATGAAAACAATTTACTTTATAAAGACTAAGTTTAAGAATGAATAAAAATGATAATCCTAAAAAACTTATAGATTACTTAGTCTTTGCAAAAGTATTTCAAATATTTTCTTTTTATGGATCTTGTGGGTGCAATCAACTGAAAACCTCACGAGACAACACTCGTCTTCTAGGGTAACCTAGGGGTTTAACGGCTTGTTGCACATGCTAAGTGCAACCGTGATTCCTACGAAAGTGAGTTAGTTAGATTAATTTTTCTTTCCTTTTTCTTTTTCTTTGATTTTTACTCGAGGACGAGCAAAAAGATAAGTGTGGGGGTGTGATTGGTAGTGAAAAGTGCATTTTTATCATTATATTTACCATCACATTTTCATATTTATTCATATAATTCTGCACATTTACTAATATTTTATGATTTATTGTGTGCAGGCCTTGAGAAATAAAAATAAAGAAATAAAGCCTAAAAAGAAGCCCAAAAGCCCATATTTAAGCCCAATGCAAAAGTTGCAATTATTAAATGTCAAAATTGCAATTACACAAGGTCAATAGTTGCAAATATAAAGAAGAGGAAGGATAGACTTCTGTTTCAACCCTAAACACTTGCAGGATGAGGATAAAAGGAGGAAGTGCAAAGATAAAATTGTTTCAAAAAATTCGGATTCAGACTGTACACGTTTTAGTATTCAGATCATAACTTTTGCTAAAGATATTCAAATCCGATGATACTAGATGCTCCAGAAAGAAGACTAGAAGACCTACAACTCTTATGTTGATCAAACTTCCAATTCAATTCGCAGATAAAACATATTCGGTGATCAACATGATAACAAGTTCAGGACAGAGTTGTATTGGGACTCTACTTCTTCCAGCTCCTATAAATACCCCTGCAGAGCAACAGAGAAGGACACACAGAAAATCCAGAGCAAATTCTAGGGTTTCTTAGGCTAACTTGTAGTTTAGGTTAGGTTTTTATTTTTCTTTTGTAATTTTTGTAACTGAGAGGAGAGGATGTTTTCATGGAGGAAGGAGATCTACTTGTACTGAGGGTGACAATCAGTGTAAGTTTTGCTCTTCTTCCATTGTTAAATAAATCGATTCGAGGTTTGTTTTTATTCTTTTATTGTTTTCTTCTTTTGTTCTTGTTTTCTTCTATTTGTTTTTCTCTAATGTTGTGTGGACCATGAGATCTGATTGCTTCGAGACTGCCTAGCCGAAGAAGAGCCCTTGATGGCTTATGGAGATGAACAAGCTTTCTCTTGCCATTATTTTCTTTTCGTAGTGTAGATCGTGAAGGTGGACGATCCTATATGCCATACTTGTACGCCTTCCAAGAAAAGGTAAGTCGTCGCAACGGTTCAACGGTAAGCAGACTGAAGAGGTAGGTATGTATAGTTTTTAGTTTTCTTTCTTTTATTTCTTTAGTTTAGATCTCCATCTCTCTCAAATTTACTTTTCATTTTTTCATTGTAAATATCATATACCATTGTAAATAATAAAAGAAAATAATTTTTAGAGAATCTTACTTAAACGCTTCCATCGCTAGTCCCTCCCTGAGGATCACGACCCGCATAGCCACTGCTACCGCGGATTCGAATTGAGAACTTACACTATTATTTCTAAATCTAAACTTCTTTATTTTGTTGCATAGGTAAATCTCAATCACGTACCTTATTCCAGCACTCTTCAACGGTAAAGTAAATGAATGGCAAAGACACGTGCCTAGAATGCAAGAGTATAAATCGATTTTTATATTTGCAATAAGTTTTTGCTGTTGAGTTATTAACAGAATCCTAGTGATGGAATACAAGAAATTAAATATTGTAGAAAGCTAATTTTTTCAAAGCAGCAGCCCTGCAAAAATAGATTGTATGTAATTCACTCAATCATGCTGCGAAAACGTGGCAAAAGTCGTGTATGCGCTGCAAGTTTGAGGGTACTTGGTCTCTGCTTTCGAAAGCAGAGGCCCAAGACTACTTATATGTTTCTGCTATTTTTGATTTCTTGATTCCAAAACCTGTACCCTACAATAGAGAAAAAAAATCATTTAGTGCTAAAACAAGTGAAAATTGTCACCCTCCCCGACGACGGTGCTAAAAATTTGTTCAAGTGTTACTAGAGTTCAGAGCAAATCGTGTTGGTTGAGATGTTTATGCTCAAAGCCCTGGGGATGTTTATACAAATTGTTTAGAAAGTGGAAGATAGAAAAAGATGGTGATTGTTGGTGTTTAAAAAAAACTAAGTTAAAAAGAAATGAAAAAGAGTAAAGAAAGAAAGAAATAATTTTTGATGTGTGTTCTACACTAAGAAATGAAAAGAAAGAAAAACTAAAATACTTACTTACCTCTTTTTGTTGATGACTTACCTTGGATCATTGGCACATTTATCTTGATTCGGAGGTGATCAGCGCATAATCATAAGATCTAATTCTGTCCCCGTCCATATTACATCATCAAAACTGCCTCGAGTAAGTATGAAATGATATGTACATTAGGGAGGAATCCAACGCCATGAGCTATCGGTGTCACTTACAAAGGCAAGGCAATTCCGTTGCTATTAGACTAACTTGGATAATCATAAAAAAAAAAAAAAAAAAAAGAAAAGTAGAAAGAAGAGGGAACATAAAACATGTAACTTTCGATTAAATGAAGTAACGACGAAAGAAAAGAAGAACAACTTATACCGGTGTCACTCTTAGTACAGTGTTCACTCTCATTATCTCATGAAACTCTTCTCTCCTCTAAGTTACATAAATAAAAATAAAAATTACATTAAAAGAGAAACAAAACACTAAACTAAACTAGAATAAAAACCTAGTCTAAAGTTTATTTCTGCTCAATCTGCCCTGTTGCCTTCGAATTCTTTAGTATTTATAGGCGGAATGAACTAGGGAAGGGTGTGAGAAGATAGGGGGAGCAAAACGCTCCCCTAACCATCTAACAAAATCATGGATCTGTGGCTTTTGCTACGAATCTGCGGCCTGGATGTGGCCAGGTGGCCATATCTAGGGAGCGGGGTTCTCTGATTTGATGACATCTACTTTTGTCTAACTGGGTTTTTAGTTCGGTCTCCGATTTCAGTCTGATCTTCGTCGATCTTCGTTAATTCTCCATTTAACCAAATATTTCTTTTGAAATTTGATTTAACCAAACTAGATCTGGGACTATCTTTCGCTAATCAAATAGATCATTAAATCTGATTTTAACTGGTGCGATTAGCTTAATTTTCTCCCTCTCCACTGATTATCATCTTCAAAAATAGAAATTAAGACAAGAAAATTAGCAGGATTTATTACAAGATAAATTTAGGATTGTAATAAAAATAATACAATAAATGAAATACACCAAGAGAGGGTGAATAGGTATTCACTAATCAAATACAATTTTAAAACTACTTATGATGAATTATGCAAACGGACACTCAAAATAAGAATTGAAGCCGAATTCTCCGTGAAGGGCTCATGAACTTTTCCTCTTTGATTTCTTTAGATAATTAGCTGATCTGCTCAACTGCCTCCTTGTTGAGATGAGTATTGATCAATAGTGAAAGCGATGGATGAAATGCAAGTAATGAATCAGGTAAGATGAACAACCACACAAATATGAAAAGTAAAAAAATAATAGAGAATAAGATACAAGCAATCGCAAATACAAAGAAATTGTTTCGAGGTTTGATCCACCTCTCTACGTCCCCACCTTCACCACTATAAAGGATTTCACTATCCTCTAAGGGATCTTCCATAAAGGGACCTTTCCCAAAGGAAATACAACTTGGTCTACACAAAATCGGAGTACACAACTCCACCACTTAACCATCTACACAAGAGGTAGCATAAAATCAATTGAGGTTATAAAGCTCTTGGTGATCTAACAAGATCACAAACACTCTCTCTTACAACTTCTTATAGAATATTAAGTGAAAGAAGAAATTCAGCTAGAAAGAAGTGAAGAGCTTTAAAAACAACTAAAAATAGTTTTGGAAAGAAATAACTTGAAGATTGGAAGCTAGAAAAACTTTTCTCTTTTGAAACAAACTTGTAAACTTATGTTATCTTCTTATATTGAAACTAAAACCAATGACTCATATATATATACACACACACACACACACACACCACACACACACACACACACAATGAATACATATCATTTGTTAATCATACGAGGTCATTTGGGGTGTGTTTAGACACTTGGAAATCAAAAATGTCCATTAGAATCTACTAAAAACAAAACAGATTTAAAAAATAATCGTTATAGACAACTGGCAGGTTGTCGGTCGATCGGCTGGTTGACCGCCAGCTCATCCAGAAAAGAGTCATTGGCTCCGGTTGACCGGCCGGTCAACCGCCCTTTAGATCAAAAAGGAAAAACAAATGGTCGGTCGATCGGTCGACCTTAATCGAGAGTTAGGGTCTCTCAGTCGGTCGACCGCAAGGGTTAACGGTGCGGTCGACTGACCGACAGCGTGCACAAACATGTATGTCCCTTGGCCAAAGGCCCGGATGACTGGGCGGCCGACCGGTTTGGCCTGAATTGGGCATCGGTCGACCGTCTGGTCGACCGACTTGGCCTGAAACAATTTTCTGGATAGTTTTTGAGTTTCAAACATTTTCAAATTATTTTGTATCAGTGTATAGGTAATGTAGCAATGTATAGATGATGAAATATATGTTCTAAACTTGTTATAAATTTTGAAAAAATTATGAGATATATATCAAAACCAAACATGCAAAATACCAATACTATTAAAAATTGTATTTTTCGAAATCGTATATTTTTGTGTGCGTATGTAACTTCTTGAGCATTACATCTATATTACACACTTTAATAAACTAATATCTTAAACGACTCTATGTGACTATAAGATCTTCAACCAGGCTTCTCCATTAGCGACGTCTAGCGCTTTGAGCTTTAATCCTGTGTTTGAATCTTCTTGTCTTCAACACATTCCTTTAGAGGAAGAAAACTCCGTGAATCCTTGGAACCCGGAAATATTCTTAAACATTTGAACTTGATTAGTACTAAATAACCACATATTTTTTGTTATCATAAAATCATAAAATCGGGTGATTGCAACATTGGGCCAACAATCTCCCCCTTTTAATGATAACAAAACATATGAGTTATTTAAGATAAAAAAATAGGAAAAAGCTTGAAAAAGCTCCACCTCAAATTATGCATCTATTAAGTACAAGAAAATATTATGACTTTGAATGGATTTGACAATATAAGTAAGTCACAGATATATGCATATATAAAAATGATACCAATTTTGAATAATATGCATATATAGCATACCATCCTTCCAATCCTCCTTTCTCCATATAATATGCAATGAGTAAAAATATTAAATCATGGCATTGCATGTACGCATGGAAATGGATATACATGAATTTCACAAAATACTAAAACATCTTAATAACTCATCAGATATCTCTCCCCCTTTTTGTCATGCATCAAAAAGAGAAAAGACACATAAAAGATATATTAATTTTAAAAATACATATATAAAGAATTTTAAAAATACATTAAGCAATTTCAAAACTTATGAATTCATAATATAAACATTTAACTCACCACAAATAAATGAAAATCTATTATAATCTAGTGGTTTAGTAAAATGTCTGCAAGCTGAAAATCGGTGGAAACATAATCAATTTCAATATCGCTTTTCTCATAGTGATATCTAAGAAAGTGATATCGAATATCTATATACTTGATCTTGCTACATTGATTTGCATGTTTAGTTATATGAATGGTATTAGTATTATCACAAAATATTTTAATATGATCATAATGTAAATCATAGTCAAGGAGAGTATATTTCATCCAAAGGACTTGGGCACAACAAGCCCTGGTCGCAACATACTCCGTCTCAGTGGTTGAGAGAGCTATGAAATTTTATTTCTTAAGAGACCAAGAAACAAGACAATTTCCTAGAAATTGACAAGTACCACTAGTGCTCTTCGTATCCACTCTACAACTGGCATAGTCGGCCTCTGAATAACTCGTCATGGGGAATTGTTAGATTTTTGGATACCATAAACCCATTCTAATAGTACCCTTAATATATCTACTAATGTGTTTTACTGTAATTAAGTGAGACTCTTTAGGACAAGATCGAAATCTAGCATATACACACACTAAATATAATATCCGGCCTACTAGCCGTTAAATAAAGCAAACTACCAAACATACTTTTATAAAGTTTAATGTCTACATTTATACCTTATTCATCCTTATCAAGATTTGTAGTAGTAGCCATGGAGTTTTGCTTAGCTTTGCATCTTCAAGCCCAAATCTCTTGATGAGTTCTCTCGTGTACTTGGCATGATTAATGAAAATTTCATCACTCTTTTACTTGATTTGAAGTCGAAGGAAGTAGTTTAGCTCTCCAATCATAGACATCTTAAACTCGTTCTTCATGCATGATTCAAATTCTTTATAAAGCTTTTCACTAGTGGATCCAAAAATAATATCATCAACATAATTTTGAACAATTAGGATATCACTATTTACATGCTTTGTAAATAAAGTGGTGTTAACTTTACCTTTAATAAAATCATTTGAAATTAGAAAAGTTGAAAGCTTTTTATACCAAGCTCTTGGAGCTTATTTTAAACCATGTAAAGTTTTATCAAGTTTGAAAACAAAATCTGAATGTGTAGGATAAACGAACTCGGGAGATTGTCCAACATACACTTCCTCTTCTATAAAACCATTTAAAAACACATTTTTGACATACATTTAAAAATGTTTGAAATCTTTAAAAGAAACAAAGGCAAGTATCATGCGTATAGTTTCAAGCCGTGCTATGGGTGTAAAGGTTTCCTCAAAATCGATACGTTCGATTTGGGTGTAACCTTGGCCACTAGCTTAAATTTATTTCTAATAACATTACCCAACTCATCCAACTTATTCTTAAAAATTCATTTAGTACCAATGGTTGGTCTATCACGGGGTTTAGGAGTAAGATGCCAAACTTAGTTGCGCTCAAATTGATTGAGCTCTTCTTATATTGCAAGCAACCAATATGAATCAGCCTCGGCTTCAAGGATATTTTTGGGCTCAATATGTGAAATAAAAGCAAGATGGCCAAATAAATCATGGAGTTTAGATCGATTGGTTACCCCTTAGATACATCACCTATGATGAGTCCTTGGGATGATTTGAAGCAAATCTCCAATCCTTCGGAAGTGATTATGTTGACTCTTGTAACACCCTTAGATACTTTTTTTTATTTTTTGATAGTTTTTTTGTTTTTTTCATATTTATTTATTTTATGATTATTTATATGATTATTTTTACCCTGGATCAGGATTCGTGGACACAGAGTCAGCCCTAGTCTGAATCAGGAACCCAATCCTAGTATATTGCTTGATTTAACTTCTCTGGTAATCAAATTTTATTGATTTTAGTTTCAAACACTGTTTTCTAATATTATAGATTTTTCATGATTTTTCATATTTTTTCTAAATTATTTTTAAAAAAACCTAAAATCGGGATTAATCAGCGCCTGATTTATTCCCGAATTTTTAATTTACAAATGAAATTGAATTTTGAGAAACTACTTTCATATATTTTCTTAAAATAATATTTACTATCTTAATACATTTTTTTTAGAGATTTTCAGAATTTAACAGATTTCGGTCAGATTTGGTGTCGACTATATCGGCGGTCGATTTCAAGATTTTTAATTTAAAAATCATAAAAAATTTCTTAAAATGGATTTTACCATGATTCTTAGAATAATATTCTTTTTTTGAGAATTTTTGTGGGTCATTTTGAGATACTTGATTTTCGAACGATTCTAGTAATTTTTTCCGAAAGTTTTCCGCATCCGCAATCGAATCTGAGGAATCCGCCACTCTAATTATTTCCTCCTTTTCTTTTAATCAAATATTTTTTTTTTTCTTTTTTCTTTTTTTTCTTTTTCTTTTTTCTTTCCTTCCTTTTCCTTCCACCATATTCTAAAACCTTCTCCATTCTTCCATTACATTCTATATCTTTTCACCAAAATATCTCCTCCAAAATATCCCAAACCACTCTGTTGGTCCCGAGATAATGATAAATGCGGAACTATCTCTGTTGGCAACAATAGATCTAAAATACACAAGTCAACACAAAACTAAAACAAGAAGGATTAAGTTAAACAAATAAATAACTTGCAATAAAGGAAAGCAAATCTCAGAAAATGCAAACGCAAACAAGAGAGATTTATCCTGGTTCGGTTCTTGTGGCCTACATCCAGTCCCCAAGCCACCCGCTTGAGATTTTCCTTTAACTTGATTTTGTACACCCAAAATCACAACATGCACACCACTTGACAAATCCCCTTCGCCAAATGTGTACACCTTCTCTTCCACCAAGAGAACACCTTCTCTTCCACAAGAGAATACCTTCACTTTGTACAACTGCCTCTACACCAAGAAGCTACCCGTGTACAATGATTTGCTTTGAGTAATACAATACTTTTCCTATAAGCCTTGGTACTGATGTGTATGTGGACAAGGTCTAGTATAGGAGACAAGAACTTCAGAGGACTTCACAAATGGAAATGTCTTTTGGTGAAGAACAGAAGTTTGAAAAAACAGTTTTCAGGTTTTCAGATTTTTGGCTTTGGAAAACTGATAAAAACTCTTGTTAATTGGCCTTTGGACTAACCACCCTATATATAGCTGAAGACTAGGGTTAATTAGGGTAGTTATAGGAGCAATTCAAACCATTAGAACGTTGGAATTCGTTGCCCAAAAGACCAGATAACAGAAACTGTCCAACAGTCAGAAACTGCCTATAGTCGACTTGCCCATGGAGTTAGTCGACTAGACTAGGCAAAATTCCTTCTATTAGTCGACTAGGTTTAGCTATTAGTCGACTAGGGAAGTGTCGGTTGACTGACATATTTCTGTTTAACTACTTCAAGTCGACTGCAACTACCTTCAAGTCGACTTGGACCAAGGATTAGTTGACTAGGAGCAAGGGATTAGTCGACTAGAAAATGTATTAGTCGACTACATTTTACTGTCGGTCGACTAATTCAGAAACAGAGAGTTGGGTCCGATATTGGACACATGATTAGTCGACTTGGACTTTGGGATAGTCGACTACACATGGGATTAGTCGACTTTCAAGATCAATAAGTCGACTAATGGACCTATGAAATGTGCTTGTGTGTCAAGGCTTTTACATTCTACCTCACAATTACAAACCACACTCTATCAACTCTCCTTGGCACATCTTGATCATGTAGGACTCTTGATTTGTCATGAGTTAGAGCTCCAAATGAATTAATCTTCACAAACGTTTTCATCGAAATATGTTCCAACATTCTCCCCCTTTTTAATGATGACGCTTTGTGTGTGTACATATACTCCCCCTGCAGAAAATACGTTATATTTTCCTCTCCCTGCAGAAATTGGGTTATAACAGATAGAGAAATACTTTGTTCTCCCCTGCAACAAATATATTAGTAAATAAATATATTTATCAACTTTTATATGGTACTTGCAAGATAGACGTTAGATGGTACCAAACATAAAAGATCATATTAACCTTTAGGACTCCAAATCTATTTAGAATTTGGTTTCCACCTGTTAATATACACATAGTTGCAAGAATCACATATATCATGCATGTATGAAGCAATATATGTATTTTTATCATAAAAATTTAAGTTCTTAGGAATCCATATAAACTTATTTTTCTTAGTCTTACTTTTTACAAAAGAACTATATGGATTATTACAATATGAAGATTTTTCATTATATCCAATACCATAATGATTATTATGTGACAATTTCTGAAAAGTTAATAAATCATTCAATTTTTCTTTTCCTTTATTGAACTTAGTCACATTTTGAAAAAGATCTTCATATTTCTTTTTGAAAACTAACATGTCTTTATCCAATATAGAAATTCTATCATTCAAAGACTTAGTTTCCATTTTCAGAAAAATATTCTCTTTTATAAACTTCTCATTATCATTTTTCAAAGATGATATGACTTTTTTATATTCATCTTGTTGAGAATTTATAGAAGATATTTGTAAAGCATAACATGAATTTTCCTGTAAAAGTTTTTCATTTTCTTTAGATAAAACTTTGTTTTTCAGTTTTTCATTTTTCAGATTCATAAACAGTTCATGAAATGCATCAGAAAGTTCAGAAAATGATACCTCTTCATCTTCTATGGCCATGTAACATAAGTTAACATGTTCAGTGGATTCTTCTTCATCAGAAGATGAGGAATCACTGTGTTCTGAAGATGCTTCGTAGTTCTTCTTCTTTCTGAACTTTTTGTACTTATCCTTCTTTTTGAGCAAGGGACAGTCCATCTTCATATGACCTGATTTATTACAATTAAAACATTTGAATTTACCTTACTTTAGAAATCGCCTGAATTTCTTTGAAAGCATAGCCATCTCCTCTTCATTGTCATCGGAATCGTCCGTGTCAGAGGATGCATGGAAGGCGAGTTCTTTCTTCTTTGAGCGGTGTTGTCTTTCATCCTTCTTTCTTTCTTCTAACTGCACTTCATATGCCATTAGATTACCGATTAGGTTTTCTAATGTCATAGTTGAGAGATCATTCGCCTCTTCAATGGCAGTTGTCTTCTTCTCCCATTCTGGTGTAAGTGCACGAAGGATCTTTCGAACTCTTTCAACTTGGGTAGTCCTTTCCAAGGGATGCTAATGTATTGGTGATGTCGGTAAATCTTGTAACCATCTCGGATATGGTTTCATTCTCCTCCATTTTGAATAACTCAAACCTGTAGATAAGAACAGATATTTTAGATTCCTTAACTTTACTAGTGCCTTCGTGTGTTACTTGAAGAGTATGCCATATTTGATGTGCAGATTTGGCTGTTGAAACACGGTTGAACTCTTCTTTGGTTAGGGCACAAAACAAGGCATTCATCGCTTTGGCGTCAAGGTTCGTGTTCTTCTTTTGATCTTCACTCCAAGCGTTGTAGTTGGTTGTGGGCTTGGTGTACGTTGCTTCTACGATGTTCCAAAGGTCGTAGTTGAGCGATTTTAAGTAGATCTTCATTCTACACTTCCAGTAGTTGTAGTTGGATCCGTCAAATAGCGGTGGACGTTGTGTAGAATGTCCTTCTTTGAATTGAGATGATGAGAACTCCGTTGCCATCTTTGTTGTTGACTTGTTGTACGCCGATTCAGGGTATGCAGGGCTCTGATACCAAATGTTGGTCCCCGAGATAATGACAAATGCAGAACTATCTCTGTTGGCAACAATAGATCTAAAATACACAAGTCAACACAAAACTAAAACAAGAAGGATTAAGTTAAACATATAAATAACTTGCAATAAAGGAAAGCAAATCTCAGAAAATGCAAACACAAACAAGAGAGATTTATCCTGGTTCGGTCCTTGTGACCTACATCCAGTCCCCAAGCCATCCGCTTAAGATTTTCCTTTAACTTGATTTTGTACACCCAAAATCACAACATGCACACCACTTGACAAATTCCCTTCGCAAAATGTGTACACCTTCTCTTCCACCAAGAGAACACCTTCTCTTCCACCAAGAGAATACCTTCACCTTGTACAACTGCCTCTACACCAAGAAGCTACCCGTGTACAATGATTTGCTTTGAGTAATACAATACTTTTCCTATAAGCCTTGGTACTGATGTGTATGTGGACAAGGTCTAGTATAGGAGATAAGAACTTCAGAGGACTTCACAAATGGAAATGTCTTTTGGTGAAGAACAGAAGTTTGGAAAAACAGTTTTCAGGTTTTCAGATTTTTGGCTTTGGAAAACTGATAAAAACTCTTGTTAATTGGCCTTTGGACTAACCACCCTATATATAACTGAAGACTAGGGTTAGTT
This sequence comes from Agave tequilana, assembly GCA_038442645.1. Classification (NCBI taxonomy): domain Eukaryota; kingdom Viridiplantae; phylum Streptophyta; class Magnoliopsida; order Asparagales; family Asparagaceae; genus Agave; species Agave tequilana. Next base: position 218,883 of record JAVJIF010007604.1, read on the forward strand.
AGGGTAGTTATAGGAGCAATTCAAACCATTAGGACGTTGGAATTCGTTGCCCAAAAGACCAGATAACAGAAACTGTCCAACAGTCAGAAACTGCCTATAGTCGACTTGCCCATGGAGTTAGTCGACTAGACTAGGCAAAATTCCTTCTATTGGTCGACTAGGTTTAGCTATTAGTCGACTAGGGAAGTGTCGGTTGATTGATAGGTTTCTGTTTAACTACTTCAAGTCGACTGCAACTACCTTCAAGTCGACTTGGACCAAGGATTAGTCGACTAGGGGCAAGGGATTAGTCGACTAGAAAATGTATTAGTCGACTACATTTTACTGTCGGTCGACTAATTCAGAAACAGAGAGTTGGGTCAGATATTGGACACATGATTAGTCGACTTGGACTTTTGGATAGTCGACTACACATGAGATTAGTCGACTTTCAAGATCAATAAGTCGACTAATGGACCTATGAAATGTGCTTCTGTGTCAAGGCTTTTACATTCTACTTCACAATTACAAACCACACTCTATCAACTCTCCTTGGTACATCTTGATCATGTAGGACTCTTGATTTGTCATGAGTTAGAGCTCCAAATGAATTGATCTTCACAAACGTCTTCATCGAAATATATTCCAACACACTCAACTTCCCTCTCCCATCACCATGGCCGGCCAAAGACATTCACCACTTTAATTTTTACAAAAAAACCCTCATCCTAATCCTTTTTTCTTCTCCTTTAACTCCAATCCCAAATACAATACCTTTTCTTCTTCATCCGTTTTCATTTCTCCATCAAAACCCTAATCATCACCAACTCCTTCTTCATCTCCACCACAATCACAACAATCATAACTTCTATAACTCCCTCCTGTCATTTTCTTCCTCCTCCATCTCCATTTATTCCACCACAATTCCAAAATACCACCAAAATTCCATCATCTCCTTTGCCTTCTCCAAAACAACCACCACCTTCAGATCCCTCCACAAAACCACCACCCTACCCTTTCCTCCTAGTCCAACCACCATTCTTGGCTAGGGGCTTAACCCCCTTCTCCGGGAACATCTCCGGCGACCACTCCGGTAACTATTCCGACATCTCCACCACCTTCAACAACGTCACCACCACCATCTTTACTACACGCTTTTCATCACCACCTCATCTATTCTTCTCCACCACCACCACCATCACTTTCTCCATCACAACACCACCTCCAACACCACTACTTCAACCTCCAACATCACCTTCATCATCACCTCCTTCACTTTCCTTTCATTCCTCCATCAAAATCTATCTCCTTCACCAAGTAACACCACTCTCTCCCTCCTCCTTGAGGTTGGCCAATACCTAGGCCACCACTAAGTGGTGGCACACCTCCTTAGGGCCAGTGGCCACCAAGGGTCCAAACCTCCGTTCGCTTCTCGCTTTAGTGTTTTTCCGCTACGGTGTTCGTGCACGTAGCTTTTCAGAGTTTTCACGGTTTTCATCGTGTTTGTATTTAGGCGAGTATTTTTTCTTGCCTCATCAAGCTTGTATTGTGTTTGGGTTTGGGATGGGTTTGTGTATGTGGTCCTGTGTAATTATACCGGGTTGTATGTGTGTTTATCATATACTGTATCCTATGTTTGAATGCTTCTAATAGTGTAAACGATATGATATTTGTGCACCTAACCATGCAGGTACCCATGTATAGCCTTCAGGGCTTCTAACCAATCCCATAATGGCCACCCAAATGGTCTAGGCCTTGTACCCTTATGGCTTTCGTGGTAACTACCGAGGGTACGCTTAGACCCTGGGCTTACACACAGCTGATTGGTCACAAATGTTGCATATTTAGAAACATATTTCCATACTTATTTTAGAATAAAAGCCTGCATTATCCTAATTAATTGCTTAATTTATTTGCAGGCCCAATCCTTGAAGAGATGAAGTGAAATGAGCCCAAAGCCCACCAGAATTCTGAATTAAATCAGAATTAATTCGCACATACTAAATCAGGGCAAAATCAAGAGGTTGAAACCGGTTGAGAAGAATCCTCTCAGAATCGATCGTTAAAGCAAGAATCCAAGGCCATTTCGTCAGAATCCAGGACTCAACGAAGAAACCACTGAAGATAAAAGCAGGAAATCGAACCGGGGAGACCCACCAATAGGGTGTGGCCACCTGGTCACACCCTTGCCGCAAAACGCGGCAAAAGCCGCGTTTTTGCGGCATTGTTGGGGAGTTAGGGGAAGCGTGAACTCCCCGACCTCCCCGGGATCTTATGGTTAGGGTTTTTAGTCTATAAAGGGCAATTGTTGTGCTGAAATGAACGCAAAGGCAGAGTTAGGATTTTAGACTAGTTTTTCATTTCTTAGTTTAGGTTTTTGTTTTCCCTTTTCATGTAATTGTAATTTTCATTTATGTAATTCAGAGGAGATCGACTTTCATCGAAGAACAAGAATGAAGCTTGAGCTATAGTGACAATGGTGTAAGGTTCTCTTTCTTTTCTTTGATTGTAATGAAATCGAATCGATGTTCTTTTTGTGTATGCACTTCTATTTAAGCTTCTTCTTCTTCTTCTTTTCTATTTTACTTTTCTTTTTCGTACAATCGTCTTCCAAGTGAGTCTAAAAGCATCGAAAGAGCCTTGCCTTTGCGAGTGCCACCGATAGCTCATGACGATGGAATAGAGTCTCTCTCTGTATCATTTCATTCTTGAAGTAGTCTTGATGATGTAATGTGGACGAAGACCAATACTCGAATCTTATGGGCTATGCGCTGAATGCCTCCACTTCAAGGTAAAATCGTTGCTGAAAATCGAGGTAAGCTTTTGACGAAAAGAAGGTAAGCAATTGTTTTATTTCTTTTCTTTTATTTCTGTAAACTAAATCACAAACACCACTTCCTCCAAATCGTTTTCATTCTTCTTTCCACTTCATTTGTACTTTGTCGCTTTCTTTCGTTTTCTGATTTTTCACCTTCTTCATCTCCCGCTTTCTTCTTAACTTTAACAACTTTCTTTTCCATTTTCTTAACTTTAAAAACAGAGAAGAACTTTCTTTTGTTTTCTTAACGATTTCAATAAAGACACGTAAAGCTTCCATCGCAAACCCTCCTTGTGGATCACGACCCGCATAGCCACTTGCTATAGCGGAAGAATTGAGCACTTGCACATTCCTTTCTTAAGTTCTATAATTTCGTATTCTTTGTGCAGGTTGTACCTCAATCAAATTTTGGCGCCGTTGCCGGGGAGGGTAACATGTTTTTTTTGAAATCTGAATTTTTCTTGCAAATCTTTTAGAACTAAACGATTTTTCTTCTCTGTTGCAGGTTACAGGGCAAGTAAAGCAAGAAATCAAGTTTGCAGTAACATACAAGTGGCCTTGGGCCTCTGCTCTAGAAAGCAGAGACCCATTGCCCTCTGAATTGCCGCGTTTCCACGGCAAGGGCCGCGGATCCGCGGCAAGGAAGAGTTGACTACTAACAGCTTTTTGCAGGGCTGCTTAGTTTAAAAATTCTAGTTTGCTGCAACTTTGATTTTTCTTATATGCCATAACATAAGCCTGCTAATAATCAACAGTAAAAAGTTTGTTGCAAAGTAAAAAAAAATTGATTAGACGTTTGCATTTTAGGCACGCGTTCTTTTCAATTCATTTATTTTTTACTGTTGAAGAGTGCTGGAGCAAGGTATGTTTGCATTGCATCTAGAATAGGACTATCTCTTGTTGATTTATATCGCTTAGAGTGCATCTTATTTATCTTGTACACTTGCACAAAAACTGATTTTAAGGGCACCAACCCAATAACAAGATAAGGTGGGGATTTAATCACCCTTCCTTAGCCCACAAATCAGAATCCACACTCACTCAACCCAAGCCTAACTAAAATTGAGTAGACGTTGGCCCTAGGGACATCTCGGACTCAATTAGGAGATTATCCTAAGGGGGAAAGATGTTGGAATCTAACTCCTGCAAAATCAGTGTCTAGGAAAGGGATTGAGGGCCGAAAGCCCGAAGGTTGGTGGTTATTTAATTAAGGAACGTCTTTGACGGAAACCTCCCACCAACCTTACCCTGACCTGGCTGATTAGCTTGTGGTTAAAGTCTACATTAGACCTCCCGTGGACAGTCTAACCAGTTAGGAGTCGTCTAGGTCCTAAGTCTACCCTAACCTAGGCTAGAATTTTTTTTTTCTTTTTGTTTGTTTATTTGTTTGTTTATCTTTGTTTGTATTCTATTGTGTGATATGGACTATAATAATAATTTTTTCAACTATAATAATAATCCATATTACACATCAAACTCTTTTTCGGATATTACCAACCCGGCATATCATGACTTTAACCAACCTAGTGTGCCAGATTGGTCTTATCCGAATCAATATGACCCATACCCCCCATCTAATAACTATAATTTCCATAATGATTTCAACTTTTCACCGAGTCAGTGGGGATTCACCTCCCCCGAGCATAATTTCCAACCACCTTGCCCTCCTTCTCCACCCAGTCCACATTATGTTCAAGATTCATACTCAGTTCCACCCGTCCAAAATAGGAACCATCAATTTTGGAACGGAGTATGCGTGAGTCCAAACACAAATCCCAAAATCTGATGGACTCACAATTTCAATACCACTACCAAGATAACTCTTCATCTTTTCATCAAAACAATGAACCCATCAATTATGAAAAGATGCTAGAAGCCATGACTCATGCTCAAAATGCTAGAAATCGTGACATAGATATGATGGTCGAATCTCTACGTTCCCACCGTCCTGATGTCACTTACCATTCTGTTAGAGCCAAAGAGTCATATTGTTTTGGAAATCAAGATTCTATTTCAGAACAACCATGTGAACTTACCCAAACTCCACATGATATTGATAGTTTGGCTAGTTTTCCTTTCCCTGAAATAGAACTTGAAAATGATTCTGATCCTGAACCCCAACTTAGTGATTCAATTCCATTTCCTGATTCGATTATGACTCGGTATCTTCACCTAATTTTAATCTTTTCCCGGAGTCAACATTGGATCCTGTACCAATTCATAAAGAAATTGAATCACCCATCTTTGAGGATCATGTTGAACTTGACCAACTTTACAATTTTGAAAATCCCATGGATAAATTGGCAAGTTCTCCAATTTTGATATTGAACTCAATGAGATATGTGACCTAGATTCTCATATCTGTGATCCAGTCAACTTTCTGAATCAATTTTGACTCCTGTTGTGTTACCAAACTTGAGTAATGTTTTAGAGTCAGTTTTGATTCCTCCACCTATCATTCATGAACTGGAATCACCCACATTAAGTCACATTCCATTATTAGAAAATACATGTGGACTGGAGTTTCAATTTCTTGACTTGGACCCAATTTCTGAACCTATTTCGACTCCTGAACCTTTACTTGACTTAAGTCACCTTCCTGAGTCGGTATTAGTTCCTGTCCTTCCTGAGTCCAAGTCAACCGTTCTATCATTTCATACTCCATTCTGGGACGAGGTGGTTGACAAATTTGACTCCGAAATCAATTATGGAATTTGGAAATTAAATGGGGTTAAATTTTTAATAAAACTTCTTAATGGAGTTATCTTTTTAGTGGGTTATATTAAAGATATTTTTGGTGGGTTCCTTCGAGACCCAAGAAAAGTTGATTGGGCCGCGTTTCGTGGACCAATCAGACCACCACCGGAACCACCACCTTAAGGTAACACTTTCCTTCCCTTTCTTCTTTTTCATGCATCTATGCATTAATTTATACATTGAGGACAATGCATGAGATAGGTGTGGGGAGGGTCTAACATAACTTTTCTTTTTCTTTAAATAAAAATAAAAAATAACACTTTTCTTTACTTTTAAAAACTTTTTAAAAAATAGAAACAATATTTTGACTTATCTTTGTAAGAAATTAAGTTAATTTTAAGGAATAGGAAAATCCAAATTAGGACTTCTTATACTTGGTCAAAATAAGATTATTTGTTTGATTTATAGAGTTAGGAAGATAATTTGTCAAAGTAATTTTAGTCTTGATCTTTACCTGGATGAAATATGCACACTTCATACACTTACACACTTAGGGTTCAAAAACAAAGATTCTTATGCCTTATAAAAAAAATATATATATATAAAAAAAAAAATAAGTCTAATTATTGATTAGCTAGGTGCTTTGGCCTAAGCAAGCCTTAGTATTTATGCGAAAGACAATTAGATAAGTTTGAAAAAAATAAAAATAAAAAAAAATGAATAAGTCTAATTATTGATTAGCTAGGTGCTTTGGCCTAAGCAAGCCTTAGTATTTATGCGAAAGATGATTAGATCCTCTGATTAAGCTGGGTATTTGTGCCTAATAAAGCATAAAGTATTCACGCCTAAAAGGGATTCATATAATAAAATCCTTAGTTTTGTGGCCTTATTTGCTCGAGTCCTTAAGTCCTTGGGGTGTTTTCTCACCTGATGCCCTAAGACCGTTTGGTTTGGGAGTCATCGATTAGAGGCTCGTTACATGGGCAGATTAGAAAGCCTAATAGAACTAAGAAATAATACCACAAAAAAAAAAAAAGTAAAAGTATATATATAAATAAGTAAGGCATAAGAGTTAGAGTTAATGAACCCTTAGTCAAAATTTTCACAGTCACAAGGTGCATATGACTTAGGGTAAAGTAATAGACTAGATGAGAAGCACAATTTGACTCCTTACTCTAATTTGATAACAAATTTTTGAATAGAGACTAAGTTTAGGAATGAAAAATTCGATTTTCCTATAACTTATAGATTGCTTAAATCTTACAATCATATTTCAAATATTTTTTTCTTTCAAAATGCTTTTCGAAAATACTAACTCTTTTTCCCTTTCTTTATGGATTTTGTGGGTGCAATCTGCTGAAAACCCTCACGAGACAAAACTCGTCCTCTAGGGGTAATGATTAGACTGAAAGGTGTACTTATTATGTGTATAAAGATGTATTTGATGTACCCTTTCTTGTCTCCGTTATAGCATAGGGCTATACCGAGTCGATTCTCAGGGAGAGCTCGCGATGGAAGCTTTACGTGTGGTAGTGAAGTGAACAAACGAGTATTCTTCTCTTGCTTATAAACTTAGTGAAGCAAATGAAAAAAGAACTAAAAGAAGATGGATATGTTCATGGTGGAAAAGTCGTGGGAAAAGAAATCAAGAAGTGGATGTGGTGTTCACAAGAAAAGGAAAGAAAACTTAAAGAAGCTTGAATGAAAGAACACCATGACTAGCTTACCTTGCTAGCTTGCCAAGACTTACTAGACTTCTTGATAGCGAATGCGTGCCTAATGTTGTCACTCCATTGGCGTAGGGTTCGTCTCGCGTGTTCCTAATTGCTTTCTCACTTAGAAGACGGTGGTTTAACCATCGGAGAAGAGAAGATCATACACTTGCAAGATGAAGTAGAGCAATAACACTTGAGTTAGTTAAGATGGCAAATCTAGTGGTAAACTAGTACATGGAGAAAGAATTAGCTAGAACAAGCCATAAGAAAGGTAAAACAAAGCATGGAAGTAAATTGCAAGTAATTAAAGCAAGAAGTGAAATAAAGCAAGTAAGAATGCAAGAAAACTAGAACCAAGCTTCAAGTAGAGGAAGGAGGATGGATCAATCCTTGTTGCTTCAAGTGTCACCCTTGATTACACAAGCTCTCTCCCTCACAATCACTCTCTTTTACATTGAATTCTAGGGAAGAAGAAGAGGGATCTAAAGAAATAAAACTAGAGAAAATACATGAAAATTACAACTAAACTAATCTCCTCTCTTCTCCATTCAATTTTGTACGCAGGTCTTCATGGAGTATTTATAGCATGGATGAGAACCTTCGAGAGCCTAGTTTGTTGGCGCAAAATCTGAGACAAAATCTCCCTGTAACTGCCGCGCCCACTTGCGTTCCCGCGGCCTAACTGAAGCCGTTCAGCAACAACTTTCTGTTGCTGGCTGTTACGAGTTAGTTTGGCCACGTGGACCTTCTGGAATCTTCGTTTGTTGCGCGGATCTCTCTGGATCTGGATTTGAATTTGGCTTTATCCTTTAAGCTTGGATTAATCACTTAATTAGTGTTAATTAAGTGATTATTTGGAAATCTCTCCTTTAAGTATGTACCTGCAAATATGTAGAGAAGAGGAGTAAAAATCACATATTTATTTGTAATATGCATGGGAGTTATGATGTAAAATATGCAATATTGGATACTTATCACACCCCCACACTTATTCTTTTGCTCGTCCCGAGCAAAACAAAGAAAAAGAAAATCTAGACTACCAATTTATTTACACCACTTTCGCAGGTGACGCGATTGCACTGAGCGTGTGCAACAAGCCGTTAAACCTCTAGTTACCCTAGAGGAGGAGTGTTGTCTCCTGAGGGTTTTCAGCGGATTACACCCACAAAATCCATAAAGAAAGAAGACAAATGTTAGTATTTTGAAAACGCATTTTGAATAAGAGACATGTTTACGAACTATTTTTGCAAAAATATAAGTGATCCTAGGTCATAAGTCCACCTATAATTATTCTTCCTTAAACTTAGTATCCATGCAAGATCTTGCTTTTAATTAAGGTAAGAATTCAAAATTGGATTGAATATTTTATCTCTCATAAAACCTAGATAGTATGCACACCGTGTAAGTGAAAATTTCCTGGGATTTCAACTCCAACCATCAAGCCATTTATTTATTTATATATACTTTTTTTTTATGCTTTTTTCTTCCCTTAGTTTAGGCTTTCTAGTCTACCCTTGTAACGAGCCTTTAACCGATGACTCCCAAACCAGACGGTCTTAGGGCACCAGATGAGAAAACATCCCTCGGGTTTAAGGTCTCGAGTAAAAAGGCCCAAAACTAAAGGGGATTATTTATAATCACCGTTAGGCGTGAATAATCATGCTTCTTGAGGCATAATTATCCAGCTTAATAAGTGAGATCACCGTTAGGCGTGAGTAATCAAGCTTCTTGAGGCATAGTTATCCAGCTTAATAAGTGATCTTTTATATATATATATATATATATATTTTTCTTTTTTTTTTTTTATTTATATGGCATTTTTGGTCTTTGTCTCCATCCCAAGAAATGTGTAAGTGTAAAGTGCATATTTATCTAAGGTAAAATTCAAGATAAAAATATCTCACCAATTTTACTTACTTAGTCTATAATTTTAACAAGATCTATTATTTCAACTAGATTTAAGATGTCATAATTAGGCTTTCTTAATTCCTAAGATACATCTTAATTTTCTTAAAAATAGATCAAAACTTGTCTCTTTTTTCAAAAAGTTTTTATTTTATATTTTTTTTATTTTTTATTTTTGTAAAAGAAATGTAAAAGAAAGAAAATCTAAAAACTCTATGTTAGTAAACCCTCCCCCACACTTATTTCATGCATTGTCCTCAATGCATCATGATATATGTATGCATGAAACAAAATGAAGAGGGAGGAAAAAATTACCTTAAGGTGGTGGTTCCGGTGGTGGTCTGATTGGTCCACGGAACATGGCCCAATCATCTTTGCTTTGGGTTTTGAGAACCCACCAGAAATTTCAAGAATATGACCCACTAAAATGATGTATGCATGTGTTATTTTAATTATGTACATGACCACCCCATCTAATTTCAAGATTTTCCTAATAATTTCAGAGTCATTTTCATCAAACTCCTTGTCCCAGAATGATAAAACAATTGACTTGGACTCGGAAAGGAACACCGACTCAGGGAAGTGAATGAAGTCAAGATAAGGTTCAGGAGTCGAATGGATTTAGGAATTGGGTCCAAGTCAAGAAATGTCAACTCAAGTCCACATGAATTGTCCAACAATGGAATGTGACTATCAAAATTTGTAATTCCAGTTCAGGAAGGATGGGAATCAAAACTGACTCTAGAAGGTTACTCAAATTGGGTAATATAACCGGAGTCAATAATGATTCAGGGATTGAAACTGGATCACAGATGTGCAAATCTAGGTCACATATCTCATTTAGTTCAATTCCACAAAATGGAGAACTTGCCAAAATGTCAATTGGATCTTCAGAAGTGAAAAATTGGGCAAGTTCGACATGATCCTCAAAGATGGTTGATTCAACTTCATTGTGAATTGTGAAAGGATCCAAGGTTGATTCCGGGAAAGAATTAAAGTGAGGTAAAGATACCGGAGTCATTATGGAATCAGGAAGAAGGATTGAATCACAAAGTTGGGGTTCAAGATCACATTCCTCATGTAATTCAATAAAATGTGGAGAACTTGCCAATTTATCAATGGGATTTTCAGAAGTATGGAATTGGCCAAGTTCTATGTGATCATAAAAGATTGGTGATTCAATTTCACAATGGATAGGAAATGGATCCAATACTGACTCGGGAAATGAAGTGAAATTATGTGAAGACACCGGAGTCATGATTGAATCAGGAAGTAATATGGAATCATCAAGTGGAAGTTCAGGATCAAAATCATGTTCCAGTTCAATTTCAGAAAAGGAAAACTTGCCAAATTGTCAATTTGATCAGAAGTGTGGACAAGTTCATTTTTAGGAAATGAGAAACTTGCCAAAATGTCAACGGGATTTGAATTTGGACAAGTTCAAGTTTAGGAAATGAAAAACTTGCCAATGTATCAATTGGATCTGAAGTTTGGACAAGTTCAGGTAATTGTGCTGAAATTGAATCTGGATTTCCAAGATGACAAGAGTCTTGAGTCATATCAATAGAGTGTGGTATAACTGGATTAGTCAAATGTTGATAGGATAGAGTTTCCTCTTTCCTAAGAAGGTTATCCAATTGTTCTTTCACACTATTGATAGACTTGGCATGTAATTTTTGATATTGTAACATAGACTCTTGCAAGATGTCTATACTCTTTTCTAGAATTGATGTATCTTCAAATGATTGTTCTAGAATGGGAGTATAGGAATCTTGACTTTGGAAAGTTTGTGAATAGTGTGAGTCAAAAATGTGTGATGATGGAAAAGTGGACTCACACAAGAGATCTTTACTCGTTTCCATGATAAATGGTTGTTCATTAGGAAGCGGTGGAACTGAGTAAGACTCTTGAAAATACTGTGGAACTGGAGAGGGAATGGTTCTGGAAGTGTTTGCTCAGCTCTCTGTAAATTAGCTTCTAAACTCCTTAATAAGTCAGATTTGTCTTCAAATGGAGGCTCAGAAAAGGGAGTGTATGACGTGGACTCGGGAAATGAATATTGTGGACAAGGTGAATATGATGGACAAGGATTTTAAAAATTTGACTCGGGGTAAGTGAATCCCCAATGACTCGATGAAGAGTTGAAATTATTTTGGACATTATAATCATTAGATGGGGTGTATGGGTCGTATTGATTCGGATAAGGCCAACCCGGTGTATGTGGTTGGTGCATATTATAAAACACCGGGTTGGAATTATCCGAATATGGAGTGTGTGTGACATATGGATGGAAAGAATTGTAATTGTAAGCCATATCACACAATCACAACAAAAATCAAACAAACAAACAAACAAACAAAAGAAGAAAAGAAAGAAAAAATTCTATTCTAACCTAAGTTAGTGTAGACTTAGACCTAGACGACTCCTAACTGATAGACCGTCCACGGGGGTTTAGTGTAGACTCTAACCACAAGCTAATCAGCCAGGGAAGGGTAGGTTGGTGGGAGGTTTTCCGTCCGAAGACGTTCCTTAATTAAGTAACCAGCAACCTTCCGGCTTTCGGCCCTCAACCCCTTTCCTAGACACCGATTTTGCAAGAGTTAAATTCCAACACTTTTCCCCCTTAGGAAAATCTCCTAATTGAGTCCGAGATGTCCCTAGGGCCAACGTCTACTTTTTATTAAATTAGGCTTGGGTTAGTGAGTGCTTGGGTAAATGGTTTTCGGGCTAAGGAAAGGGTAATGACCTCCCCCACCTTATCTTATTTACGGGTATGCCCTTAAAATTGAATTGTGCAAGTGTACAAGAAATATAGCTAGGATACAACTCAAAGCAAGAAATCAAGCAAGAGTTTGTCCTAGTCTAAATGCAATGCAAACACGTACCTTGCCTCCAGCACTCTTCAACAGTAAAGTAAAGAATTGAAGAGACACGTGCCTAAAATGCAAGTGTCTAAACAATTTTTAACAATTCAACCAACTTTTACTGTTTTTTAATTAAGCAGGAATACAGTGAAGTATACAGGAAATAAAGTATAACAGTAGATGTAATTTGCAGATCTGAAGCCCCTGCAGGAAGATTGTAAGTAGTTAACTCCTTATTGCCGCGTTCCCACGGCAAATTGCCGTGGATCCGCGGCAATTTGGAGGGATCCTGGGCTCTGCTTTCTTGAGCAGAGGCCCAGGTCCACTTATATGTGACTGCAATGAAGATTTTCCTGTTTCTTTACCTGTAACCTGCAAACAGAGAGAAGAATCGTTTAGTACTTCACTTTAAACCAAAAAAAACGTCGCTCTCCCCGGCAACGGCGCCAATTTGATTAGACTGAAAAGGTGTACTTATTATGTGTATAAAGATGTATTTGATGTACCCTTTCTTGTCTCCGTTATAGCATAGGGCTATACCGAGTCGATTCTCAGGGAGAGCTCGCGATGGAAGCTTTACGTGTGGTAGTGAAGTGAACAAACGAGTATTCTTCTCTTGCTTATAAACTTAGTGAAGCAAATGAAAAAAGAAACTAAAAGAAGATGGATATGTTCATGGTGGAAAAGTCGTGGGAAAAGAAATCAAGAAGTGGATGTGGTGTTCACAAGAAAAGGAAAGAAAACTTAAAGAAGCTTGAATGAAAGAACACCATGACTAGCTTACCTTGCTAGCTTGCCAAGACTTACTAGACTTCTTGATAGCGAATGCGTGCCTAATGTTGTCACTCCATTGGCGTAGGGTTCGTCTCGCGTGTTGACCTAATTGCTTTCTCACTTAGAAGACGGTGGTTTAACCATCGGAGAAGAGAAGATCATACACTTGCAAGATGAAGTAGAGCAATCACACTTGAGTTAGTTAAGATGGCAAATCTAGTGGTAAACTAGTACATGGAGAAAGAATTAGCTAGAACAAGCCATAAGAAAGGTAAAACAAAGCATGGAAGTAAATTGCAAGTAATTAAAGCAAGAAGTGAAATAAAGCAAGTAAGAATGCAAGAAAACTAGAACCAAGCTTCAAGTAGAGGAAGGAGGATGGATCAATCCTTGTTGCTTCAAGTGTCACCCTTGATTACACAAGCTCTCTCCCTCACAATCACTCTCTTTTACATTGAATTCTAGGGAAGAAGAAGAGGGATCTAAAGAAATAAAACTAGAGAAAATACATGAAAATTACAACTAAACTAATCTCCTCTCTTCTCCATTCAGTTTTTGTACGCAGGTCTTCATGGAGTATTTATAGCATGGATGAGAACCTTCGAGAGCCTAGTTTGTTGGCGCAAAATCTGAGACAAAATCTCCCTGTAACTGCCGCGCCCACTTGCGTTCCGCGGCCTAACTGAAGCCGTTCAGCAACAACTTTCTGTTGCTGGCTGTTACGAGTTAGTTTGGCCACGTGGACCTTCTGGAATCTTCGTTTGTTGCGCGGATCTCTCTGGATCTGGATTTGAATTTGGCTTTATCCTTTAAGCTTGGATTAATCACTTAATTAGTGTTAATTAAGTGATTATTTGGAAATCTCTCCTTTAAGTATGTACCTGCAAATATGTAGAGAAGAGGAGTAAAAATCACATATTTATTTGTAATATGCATGGGAGTTATGATGTAAAATATGCAATATTGGATACTTATCAGGTAACCTAGAGGTTTAACGGCTTGTTGCACATGCTCAGTGCAATCGCGTGACCTGCGAAAGTGGTCTAATAATCCTTAGTATAGTTTAGTTGTTTTGCTCGAGGACGAGCAAAAGATAGGTATGGGGGTGTGATTGGTCACAAATGTTGCATATTTAGAAACATATTTCCATACTTATTTTAGAATAAAAGCCTGCATTATCCTAATTAATTGCTTAATTTATTTGCAGGCCCAATCCTTGAAGAGATGACGTGAAATGAGCCCAAAAGCCCACCAGAATTCTGAATTAAATCAGAATTAATTCGCACATACTAAATCAGGGCAAAATCAAGAGGTTGAAACCGGTTGAGAAGAATCCTCTCAGAATCGATCGGTTAAAGCCAAGAATCCAAGGCATTTCGTCAGAATCCAGGACTCAAACGAAGAAACCAACTGAAGATAAAAGCAGGAAATCGAACCGGGGAGACCCACCAACAGGGTGTGGCCACCTGGCCACACCCTTGCCGCAAAAACGCGGCAAAAGCCGCGTTTTTGCGGCATTATTGGGGAGTTAGGGGAAGCGTGAACTTCCCCGACCCCCGGGATCTTATGGTTAGGGTTTTTGGTCTATAAAAGGCAATTGTTGTGCTGAAATGAACGCAAAGGCAGAGTTAGGATTTTAGACTATTTTTCATTTCTTAGTTTAGGTTTTTGTTTTCCCTTTTCATGTAATTGTAATTTTCATTTATGTAATTCAGAGGAGATCAACTTTCATCGAAGAACAAGAATGAAGCTTGAGCTATAGTGACAATGGTGTAAGGTTCTCTTTCTTTTCTTTGATTGTAATGAAATCGAATCGATGTTCTTTTTGTGTATGCACTTCTATTTAAGCTTCTTCTTCTTCTTTTCTATTTTACTTTTCTTTTTCGTACAATCGTCTTCCAAGTGAGTCTAAAAGCATCGAAAGAGCCTTGCCTTTGCGAGTGCCACCGATAGCTCATGACGATGGAATAGAGTCTCTCTCTGTATCATTTCATTCTTGAAGTAGTCTTGATGATGTAATGTGGACGAAGACCAATACTCGAATCTTATGGGCTATGCACTGAATGCCTCCACTTCAAGGTAAAATCGTTGCTGAAAACTCGAGGTAAGCTTTTGACGAAAAGAAGGTAAGCAATTGTTTTATTTCTTTTCTTTTATTTCTGTAAACTAAATCACAAACACCACTTCCTCCAAATCGTTTTCATTCTTCTTTCCACTTCATTTGTACTTTGTCGCTTTCTTTCGTTTTCTGCTTTTTCACCTTCTTCATCTCCCGCTTTCTTCTTAACTTTAACAACTTTCTTTTCCATTTTCTTAACTTTAAAACAGAGAAGAACTTTCTTTTGTTTCTTAACGATTTCAATAAAGACACGTAAAGCTTCCATCGCAAACCCTCCTTGTGGATCACGACCCGCATAGCCACTTGCTATAGCGGAAGAATTGAGCACTTGCACATTCCTTTCTTAAGTTCTATAATTTCGTATTCTTTGTGCAGGTTGTACCTCAATCAACAGCCTTCGGACTTCACACACTATATAAATGATCTAGTTAATGCCTATTTATATGCATGATTGTATGGTACTAACATCCTGTGCATGGATGTAGGTACTCCTGTACCGATTTCTGCCCATTATCGGGTTAGCTACCCATTGGTTTTAGGCCTACACCCTTATGGGTTTCGAGGTAGATGCCGAGAGTGCGCCTAGACCCTGAGCGTACTTCAGCCTTCGGGCTCTCGCCCACTTCCACGAAAGAGGAGTGCGTTTAGACCGTCAGGTCTCTCAGCTATGCCTGGTAGGCATGTTTAGCGCTCAACGCTTTATTCACTAAATTCGCCTAGACGAGATGCTGCTAGATTTCTACTCGCATCTTAAGCCGAGTCATTCCGGTAACTCCGCCAAGTGTTTTAGTGAGTAAACACCATTCGATGTCCGTGTCTCTAGCTTGCTCAGCTCTGCTTAATTATGCTCAGCTATTATTTTATCACTTACCGTGTACATGCTTGATATGTTAACACTTGATGTATTATTTCCTAACACCTGTTTGTATCACTTAACAACTGATGTGTTATTACCTGACATGCTATTACTTAACACCTGCTCCTGTTATGTTATTTCTTATCACTTGTCCCCTTTTATGACATGACTTATTACTTGTCACTTGCCTGATCATTTGTCATTATCATGTTAAAACCTGATACCTGTTATGATTAACTCTTACCTCATGATTATCATATTACGGGAGTGTAGTACCTAATCTCTTGTTATATACTCCCGTTATGCTTGTTATGAACTCTCGTTATGCTTGTTATGAACTCCTGTTATGATCAGTTATGTTTCTACTCATTCTCGTAATTTGATAATTATGTTTAATAAGCTATAAAAAGGATAACTTATATGGGGAATGGGCGAAAGTTATGAATGCCGGTATGATGCCTTACTTATAGTGGTGGAATACTAAACAGACGATTTGTGTTAGGGGGATTTCAGGCCCCCAGAAGATGCGTGTTAGGGGGATTTCAGGCCCCAATAGCTGTGTCCCGGGCGGACGGGAACTACTATAAGCATGAGCTATCAGATCTTCATCAGCTTCCAATAACCAATCTCGACTCACTTATATATGGATGTATGTGTGTTGAGATGTGCACCAGGACACATACCTAGATATATGGGTCGGATGAGTAATAATAATAAGATGTCAAATTGATAACCTATTGTGTTGCTTTGCAAATTGGGTTATACTTTCACCGTAATTTGCTTCCATCAAATTTTACTTCAGGTTACTTGTTTTATTAATCATTATTATATTTCATATTTATCACTCATTACTTGATGTCTCATTTATGTCTGGCGTGCTTGTACCCATGACACGGTTTTCAACAAATGCTCTTTTGATTCGGATTTACCAAAACATGTGTGCATGTCCATGCATGCCATTTGGCATTCGCATCACCACTCGTTGGGTCGCATCTGACAACCCTGAATTCGTATGTCCAGATTTTAGAGCGTAGAGTATAGCAGAACCTTCTGAGGAGATCAAAGTGACGCAATGGAAGTATGGTTGACACCCATAGCTCTTTCCTCCCAGCCCTTCTCCTGATTGGCTCTCGAGACTCCTCTTGTTGCTCGTGAGCACTTCTCAGCTTTTGATTATGTATATTTCCTTGTAAATCGTTCTTTTATCCTTTGGAGATGTAATATTCTTGTAATATTATATCACTCTCTGTAATAACTATGTGCTTGTACTTTTATGCTAGAATATATAATGCATCACGTACTTTCGTACTTTAATTCTTGTCTGTACTGATGCTTAGCGTATATATATGAGGGTATTTCTGACCTGCATATATACATCGCAGTAACATCTCCGTACCCATGAGATCGTGGCGTTACAACACCACTTTAAGATCTTGAACTTCACTTTGTTCATCAATCTTTAAATAAGTGAGTCCTTCAAGGTTATCCTCTTCATATCTTCATTTAAGGAATCAATCTTTACAACATTCTTCATAAAAATATTAGATTCTTCAAACTTAACATGTATAGATTCTTCAATAGCCAAGGTAGATCTATTGAAGATTCTATAGGCCTTACTAGTATTTGAATACCCAACAAATATTGCTTCATAAGATTTGGCATCAAATTTTTTTAAATTATCTTTAGTGTTTAAAACAAAGCATTTACAACCAAAACTTTAAAATAGGAAATATTAAATTTTCTTAAATAATAAATTTCAAATGAAGTTTTAGAAGTATTTTTACAAACGTAAATTCTATTTGAGATGTAACATGATGTATTTACGGCCTCGGTCCATAAGTATTGAGGGAGTCGTACTTATTTATCATTGTTCTAACCATTTCTTGAAGAGTACGATTCTTCCTTTCAACGACTTATTTGTTATGGAGTTCTAGGACATGATAGTTCATATTTGATTCTATTTTCTTTACAATAAGTGATAAAGGAATGGTTAATGAATTTACCACCTCTATCACTTCTTATGCGTAAAATCGAAAAATCCTTTTATTTTTTAACTCTTTTTCTAAACACTTGAAAATGTGAAAAAACTTGATCTTTGTGTTCTTAAAAGAAAACCCCATGTAAAAAGAGAAAAATCATCAACCAAAATAAAAACAAAATGATTTTCATCTAGACTTTTGGTTTTAGTTGGACCAAATAAATCCATGCGAATTAACTCCAAGGGTCTTGATGTCATGATATCCTTGATAGTTTTGAAAGAGGACTTGGTTTGTTTCTCAAGTTGGCATGCATCGTAAATGCAGTTCTTTCAAATTTCAACCAAGGAATACCTTTTACCACTTGCTTATTGTTAGTTATAGATAAATGGTCAAACAAAACATGACCTAGTCTTCTATGCCATAATGAAAAATCTTCATTGAACGCATTTAAACATGTAGCATTGCATTATAAATTTGACATATCAATCATGTAAATTATTTTCACGAAAATCAGAAAGAACACATTCATTAGATTTTCTATTTAAAACATTACAAGATAAATCATCAAAAACTACTTTAAAATCTTTATCACAAAGTTGACTAACACTCAAGAGGTTATGCTTGATACCATCAACTAAAACAATATTTTTCAATTATAGAAGATACGCCAATTTTAATCTTACCTATACCGATAATTT
Organism: Agave tequilana; assembly: GCA_038442645.1. NCBI lineage: Eukaryota > Viridiplantae > Streptophyta > Magnoliopsida > Asparagales > Asparagaceae > Agave > Agave tequilana. The sequence continues at coordinate 237,287 of JAVJIF010007604.1, forward strand.
TTCCTTTGAAATCATCACCGAAGGTGACAGTGTCACCTTCATGGTACCTTGATGAGGTTATAAAATTGTTGATATCCTAAGTCATATGCGTTAAACAACTGCTATTAAGATACCATCGCTCCCTACGTCTTGGAGTCCTAGTGTATACCTACATTAAGTAACGAATTGGTTGATTTTAGTACTCAAATTTTCTTGGGTCTTATAATGTTAGCATTTCGCACCCAAATGTGATCATTAGAAGTATTTATTCTATCAAAGCAAAATTTAGCTAAGTGACCATTTTGGCCACAATAAGTGCATGAATAAACTCTACCATATATAAAAGCATGATAAGAGTGTGGGGTACTGATTGGTAGTGAAAAGTGCATTTTTATCATGACATTTACCATCACATTTTCATATTTATTCATATAATTCTGCACATTTACTAATATTTTATGATTTATTGTGTGTAGGCCTTGAGTTTTTATTTTAATAATAAATAAAGCCTAAAAGAAGCCCAAAAGCCCAAATCCAAGCCCAAGTGCAAAAGTGCAAATATCAATTGTCAAAATTGCAAATACACAAGGGCTAAAGTTGCAAATACAAAGAAGAGGGAAGGATAGACTTCTATTCAACCCTAAACACTTGCAGGATGAGGATAAAAGCCAAAGAAGGAGAATTTAAGATCACAAATTCGTGGATAAAAGATTTAGGATCTAGGTAACTTGCTTCCCAAGTTATATTCAAATCTAAAGATAAAGAGACAGGATCAAGCTTCTAGAAAGAAACGACTAGATGGACGGACCAGGAGAGGCCACGCGCCAAAGCGCGTGGCCAACCGACACCATAAGGCCGCGAAAACGCGGCCCAAGCCGTTTTTCCGCGGTAATCTAGTCATATCCAGGGAACCACCTTCGTGGACGACTTCGACTGGGACTCTACCTCCTTCTGCTCCTATAAATACCCCCTGCAGTGCAACCGAGAAGAGCGTCCAGTGCAGTCCAGAGCCAGAGGACTAAATCTAGGGTTTTAGGCTTTCTTCTTTCTTGTAGTTTAGGTTTTCTTTTCTTTTTTAATTTTTTATGTAAGTGAGGGAGATGGCTATGTTGAGAGTGACACCGATGTATGCTTCTCTTCTCTTCCATTGTATCAAGTAATAAAGGTAATTTTTATTTTTATGTCATTGCTTTATTTTCCTTTTCGTTTTCTTCTCTTTTTCTATTTTTATCTCTGTTGGTTTATGATGAGCATGCAAGTGATTTCTAAGGCACAAGTATAACGAATCTTGGTGGGTGCCAACGATACTTCATGGTGATATTCTCCTCCTCAAGGTACGTATCACTTCATACTTGCCCAGCTTGATGATATAATACGAACAGGGGACTGAGATCGATCCTATGGTTTATGCGTTCAACGCCTCCGAAGTAAGGTAGAAAGTGTTAGGATTTTACATTTTTCTTCAACCAAACTAAGGTTAGTGTTTATTTCTTTTCTTTTCTTTTCTTTTATTTTTGTAGATTAAATCACCATCTCCCAATTCTTTCTTTCTCATCTCATTATAAATACCGCCTCTAATCCTCCATCTTCATAATCTACCGCCTTCTTCCTAACTTAACTTTAACTATTCTTTTTGTTAAGTTAAAGAAAATTTTTTTTAGAGATAAGTTACAAACGCTTCTATCGCTAGTCCCTCCCTGAGGATCACGACCCGCATAGCCACTGCTACTGCGGATTCGAATTGAGCACTTGCACATCCTATTCTTAAATCTAATATTCCTTATTTTGTGTGCAGGGAAAAGTTCAATCAAAATTTTGGCACCGTTGCTGGGGAGGGACGGTAAGTTTTTCTCTAATAAAAAAAAGTATTAACTAATTCTTTTAATTCTTTTTTGTTTTCAGGTTTGGAGAACAGAAAAACAGCAGCAGAAGTGGACATATAGCAACTTTGTGCCTCTGCCCTCGAAGGCAGAGCAGCAGAGCCTGCTACTTTGCCGCGGATCCGCGGCAATAGCCGCGGATCCGCGGTAGTAGTAGTGAACTACTGATCAATTTTTCTACAGGTTGCTGAAAATTGTAATATCTGCTTTCTGCTCTGTTAAAATTTGTTCTGTGATAAACCTGTATATTGCTAACTAATTTAACAGTAAAATATTTGTTGTTAAAGATAAAAATTGATTAGACGTTTGCATACTAGGCAACGTGTCTTTTCAATTCCTTTATTTTACTGTTGAAGAGTGCTGGAGCAAGGTACGTTCGCATTGCATGTAGAATAGGACTCATCTCTTGGTTGATGCTTTGAGTGAATCTTATTTACATATTTTGTACACTTGCACAAAAATATTCTAAGGGCATAACCCATTAATAAGATAAGGTGGGGATTTCATCACCCTTCCTTATCCCAAAAATCATATCCCAAGCACTCACTAACCCAAGCCTAACTTAAAATTAGTAGACGTTGGCCCTAGGGACATCTCGAACTCAATTAGGAGATTATCCTAAGGGGGAACAGTGTTGAAAGTTGACTCCTGCCAAATCAGTGTCTAGAAAAGGGATTGAGGGCCGAAAGCCCGAAGATTGGTGGTTATTTAATTAAGGAACGTCTTTGACGGAAAATCTCCACCACTCACTCTGCCCTGACCTGGCTGATTAACTTGTGGTCAAAGTCTGCACCCTACCTCTCGTGGACAGTCTAACCAGTTAGGAGTCGTCTAGGTCATAGGTCTACCCTAACTTAGGTTAGAATTTTTTCTTTTTGTTTGTTTATTTGTTTGTTTTCTTTTTCTTTGTTTGTGTTTGTGTGATATGGCATATAATAATTTTTCTAACTTTAATCCATATTACACACCTAACTCTTTTTCGGATATTACCAACCCGGCATATCATAACTTGACCAACCTAGTGTGCCGGAATGGTCTTATCCGAATGATTATAACCCATGGTCCCCATCTTATGACCATAATTTTCATACTTTCAACTCTTCACAGAGTTCGTGGGGTTTCGATTCCCTGAGTCTAATTCTCAACCAATTTGTCCTCCATATCCACCTAGTCCACAATATTCTCAAGAGTCATACTCAGATCCACCCAGTCAGAATAGAATACCATCTATCGGGGAAATGATAAGTATGCATGAGTCCAAACAATAATTACCATCAATCTCAGACATGATGATGTGTGAGTCCACCGACTCACAACTTCATCACGATTACACTTCCTCTTTTCAAGTCCAATCACACCATGAAAGGATGCTTGAAGCCATGACTCAGGCTAGACTAGCCCGTGATCATGAAATATATATGATGGTTCAATCTTTACGTTCTCACCGTTCGGCCATTTCTGCTTTTGCTGACCACTCGCTTAGAGCCGACGAACCAAGTTGCTTTGGACAACAAGATTCAATTCAGTACCATCATGTGAACTTGTCGAAACTTCAAATTCTGATAACTTGGCAAGTTTTCCTTTCCTGAAATAGAGCTTGAACATGAATATGATCATGATCTTCCACTCGGTGATTCAATTTTATTTCCTGATTCAATAATGACTCCAGTGTCTCCATCTGATTTCACTTTTCCCGAGTCAACATTGGATCCTATTCCAATTCATCATGAAATTGAGTCACCCATTTTTTTATGATCATATTGAACTTGACCAATTGTGCAATTTTGAAAGTCCCTTGGATAAATTGGCAAGTTCTAATTTTTATGATATTGAGCTGAATGAGATATGTGACCTAGATTCTCAAATCTGTGATCAAGTTCAAATTCCTGAATCATTGTTGACTCCTGTTTTGTTACCCGAATTAGGTAATATTTTAGAGTTAGTTTTGGTTCCCACACCTATCATTCCTGAACTTGAATCACCAATATTGAGTCACATTCCATTGTGGGAAGATTATTGTGGACTTGAGCTTTAACTTATTGATTTGGACCCACTTTCTGAACCTAGCCCGACTCCTGAACCATTACTTGATTTAAGTTTCTTTCCTGAGTCGGTATTCGTTCCCATACTTCCACGTCCAAGTCAATCATTCCATCTTTTCATACTCCATTTTGGGACAAGGAGGTTGACACAATTGACTCTGAAAATAATTATGAATTATGGAAATTGGATGGGGTCAAATTATTAAAAAATGATAATGCATACATTTTAGTGGGTTATATAAAAAATTTTTGGTAGGTTCCTCTGTGAACTATTATATTATCTTGATTGGGTAGCAACGCTTGGCCCAATTAGACCACCACCGGAACCACCACCTTAAGGTAACTTCTGCCTTCCCTTCTTCTGTTTCATGCATATATGCATTCATTCATACATTAGGGACAATGCATGAGATAAGTGTGGGGGTGGGCTTTACTAACATACTAACATAGGTAGACACTAACAAAATTTGCTAATTAAAAAAAAATTTTTTAAAGAGGACAATATTTTGACTTATTTTTTTTTGAAAGAAATCTAAGTTAGTTTTAAGGATTAGGAAAATCATGATTAGGATTTCTAAAAACTTGGTCAAAATAAATAAATTGTTTAATTTTTAGGTATAGGAGAAGAAATTGAATAAGTAATTAGTCTTAATTTTTACCTTAATAAAATGTGCATACCTAATGCATATATAGGATTCTATGACAAAGACCTTTGTGCCTCATATATATAAATTAAAAAAAATCACTAATTAAGCTGGATACATGTGCCTCAAGAAGCATAAGTATTCACGCCTAAAGGTGAGTTCTAAATAAAATAAAATCCTTAGTTTTGTGGCCTAGTTCACTCGAATTTGAGTCCGCGGGGTGTTTTCTCACCTGGTGCCCTAAAGCCGACCGGTTTGGGAACCACCGACTTTAAGTTCGCTACATGGGTGGATAAAAGCCTAAACTAAGAAAATTTACTTTTATATGTACTAACACATCTAATAGTCAATTAGTTAGGTATGAGGGCCTCAAGAAGCCTTGATACTTACACGAAAGAAAATTAGATGAGTTATACATATTAAAAAAATTAAATATATATATATATATATATATTTCATAATAATAAAGAGGCATGAGAGTCCAAGTTAAGGAATTCCTAGTAAAAACATAAGGATGCATATGACTTTTGGTAACGAAAAAGACTATACTAAAATTCAATTTTGATCCTTACCTAAAAAATGAATAACAATTCACTTTATTAAGACTGAGTTTAAGAATGAATAAAAATGATAATCCTAAAAACTTATAGACTACTTAGTCTTTTCAAAAGTATTTCAAATATTTTTCTTTTTATGGATTTTGTGGGTGCAATCCGCTGAAAACCCTCACGAGACAACACTCGTCCTCTAGGGTAACCTAGAGGTTTAACGGCTTGTTACACATGCTAAGTGCAACCGTGATTCCTACAAAAGTGAGTTAGGTTAGATTAATTTTTCTTTTTCTTTTTCTTTGATTTTTACTCGAGGACGAGCAAGAAGATAATTGTGGGGGTGTGATTGGTAGTGAAAAGTGCATTTTTATCATGACATTTACCATCACATTTTCATATTTATTCATATAATTCTGCACATTTACTAATATTTTATGATTTATTGTGTGCAGGCCTTGAGTTTTTATTTTAATAATAAATAAAGCCTAAAAGAAGCCCAAAAGCCCAAATCCAAGCCCAAGTGCAAAAGTGCAAATATCAATTGTCAAAATTGCAAATACACAAGGGCTAAAGTTGCAAATACAAAGAAGAGGGAAGGATAGACTTCTATTCAACCCTAAACACTTGCAGGATGAGGATAAAAGCCAAAGAAGGAGAATTTAAGATCACAAATTCGTGGATAAAAGATTTGGGATCTAGTAACTTTCTTCCCAAGTTATATCCAAATCTAAAGATAAATAGCCAGGATCAAGCTTCCAGAAAGAAACGACCAGATGGACGGACCAGGAGAGGCCACGCGCCAAAGCGCGTGGCCAACCGACACCATAAGGCCACGGAAACGCGGCCCAAACCGCGTTTCTGCGGCAATCCAGTCATATCCAGGGAACCGCCTTCGTGGACGACTTCGACTGGGACTCTACCTCCTTCTGCTCCTATAAATACCCCCTGCAGTGCAACCGAGAAGTGCGTCCAGCGCAGTCCAGAGCCAGAGGGCTAAATCTAGGGTTTTAGGCTTTCTTCTTTCTTGTAGTTTAGGTTTTCTTTTTTTTTTAATTTTTTATGTAAGTGAGGGAGATGGCTATGTTGAGAGTGACACCGATGTATGCTTCTCTTCTCTTCCATTGTATCAAGTAATAAAGGTAATTTTTATTTTTATGTCATTGCTTTATTTTCTTTTCGTTTTCTTCTCTTTTTCTATTTTATCTCTGTTGGTTTATGATGAGCATGCAAGTGATTTCCAAGGCACAAGTATAACGAATCTTGGTGGGTGCCAACAATACTTCATGGTGATGTTCTCCTCCTCAAGGTACGTATCACTTCATACTTGCCCAAGCTTGATGATATAATGCGAACAGGAACTGAGATCGATCCTATGGTTTATGCGTTCAACGCCTCCGAAGTAAGGTAGAAAGTGTTAGGATTTCACATTTTTCTTCAACCAAACTAAGGTTAGTTTTTATTTCTTTTCTTTTCTTCTCTTTTATTTTTGTAGATTAAATCACCATCTCCAATTCTTTCTTTCTCATCTCATTATAAATACCGCCTCTAATCCTCCATCTTCATAATCTACCGCCTTCTTCCTAACTTAACTTTATCTATTCTTTTTGTTAACTTAAAGAAAATAATTTTTAGAGATAACTTACAAACGCTTCTATCGCTAGTCCATCCCTGAGGATCACGACCCGCATAGCCACTGCTACTGCGGATTCAAATTGAGCACTTGCACATCCTATTCTTAAATCTAGTATTCCTTATTTTGTGTGCAGGGAAAAAGTTCAATCAGGTACGAGCATGCTTGGTGTGTGTAGATTATCTAACATGATGCGTATGTACATGTTGTGATTTAAGAGCATGGGTATACGTAGTATAAGGAGCATGTATAGTATGAATATATTTCTTTGGAGTATGTTTCTTAAAATATTGCCTCCAATCTAGCTTTATCAAACTCACATTTCTTTAACACATCACATCTCCTAATGAGCTAATTTTGTCTTTGAAAATAGAGATCTCGTTTTTATCAATTAATGGAGATTTTACTTTACATGAAATTTTAGGTGCATCAAAATCATTTTGTGTGGATATGAGTATGAAAGATAAATCATCTTTTTCTTTAGAAAGTCTGATAATTTTACTTTGAAGAGTTTTATTTTTCTTTTTCATTTTTTAGTTACTTCTTTTTAAGCAAATCATAGTTGTTAGACAACTCTTCAAAAGCATCACCCAATTCATCCATTGTTCATTCACAATCATCAAGTGAGAGTTCGAATATTACCTTAAGTGTGTAATCATTAGCCATGAAACACAAGTGTGCCGAATCTACTTTTCATCAGTTTCACTCTCTAAGTCCCAAGTAGCTTTGAGAGGCTTCTTTTGTAGGGCTTCTTGGCGGTTGGGGTTTGCTTTTGGTCTCTGGACAATCCGCAATCATGTGGCCCGCTTCCGGCAATTGAAGCATATGACCTTCTTATCTTCCTTCTCTTGCCATCTTCTTCTATTATTAAACTTAGCCTTGTTGTACATCTTCCATACATTTTTCACTAGGAAGAAGAATTCTTTATCATCCTCTTCTTCATCATCATTATCGGAGATGGTGGAAGTGGATTTGAAAGCGATCATCTTCTTCTTTTGTGGTGCCATCTCTTCCCTGTCTTCCTCTCTATTTCATGGGTCTTAAGGTTTCCTATAAGACCGATGAGCTCCACCTTTTCTTTATCGTTTAGCTCCTTCAATGTAGTAACCTTGACTTCCCATGAGAGTGAAAGTGCACGAATGACCTTCCTTACTTTTTTATCATTGTCAATGACATCACCTAAAGAAGCAAGTCCATTAGTTATTTTAGTAAATCTTGTTATCATCTCATCAATGGTGTCACTATTGTGCATGATGAAATTTTCATATGGGCAACGTAAGAGATCAATTTTGCTCTCTTGACTTGTGTCATTCTCTCGTGTGTGACTACTAGGTGTGTCCAAATCTCATAGTCAGATTTATAATAAATGACTAGCAATATCGTAATTGTTCAAAGCTTAAAGAAAGACATAATGTGCCTTAGCATTTGCATCAAACTTCTTAGTGACAATGTCGGACCAAATGTCCTCATCACCAATGGGTACACTAAAGAGTTTAGTCACTGCTTTTGTAACTCAGCTTCCTAATGATTGCAAACATATGGTTATCTTAACTTCCATATAGGAAAGTTAAGGCCATCAACTTTGAGAGGGGTCTTAATATCTTCAGCTATTTTTACAATAGTAGATGAAAGAGAGATTGTGAATGAAGTTATTAGCAAATATGATCTCTCTAAGGTGGTTAAACCAAAAAGAGACCAAGACTCTGATGCCAATTAAAAAAAACCTAGGGGGTGAATCGGTGTTTTGCTAATCAAATAAAATTTTAAAATTACTTATGATGAATTATGCAAACGGTCACTCAAAATAAGAATTGAAGCCGAATTTTCCGTGAAGGGCTCCTACTTCTCCTCTTTATTCCTCTAGATAATGAGTTGAGGTGCTCAATTGCCTCCTTGTTGAGATAAGTATTGACCTTTAGTGAAAGTGATAGATGAAATGCAAGTAATGATATCAAGCAAGATGAACAACCACACAAGTATTAAAAGTAAAAGGTAATAGGGAACAAGACACAAGCAATTGCAAACATAAAGAAATTATTCTGAGGTTCGAGCTACCGCTCTACGTCCTCGTCTTCACCACTATGAAGGATTTCACTATCCTCTAAGGGATCTTCCATAGAGGGACCTTTTTCAAAGGAATTACAACTTGGTCTACAAAAGACCGGAGTATACAACTCCACCACTCAACCTTCTACACAAGAGGTAGCATAAAATCAATTGAGGCTACAAAACTCTTGGTGATCCAACAAGGTCATAACCAATCTCTCTTACAACTTTCTTTAGAGTAGAATATGAAGAGTAACTCAAGAAGTTAAGTGAGAAAAAAATTCACTTAAAAAGAAGTGAAGAGCTTTAAAAATAACTGAAAATAGCTTTGAAAAGAAATAACTTGAAGATTGGAAGCTAGAAAAATTTTCTCTTTTGAAATTAACTTGTAAACTTATGTTATCTTCTTATCTTGAAACCAAACTAATGACCTATATATATAGGCAGTGAATAAATATCATTTGTTAATCATATCAGGTCATTTGCGGTGTGTTTAGACACTTGAAAACCATAAAATCCCCATTGTAATTCACTAAAAACAAAATAAATTCAAAAATTAGTCGTTATAGACAACTGGCAAGTCGTTAGTCGACCGGCTGGTCGACCGCCCTTTAGATTAAAGGGAAAAATAAACGGTCAACCGACCGGGTCGGTTGACCGACCGACCCTAACTAAAGTTAGGGTCTCTCAGTCAGTCGATCGGTCGACCAACAATGTGCACAAACGTGCACGCCCCTTAGCCAAAGGCCCGGTCGACTGGGCAGTCGACCATTTTGGCCTGAAATGGGCACAGGTCGACCGACTTGGCCAGAAACAGTTTTTGGATAGTTTTTTAGTTTCAAACAATTTTCAAATTATTTTGTATTAGTTTATAGGTAATGTAACAATGTATGGGTGATGAAATACATGTTGTAAACTTGTTATAAAATTTTGAAAAAATTATGAGACAGTATCAAAATCAAACATGTAAAATACCAATACTATCAAAACTTGTATTTTTCGAAATCGTGTATTTTTGTGTGTGTAACTTCTTGAGTATTACAACTATATTCTACACTTTAGCGAATTAATATCTTACAAGGCTCTAGCTGACTATAAGATCTTCAATTGGGTTTCTCCATTAGCGACTTCAAGTGCTTTGAGTTTTAATCCCGTGTTTGAATCTTCTTGAGTCTTCAATACCTTCCTTTAGAGGAAGAAAACTCCTTGAAACCCTGAAATATCCTTAAATACTTGAACTTGATTAGTATTAAATAACTACATATGTTTTGTTATCATCAAAATCATAAAACTGGGTGATTATAACCTTGGGCCAACAATAAACGTGTACAATCATACCCTAAAAATAATCAGGAAATTCTAATTTCATATCAAAAACAAATAAATAAAAATTTCTAATTGTTTTGGATAATCTTATTAATCAAATATTAAAGTATTAAATTGGAATTTAATTATCTGAGCGTTACATTCGGGCGAGTTGGATCGCGAGTCGGCGGCCCGACGAGGGCAGGAGGGCGAGTTGGACCAACTCCGATGGGAACTAGAGAAAGGAAGGTCAGAGTTCAAGAAGAAGGAGTTTGAGCTTCGGGTGGTTTCTGAGGCGTTGGGAGCGTCGGCCAGCTTGCTGAGGAGAGGAAGGCAGAGCAAGATCGTGAGAGGTCTTCTTTCCAGCAGGAGAAAGCATGCCCCAAGTTTGACCTGCAGCAGGCGATATCCAAGAGGGAGAAGGCTGAGAGGCAGGCTGATGAAGACGCTGAGAGGGTCAAAATCTTCAAGCTCCTAAAGTACCGAGACAGGTACAACGATGGGAGGCAAGGTAAAGTACCGAGGTATCCCCTTGACGTCAGGGGCTCCCTCGTTGAGCAAAGCCCTGAGGTGCCCCCCGAGATCACAGGGCGGATTAGAGCTCCAGAATTGCGGAGGCGTATCAAGACATTGTGAGTTCTTGAGTGACGTCAATCTTTTTGGTCATGTATTGTAACGTCTTTCTTTTTGTTAATGGAAATTTTATTGGGTATCTTTGTCTCTCTTAATTTTTAATTTGCTTTTTGTGTTGACGCCCCGTTATTGATTGTAGCCAAGTAAGACTGTTGAGGGCACAGCCTCTTCCTCCCATGGGGATGCCTTGGTGCCAGTGGACTCCTCTAACGCCAATTGGAGCCATTCAGGTTGTCGATGAGCCTGATGTCTCTGGGCCAGAGGTCCCCAGACTTTGTGATTCTACAGGCTGTGAGTCCACTGGTGTCAGGCTCATTGAGGAGCTTTTGGAGTGCCTAGATGGCTCCAACACCGATGATTCCCTAGGCAACCTTGGGAATCAAAATGAAGGAGTGTCTCACCTGGGTCTCGAGGAGGACGTTGGGTCCTTGCTGAGCTATTTGCGTACCCGACGAGAAAGGGTGATGAAAGGTCACTTCCGCTCAATGCCCGAGCTACCTTTGCACATGGAGTTCAGGTTGCATGACCTCTTAATTTTCCAGTTTTCTAGCTGGACCGCGAGTTGACATATCATCGATCCAGGGTCAGCGACCTCGAGGATCGACTTTCCGGACATATCAGAAGGTCATGGGAGCTAGTCCAGCATGTGGAAAAACTATCCAAGGCTGTGACACGCCTGTAAAAGGAGAAGCTCAAGATGATTGAGGGCATTCTGGCTAGGTTAGAGGAGCTGAAGAAAGTGAAAAAAGATGTCTTCTTCTTGTGTGAGGCTATCAATGAAAAAAACAAAAATCAACTCGCTCTGATAGTAGCTGAACAAGAGCGTAAGGAGAAGATCGAGCTCTGTGAGAAGGTTCAAAAACTGGAGGTGAGCTCCCGACATCATGAGCACACGACCGAAGACCTAAGAGAGGAGGTGTTGGATTTGAATGACCGTAACCTAAAGTATTGGCAAGAACTCCAAGGCATGTGCTTCGAGTCGCGGCGGAGGTGCACTCATGGTGGTGCAGGGAGCTAAAGGCGATGGCACTGATGTGATCCAATTCCCCGATTATATTATATTTTTTGTGTCCATCAATCAACAAGGTGCTATTTTGTGAAGTGTTTTGTTTCTGGTTTTGCATCCATCTTGAGATTTGCTAAGTGTTGAGCTAGGACTCAGTTTTATAGAATCTCTAGAACCATTATCAGAAAAAGTGTCTGATTCAGGTTGTCGAGGCTGGAGGGGATGATGGCAGCTGTGGACGAAGGCTCCAATCCTAAAAAAGGAGATGGCGCCGAGCAGGAAGCCCCTCCCAATGTAACGGGACAGTCGTAGTCCCGTGACCCACGTACGAGATCAAAGTCCTTGGAGTGGCGATGATCCCGGAGGATACCTCCGATGTCAAAATCCGCAGAGTGGCGGTGCCCCGAAGAACACCTGGAACTCATGTTACATGATTGTCTGACTGAGTTCGACCCAAGAGAGTGAGAGTTAACAGTTGGGGGAGCTTGCCCCCTGGGTGACTCTTTTCAATGTCTCTGGAACACCTTTTAGTAATCATGCCGAGAGGCTGACATGGGTTGTAAGAGTTAGCCACCAGGTGCACTTTCATCTTTCAAGAGAGCCTCTATGTAGGCTGAACTGTCAGAGCCATCAAGGGGCTTCTATTTTTCAGGAGAGTCTTTGTATAGGCTGAACTATCAGATTGAAGACCCGATATATGATGTATGGCGGACCATCAGGAGTGCTTTCATCTTTGAGGAGATCCTCCATGTAGGTTTAGTCGTCAGGTCATAGACCGGTATTGATTATAAGCTCGACCGTTAGGAGCGATGTTTCAGTAGAGCGTCTATTATAGGTCATGTTTGACCATTAGGAGCGCTTCCTTCTTTTAGGAGAGTGTCTATCTAGGTCGAGTTTGACTATTAGGAGTGCCTCGATCTTTTAGGATAGCATCAATCATAGGTCGAGATTTACCGTCAAGAAGCCTCCGTCTTTCAGAAGAGCATCCATCATAGGTTGACTTTGACCATTAGGAGCGCCTTTGCCTTTCAGGAGAGCATTCATTGCAGGTCGAGTTTGACCATCATGAGCGTCTCCATCTTTTGGGAGAGTGTCCATCATAGGTCGAGTTTGACTATTAGGAGCACCTCCGTCTTTCAAGAGAGCATCCAACGTAGGTTAAGTTTAACCGTTAAGAGCGCCTTCGTCTTTAAGGAGAGTGTCCATCATATCTCGAGTTTGATCGTTAGGAGCGCCTCCATCTTTCAGGAGAGTATCCATCGTAGGTTGAGTTTGACCGTTAGGGGCGCCTCTGTCTTTCAGGAGAGCGTCCATCGTAGGTCGAGTTTGACTGTTATGAGCGTCCCTGTCTTTCAGCGGGGTGTCTATCATAGGTCGAGTTTGACCTTTAAGAGTGCCTCTATCTTTCAGGAGAACGTCCATCGTAGGTCGAGTTTGACCATTAGGATCACCCCTGTCTTTCAGGAGAGCATCCATTGTAGGTCGTAGCCATGAGGGGGAAAACTCAAGATAGGCTGTCAGAGGGGACGTCAAAGTGAGTGAGAGCCCGAGACGGGCCATTGGAGAAGCTATCGAGGGGAGGACTTTGGACACTGCTGAAATATTTATTGAGAAAGGTGAAGCTATAGTAAATCTTGTCATTGAATGTACTTGAATTTCATACATAATACCGTATGAAAAAATTCCATTGCTTGTCAGGCATTTTCCTGTCTTGATCAGCCAATGTGTAGACCCTTTTTTCCCCTCTGGTGACCATCATGAATGGGCCCTCCCAGTTTGGTCCGAGCTTCCCGGCGTTCAGTGATTGCTATTGATCAGCAATCTATTTTCCTTCTTCCCCGTAAGGGAATCACCGTCAGTGGTTGTCTTAGCAACCTTTGGCACCCCGCCCAACTTCTTCCTAAAAATTGTATTGATAATGTGAGATCTGGGACCTCTCGACGTGCACAGACGTCCACGCCAGTTCTGGCAGGAGGGCCGGTCGACCGACCCGGTCGACCGTCCAGAGAGCTTTGCTCTCTGGAAAGGCCCCGGTCGACCGACCGGTCGATCGGACAGAGATCAGTGCTCTCTGTATCCTAGCCACGGTCGACCGGCCGGTCGATCGCTGGCTCAATGGTCAGAAAAATGACCGTTGGTCGGTCGACCGGACAGTCGACCGACAGGCCACCTGGACCCCAACGGCAAGTTTTTCTAGCTCTATAAATTGGGACATTTGGGGGCTGTTTTTTCTTCAAGACTTTTGAGTGGTTTTGGAGCTAGTTTTTCCTACTTTATTAAGAGAGTTTTCTCTATTAAATTGAGAACTAATACTTCCAATCAAAAGGGGAGTTTTATCAAGAGTGTTTAAAAGAGATTTCTTGAGTTTTCCTCCGTAATTTCCATCTTAGTTTTTCTCACACAAACACTTGAGTATCCATTGCTATATCTACCTATAGGGTTTTGTTGTGAGAGTGTTTATTGGTGATCAAAGTGTTTAGATCACCAAGAGATCATTTCTTGTACTTTGATGAGGCGGACAAGTGTGTTCGCGGTGGTTTAGAGTTCGTGTGTGAACTCTTGGTTTAAGGTGCGGCCTCGGCGAGCTTGTGGGGCTTGCGGTGTGTACGGGACTAGAGAGTCCGAGGGCTTGTAGGTGTTGTGGCACTG